>WOXC01008526.1:730000-1229560 GCA_011680675.1 Gymnobelideus leadbeateri
GTACTGTGAATGGCAAATCAACTGGTCTTCAATAGTGAATGAACCAATTTAATTCAATTCAATAAGTATTAATCACTTAGCATGTATGGAGTACTCTGGTTACAGAGATTAAAAGGAAATAGTCCCTGCCTTTAAAGAATTTATATTCTACTGAAGGGAGACAACACTTACATAGATAAGCAAATACAATGTGTTTGGGAAATGAATGAAAAGCAATTTTGAGGGGGCAGAGCACTAACAGCTGTGGAAAACAGAAAAGTCCTTTTGTTAGAAGGTATCATGTTGGGCTAAGACATGAAAGGAGATAGGGCTTTCAAGTAGATTAAGCAGGAAAGGAAAGCTTTCTAGTTATGGGGAAAGCCTATATAAAAGGAAGAAGATAGAAGGTCATTTGTGGAGAAAAGCAAATAAGACAGTATGAATAGAATATAGAACTGAATAATGAACACATTCAATCATTTATTTTGTAATTAAGTAATCAACAAGCATTTATCAAGGACCTACTACATGTCAGCTACTATGCAAAGCACTAGGTATACAAAGAAATAATTAAACCATTCCTGCCTTCAAGGAGCTCTAGCTACCCACAGTATAAGGCAGAAGACCAGGAGAGGTCTTGAGCTAGTTTATCCCTTGAGGCTGATGGTAAGATTAGAGGGGGCCGCACAAGGGATAAAAGAGTGAATACCTGGAAAGCTAGAGATGGAATATAACTTGATCATGATTGTACACAGGGTCAATACTTTGTATAGCTACAAACACACAGGACTTGGGCAGAATGTTATTAACTTGTAAAGTGAATGGTTCCACAAAATCAATTTATTGAGGTGTGTTAAGCTAACAAGCTATTAGATAAAAAAAGTGCTGAGGGGGCGGAGCCAAGATGGCAGAGTAGAAACATTTCATCCAAGCCACTCTGTCCCCAGATTCCCCCCAAACTATGTAAAAGGGGACTCTGAACAACTTCTGGAGCCCCAGCACCCACAGAACGACAAAGAGAAGCTAACCTCCCGCAGAGGACAGCCCAGCAGCCCTGCAGGAAGGACCAGCGCAGTGCTCTGGGAGCCGGCAGCGCACAGTGCGCAGAGTGCGGGGAGCCAAGCCGAGTCAAGCAGAGCCCAGGTCCCCGTGAGCCGAGGTTTTAGCCCCAGGGCGGCAGGGCCAGCAGCCAGCTGGAGAGACCCCAGAACACCAGCAGCTCTGGTGACTCCAGAATTGTCAACATAGACATGCCTAGGACAAAGTGAGAGGTTAGAGCCCTATGGACTTTGGGACCAGTATTTGGGGAATGCGTCAGCTTCCTCCCCTGGGGGCTAGAAGCCACTGAGGAGACATGCCATTTTGTAGTTTTCAGAGGCACCTCCAGCTCCTGGCCTGTGAACTGTAGGGAGATGCAGCGATCAGTCTTCGGGGGTAATCACTCTTTCGCTCTTGCTTTAACCTCCCTGGATCTGGATTGTGATCTGGGGTGGAAGTTGTGGGTGGATTTACAGCTTGCCAGAAACGGAAGTTGCCCTCCCACACGTTTGGGACGAAAATTCCCCTGTCTGTCAGCAAAGCCATAGTGTGGCAACAAGCCCAAAAGTCAAGTAATTAAGGGGCAACACGCCAAGGCAAAGGAAACAGAAAAATGCAACCCTAGACTCCTATTTTGGGGGCATAGAGTGGGAAAAGGACTGTGAGGTCAGAAGTCCTGCTCCAAAAGCCCCAGGGGAAAACATGAGCGGGTTGCAGGCCATAGAGGACCTTAAGAAGGACTTTAAAAATCAAATAAGAGAAGTGGAGGAAAAATTGGAAAGAGAAATGAGAAGGATGCAGGAAAAGTATGAAATGAGGGTCAACAGCCTGACTGAGGAAAACAACACCTTAAAAAATAGACTGACTCAAATGGCAAAGGAGGCCTAAAAGGGCAATGAGGAGAAGAATGCCTTAAAAAGTTGAATTTGCCAGATGGAAAAAGAATCTCAAAAGTTCACTGAGGAGATTCATTCCTTCAGAGTTAGACTGGAGCAAATGGAAGCTAATGACTTTATGAGAAATCAAGATGCTGTTAAGCAGATCCAAACAAATGAAAGATTAGAAGGCAATGTGAAATATCTCATGGAAAAAGCCACTGACCTGGAAAATAGATCCAGGAGAGACAATTTAAAAATTATTGGACTACCTGAAAGCCATGATCAAAGAAAGAACCTAGAAATCACCCTTCAAGAAATTCTCAAGGAAAATTGCCCTGATGTTTTAGATCCAGAGGGCGAAATAGAGGTTGAAAGAATCCACTGATCACCTCCTGAAAAAGATCCCAAAAAGAAAACTCCCAGGAATATTATAGCTAGGTTCCAGAATCCCCAGATCAAGGAGAAAATACTACAAGCAGCCAGGAAGAAGCAATTTCAATATTGTGGAAACACAATCAGAATAGCCCAGGACCTGGCAGCTTCTACACTGAGGGATCGAAGGGCATGGAATATGATATTCCAGAGGGCAAAAGAGCTGGGAATGAGCCCAAGGGTCACCTACGCAGCAAAACTGAGTATTTTGTTTCAGGGGAAAATATGGTCATTCAGTGGAATAGAGGACTTTCAAGCATTCTTGAGGAAAAAACCAGAATTAAATAGAAAATTTGACATCCAGACTTTACAAGAAGCAAGAGACGCCTGAGAAGGTAATCAGGGAAAAGAAATAAAAAGGAACTTATCAAAGTTGAACTATTTACATTCCTATATGGAAAAGCAATAACTATGACTGATGATATCTTTCTCAGTATGAAAATAATGGAAGAAGGGTGTGTGGTCATATGAATACATATGTGAATGTGTGTGTATATGGGTACAGTTATATATGGATAGAGGGCATAAGTTGAATTTGTTGGGAAGGGAGAATACTCAAGGGATGAAATTATGAGGTGAGAGAAGAAAGTGGCAAGAGGAGATGGGGAGAGACAGGGTAGGGTAAACTATCTCATGTAGAAGAAGCAAGGGGAAGTGGTTGCAAGGGAGGGGGACAATAGGAAGGCAAAAAGGCAAAACCACATTCTCATTGAATTTGGTTCAGGGAGAGAATGACATACATACTAAATGGGATATCTCAACCTACAGCAGAATAGGGGGATGAGAGGTGGGATGATGGATGGGAGGGCATTCTTGGGGAGAGGGGAGGTTGGAAGTACCCACTATAGAAGAGGGACAGGATCATGTAGGGAATGGACCAGGTGGGGGGTGGGATGAGTGGGAGGGAATTATAAGCAGCCTTGTACAATATATCTACTATGATAATGTTTTGCATAGCTAGACATGTACAACAAATACTGAATTACTTATCTTCCCAGAGGGAATGGGTGCTAAGGGAGGAAGGAAATGGATCTGAAATTCGAGGTCTTAACATTAAATGTTTCAAATATATATAAATACTATTATTAACACTCTTTTGCTTGTAATTGGGAGATAAGATGTGCAGGCATTGGAACACAAAGATTCACCTTCCTCTAATGGAAATATCGAAGGGGGTATGGGAGAAGGTATGGGAGAGAGCAGATTGGAGGAAATGATATCTTTTGGGACTGCTATTCTGGGAGGGTGGGTAGGGGAAAAACGGGGGGGGGGGAGTGATTGTAACTCAAAATCTGGCGGAAATGAATGATGTAAAACAGAAGTTAATAAAGCATTTGTTTAAAAAAAAGTGCTGAACCATGAGTTCAAAGGTCTGGGTTCTAGTCCTACTTCAAGTACTAGCTAATTATTCTGATGCTGGCCATGTCATCTGGTCTCTTTGTACCTTAATTTCTTCAGTTATAAAATAAGGAGGTTCTGTTTGATAATGTCTAAAGTCCCTTCCAGTCCTGACACTCTGGATAATTAAACAAATTGAATTTAAAAGTTGCTTTGATTTTTTTTAAACAGAAAGTATAAATTGTTAAAATTATTTAGCATATGTATTATAGTTCTGAGAAGTTGTGAACACAGAAGAAAGGAGTTCCAGTACTGGAGAGCACTAAGAGATCATTAAGTAGGCAGCAAGGTGTTAGTAGAAAAATGACTAGGGTGTGAGTCAAAGGACTTGGGTTCATATTCTGACCCATCTGTGTAACCCTGGGCATGTGATTTATCCTTTCTGGACTTCAATGTACCCATCTGTAAAATGAGGGGCTTGATTGTCAGTTCATCAGTCAAAAAGTATTAAGTACACTTTGTGAAAAGCACTATGCTAAACTGATGTTACAAAGAAGAGCAGATAACAAAGAAAAAAACCTAATCTCTGCCTTCAAGGAGTTTACAGTCTAATGAAAGAAATAACATGCTAACAACCATGTCCAAAAAGATAGATACTAAATATGCTGAGAATAATCTCAGGGAGAAGGCACTAAGATTAAAGCAGATTAAGAAAGGCTCCTTATAGAAAGAAGGACTTTAATTAAGACTTGAAGAAAGCCAAGGAATCCTGGATGTGAAGACAAGGAGGGAGAGAGTCCCAAGCATGAGAGGCAGCCAGTGAAAATGTCTGGAGCCAAGGGATCGGTGATCTCTAATGTCTTTCCCAGTTCTCGTTCCTAAGAACATATGTGACTAGATTATGTCTAAGGGTGCCTTCAGCCCTAACATTTGGATTTGGAAAAGAAGAGATTTAATTAAGAGGACTGTAATTAAGTTTCCCAAAGGAAGAAATGGATAAACCCTTTACAGTGGCTCTACTTTCATGAAACACCAACACCTGAGCAAAGTGTAAAAATGCCAAGAGTCAGCTCCTATCAGTATCTGCCCAAAAGAGGGCAGGAAACAAACCCAGCAGATGATGGAATTGCAAAATGTGCCCAAAGAGTTTTCCATCTATCATCACCCAGACCCACCTAGAGAAGCAAAATTTTTAGAGGACCATCAAACATCTGTAGGCACAATTAGATGGCTGGGATTTTGTTCTGGTGAAATCCATGGTGCTACTTGTGACAAAAATAGAGACCCAGAGTTGGCATGGTGTTTGGATCTGAGCATCTGAGTAGGTGGAGGCTGACAGTGCATTGTAAGCCCCACATTTTGGGGCAGAGGGCATTTCTCCAGCCCCTGTAGCTAGGATATTAAGATAATCATCCCAGCAAAACGTTGCCTTGGCAGCTGTTGCCTGGTGAGATGAGCGAATGTGAAGAAGAGAGGGGAAAATGGACAGAAGTAATGAATCTAAACAAACATTTACTTTTCATGGCAAAATACACAACATAGGGAGAGTAGTCTCAATCTAAACATTACCCATGTCCACTAATAGCTATTTCTTGAATGAAGACTGAATGGAAAACGTTTGAGCCCCAGAAGAAGGAAATACCTTGTGAGGTAGCTGGTAGTGCCCAGTAAAAAGAGTTGACTAACATTAAATCACCCAGTGTTCTGTTCTTCTTTGCAGGATGATGCCAATGGTCATTCAATTTTCTCTCCTGATCATGCTGCACTCGGCCCTTGTTCTTATCACTACAGCAGAGGATTATAAGTGTTTGCCACTTGTGCTGCGGAAAACTTGCTGTTGGATTAATGAGACCTACCTGGCCAGAAATGTTATCATCTTTGCCTCCATATTGATTAATTTCCTTGGTGCCATCTTAAATATTGTAAGCATCTCTAAGCAGTGGAGACAAATCTATCTAATTTTGAGGTTGAAGAAGTTTCCATATTCTACAGATTTCTCTCTACCTTTCACAAAAAAAGCTAATGGTCATGTTCCTGCACTAGCGCCCCCCCCACACACACACACACACCTGAGGGAGGGAGGGCCATAATATAAAGGGAGTTATGCAGTGAGGTCCTGTTAAATCTGCTGCCCCTCAAATGGTACCAGTTATTTCTTATAAGTCACCATCTATCAATTACCTTTCCATCCAAAGAGATTATCCTTTGGATATCACTACTAGTCAATCAGTTTATAATATGTGACTTCCCAAGAATCAACTATTAAAAGTAGAATATACTCCAACCTGAATGTATTACTATCCTTGGAATATTTGTCATTTCTGTGTCAACTTGATATATTAGATTTTATGAATTTTACTAACCCTGGCCAGGATAAGAAGCATTGTAATTTTCCATGAATATTTTGTACATACAGATATTTTGAGTTTTCTGGGCCAGATTTTAGGTATAATTATTTTAGGCTCTAGATGGGAAGTTGGTACTTTGAGTGGCTATTTAGGCCATTCTCATACCTTTGAATAGAATCATAGAACTCTTTTGAGTTAGAAGGTGCTTCAAAGTTCATCTGGTATAACCTTTGCCTGATGGTGTGGTGCACTTAATATCCTTGACATGTGGTCATCTGAGCTTAGGGCTGGACACAGCCAGTGGTAAAGAGCTCACTAGGCAAGTTCATTTTCCCTACTTGTAAATTAAGAAGATTTATTAGAACTGTTGACCTTTCTCACTGGCTCTAAAGTTCTATGACTTTGAGACAAGTCATTCCATTTTTTTTTCAATTTTTGGAGGGCAGTTGGGGTTAAGTGACTTGCCCAAGGCCACATGGCTAGTTTTTTTGTGTGTGTATTAAGTGACTGAGGCCGGATTTGAACTCAGGTCCTCCTGACTCCAGGGCCGGTGCTCTATTCACTGCGACACCTAGCCACCCCACATCATTCCATTTTCACATAGTTCTAATTCTTAAGAAGTTTTTCCATGATTTGAACTGCAGTCTGCCTCCTCATGATATTTTTGGTTCTCATCTCTTGGAGCTAAAAATAGTCAGTTTAAACCCTACTTCCCTATATTAGAAGACATTATCATTAACAGTTGGAAGCAACTGTTTCATAAGCCACCTAAACCACCCCCCATTTTGGAAAAGAATCCTCCCTAAAACATAAATGATCAGTGCACCTAGCCCTAGCCTGAAGACTTTCCCATTTCTTTCAATGAAGCACTAAGGCTTAGTCTCTTCCAGCTCTTACATCTTATGTTATTACATTCTGTAGTCTAAAGTTCCCTCCCTCTCTGATAGTCTATTATGCTATATGTTTTTAGCATTCTCTACACCAAGATCCATCCAAGTTCCATATTCTAAAATAATATACCCTAAGGTCTACAGCTCTGAAAGTCTATTATCACCTATGTTTTGACATTATATATTCTAAGGTCCCCTCCAAGTTGATGGTCTCTATTCTACCATTTTATATTCTAAGGTCCCTCCTAGCCCTAACCTGTGTTCTGTGTGATATTATTTACTTACCCTGACACTCTAGGGTCCTATGATTCTTTAAATGGCTACAGTTGCAGCAGAGCCTGTGGTCATACATCCAGTCTCTCCTAGGGTATTCATTTAAGAACAGTTAATAGCACCCTGTGCAGTCTCAATCTTGCTCACTGACTTAGTGTTCCTGTTTTTGTTTGTTTGTTTTTATCCCCAGCTGTGGTGTGATTTTGACAAGTCAATACCCTTGAAGAACCAGACTTCCAATTCCTCGGCTGTGTTTACAGATATCTGCTCATACCCAGAGGTATATATAAGCTCCCTTTGGCAAGTCTTGGGCATAGTTAATGCAACACAACCCTCTTTTTAAATGAGCACATTTGATAGACATGCCTCCAGGAAACAAGCCAGTAAATCTCTCTTACTAAACAAGCAGAGCTAAATTTAAACTGAGGAAGAGAGTAGAGATAGAGAAGGGTCATAACCACCACATGGCCACAGGAAAATTCTTTTTTTTTTTTAAAGCAATTGGGGTTAAGTAACTTGCTCAAGGTTACACGGCTAATCATTATTTATGCGTGGGTGCTCATTTTCTGAGGCCGGATCTGATCTCGGGTCATCCCAACTCCGAGGCTGGCGCTCTTACTCACTGCGCCACCTAGCCGCCCCTTTAGGGCAATTGGGGTTAAGTAACTTGCCCAAGGTTACACGGCTAGGTTTTTTTGTTTGTGTGGATTAAGTGTAGGAGGCCAGCTCTGAACTCAGGTCCTTCTGACTCCAGGGCCGGCGCTCTATTCACTGCACCACCTAGCCGCCCCCCACAGGAAAATTCTAAAGTGAAGAGAGACTCTGGAAGATTCATTAGAAACAATGTGCAACCAATAGCATTGACTATTGGAGTCACTGGGGACCTTGGAGGCCAAATTACCTTCCCCCCTCATCTTACAGAATGGAAAACTGAGATCCAGAGGGATGAAATAAAACTCATAAATACAAATTCTGTATAGTTGGAAAAAAAACCTTACACTTAAGAGTTCCAAGTTTAGTCAAGTACTTTTCCTCATAGCAATATTATGAGCTAGGTACAATGGATGGCAGGGGTGGGGTTCCCACTCAGGAAGGCCCCAGTTCTAATCCTGCTTCAGACATTTATTACTTCTGTGACTTTGGGCAAGTCACTTTTAACTTCTTTCAACCCCAGTTTCTTCATGAATAAAAATAGTGGGGGAGTGTAATAATAGTACTTACTTCATAGGGTTATTGTGAGAAATGATATCTCTTTGCATAAGTATGCCTATGCTCATTTTATGGGTGAGAAAACTGAAATTCTGACTGACCTGCCCAGGGTCATGATCTCTTTAATAGAGGCAGACCTGATATAAGGCACAGTGAAAAAGCAGCAGAATGCTTTCTGGGAATAGGTAGTCACAGTTGACTGGGTTGTGAAGTAGATGGCGAGAAACAGGATAAGACTAGAAATCACAACTTTCTGAGTTATATTTTTATCATTTGTTTTGCTCTCCAGTATCAGTGAACTGCTATATCACATGGGTTTTAGGGAGAAGCAGGTGCCAGGGTAAAGTTGAGGAATTAAGAGGGAAAGGCTCCCCTGGAATCTCTCTCAGATACCTGTGATTGTATGTCTTATTGGACTAGGCCAATGGTTGGCCATAGTGGCACCTGCCTATAATCTTTGCTATTGAAAAGCTAAGACTAGTAGATCACTTAAATTCAAGAATCCTAAGCTGCAGTAGGGCTAAAGCCTATTGAGTAGACTAAGTCTAGCATCTATGTGGTAAAGCCTTGTTTGCCAGTATAGACACTGGGATGCTGAGGAGGAACAAAATGGCCCAGGTACAAAATGAAGCAGATCAAGGCTTCTATACCATTTATTAGGGGAATGTGCCAATTAATGACCATTGCACTTTCAGCTAAGGCAAGATAGGGAGACACCCCCTCTCCAAAAAGTGGGGGAGGGAATAGACCAGTGAAGAGATATTTGGCCAAAGTACTTACATTCTAGGATATATGATGCTCTAGCCAACCTCCACAGAGAGATTCTGAAGGCCCTCCAAGACTTCTTGGAATCATAGAGCAAGCCTACAAATGCTGTGACACAGGCATCCCATAGAGGGTCCACATGAGATCCAAAGACATACATAAATTTGTCTGATGAGATCAAAGAGAGGAGGAGGGAGGCAACATTTTACATGTATACATATACATATACATATACATAGACATAGACATAGACATAGACATAGACATAGACATAGACATATACATGCATGCATGCATGTATGTATGTATGTGTGTATGAATATGTTGCATGGGAGGGATGAGGGTTAGGTTGAATGAGCTGTTATAGAAATTCCCCAGAGGATCTCACAATCTAGGTTTTCAGAGATAAAAGATATTTTAGAAATCATATTGTCCAAATCCTTCATTTTAGAGAGGAGGTGGGGTAAACTTTCTAAAGGCACATGACAAGTCAGTAAAAAGGTTCTACTACCACCCCCTTTTTGTGAATTACCCCAAACCAGAAATTGGCACAAAACAGAAATACTTACTCCTCCAGTAGCAACCCCACCAGAGATGTGCAATAGCTGGGGGGAGTTTGCAGGGAGGTCCACTGTTGTTCTGGCTGTATCACCGTGAAAAAAGGAAAGGAGATGGCTTGGGGACAGCCATTTATTAGTTCTACTTTATTAACATTCATCAAACTTTTGTCTCAGTTATAATCCCTCTGTCCTCCATTGTCAATTCCAAAGCTATTCTCTCCACATAAAAATGATTAATCAATGTAAAATGAATGAATTGACAAAGAATTAGGGATAGTGGGCTATTTTTAACATTGAGAAGAAGTAAAAAGGGATAATACCCTGATAAACACAATGAGTTTCAGGTTTCCTTTGATTTCCCATTGTTGGAAAGAGAGAGACAGAGAGAGAAAGACAGAGACAGATAGGTAAATAGATATAGTTAGATTATAGATAGATAGATAGATAGATAGATAGATAGATAGATAGATAGATAGATAGATAGATTCCAATGACCTTCTTGGCCTATAAGCTTGGTTTTCACAAAAGCCTTTGCTTTCAGGCTTATCCAACTGATATTGCATAGTGGTCCTGACCTGCCTGTTCTGTGTCCAGATTAAAATGAGTTCATTAATTGTTCTAATTTGTCTTTTCAAAGGGATAGTGAGGGGTAATAGTGGTAAGAGATGAAAGCCTGGGGATACCTAAAGTCAGGGTTCCATCACTGATTGAATGTATGAACTAAGGCAAAGCAATTTAACTCTATAGACCCCAGTTTATTCATCTATAAAATGGGGGTTATATTACTTGCTGTAAACAAAACTAGGAACAATAGACAGAAGTAGCCAGGCTTGATATAAGGGAATTCTCCCTTTTAGTTAGAGCTGTCCCAAAGTGCACTGGGCTCCCTCTGAAGATAGGGGGATCCACCTCACCAGAAGTCTTCAAGCAAAGTCTGGATGAATGCAGAATCAGAATTTTAAAATCACAGAAACTCAAAGGATTTCGCAAGTGTCAAGTGCAACCCATACCCCAAAGAAATACTAGCAAGTGATCATCCAATCCCTGCTTGAAGATTTAATGAAGAGCTCTCTATCTCTGAGGCAGTCCATTCCATTGTGGGCCAGCTTAATTGTTAAGAGATCTTTCTTGCCTTTAAGCCTAAATTTGCTTCTTTGCAACTTCTACCAAGAGCCCTCAGGGAGTAAACAGAACACATCTAATCCTATCCCTATGCAACAATCCTTCAGATATTTGAAGACAGTTATCATCTCCCCACTCCCCACTCCCTCCCCCATGTCCTTTCTTCTCTGGGCTAAACATATCTGCAAATCCAGTTCCTTTATCCAGTGCTCATAGAACATGGATTCAAGGTCCTTCACCATCCTGGTTGCCCTACTCTGTATGGTCTCCAGCATATCAACATCCTTCTCAAACTGTGGCACCCCTGGAATACAATGCTCCCCACGTGGTCTTACCTGGGCAGAGGACAGAGGGATTCATACTTCCTTAGCTCTGTTTGATTCTAGGCATGATTCATATATGACAGCCAATCATGTGGTCACAGGATTTAAAAACCAGTTCAGTATTAACCAGGTGGAGAAATTTCCTGTTCAAAAAAGAAATAGCACAATGGGGGAAATGAGCCAAGAACATCGTACTATGTCAAGGTCCTCCCTTCAACTTTTCTCATGACTAAACATCTAGCTTTAATAGTTCTCAGACTGTAGCACATGTCATCTTCTACTTTTAGCTTCATGACAATTCAGACAACCATCCCAGTAATGAAAACTCAAAACAGTAGTAAATGATAACCCCAATAATTTTTATCTCAAATAGCAAAATTTCACCACTCACAATTTAGGAAATGAATATCATTAACTTCTTATGCTTTCCTAATATTACATTTATTTTATCCTTTACTTACAAACTAAAACTAACCCCACTTTCTGGGTTTTCAGACATACAACAAATACCTGATTGTTGACTCATATTAATATGTCAAAGTTATATCTTTAAACCACCCTATATGTTTTCATAATGTTTACATGGTAGTAAAAATTTTTTCAAATGATGACTTATAAATTTATTTTTATTATCGGTTTTAAAACAAATAAACCCCATTAAATATTTAACAATTTTCAAATATCTATTTTATTACATTCTTTTAAAAGCTCAATTCATAATCTGACAGCATCCAGATAAAAAAAGAAATTATATTTTCTAACAGCACTGTGGACACAATGGTTTCTCACAGCATTTTACAATATAAGAAAAAAGTGATAGATATGATAACATACACAATATCATATATTAAAAATATGACACAAAAATTATTACCAGTCAGATGACACCAATTCAGTCAAATGCATTTCAAAATTATAGAAAATCATCAATCTTACTGCCTTTGGTGTTTTATACCAATCACATCTAAAATCTATCATGAAATTACATTCAATTAAAGAAATAATAATAACAATAGTCAACCTTTATATAGTGCTTACCATTTCACAATTATTATATCACTTTGATCCTCACAACAACCCTGAGAGATGGGTACCATTATTATTTTCCTCTTTACAATTCAGGAAACTAAGGCAAACATAAATAACTTGCTTAAGGTCACACAGCTAATAAATTTTCTGAGACTTGAATGTAACTCATGTTTCCCTGCATTTTTTTTTTTGTCCAGCAGCTTTATTTTGGGAACCTTGTCTGAAATGCGAGATATTAACATGGTCAGAGGGGAAAAGCTTCTGAATTAGGGGAGTCACAGTGGATGTCTGATGAACTGGGATGGAAGTAAGAGAGGAATCTTTTTTGCAATAGGGGTCAACTGATCTGGAATGGTGGGTTGGGTCAGGAAGTTGATGATCTGGGATAGGGATCAGAAAGGGAATCTCTGAGCTGAGGTGAGGCACTCTGGAGGGTTACTGATTTAAACAATCTTTCTTCTTTTCATGGTCAAGGAAGGGTTAAATACCAGGTGAATTTAAACCACATACCTAATTTTTTCTTCATTCTGGGATTACTTTCAAACTATTTGTTTCCTTCATCCCATTAAAACAATAGGTCGATTGGGGGTGGGGATTATCTAAATCCTATTTACCCTTAAAATTTTACAGAATTAAATTCTTATTTTTCATTAAAATAAATTCTACAGAGTGGTACCCCAAAACTCATACATAGTGAATAGAGTTCTTAACTTAGAATCATGAAGCCCTGAATTCAAATTCAGCCTCCAAAATTTACTAGTCCTATAAACCTTGCAAAGTTATTTAATTTCTATTCAGGAAAACCCCTGGAAATTATCTACTGCATAAGAAATTGTTGTGATCTGCCTTGGTAGAGGGAGTTCCCACACTAGGAGTTCATAGACACATTATAAACTCAGGAAATATGGGACTTTTCTGTAGTATTGTTGGATATGGTATATCTTATGATTAATTATGAAGAATTAGAATTACTCATTTGCATAATGAGTTATATTTCATATAGCATCCATTCTGCATTTAATACTGAGAATAAATATTGGATAATAAGTTGCAGAGATGAAGAGGTTGCAGGGAAAGGACTTTACCTAGATGGGAGACCTGAACATGGCAATGTGGATAGAACTAGTGCATAGCAAAAGGTTGAGGATAAACAGGGGGAGAAAATAGAGCTCCTTGAGGATACAAAAGGGAAAAGAATCAATGACACAAATGGAAGAATATACTTTACCACAATGAAAGACTTACCATATCTACTTCTTCGTGTGGACCAAAAGAAGAGGGGATTAGTAATGAGGTAGAAAAATTTTGAGGTTAGAGAAAAAAGCATGAGGGAGATCATAGCCTCATTCTCCATATAATGGTGAGTGAGGTCATCTGTTGAGTCAAGAGGATTGGTATCAAGAACCTGAGGAAAGAGGAGGTTTGGACAAAACTATTGTATGATCTGTGATAGGAAATTGGATAAAAGGTTCATAAAGAACCAGTTAAAATTAGATAAGGTTGATTTTTAGCTAATGAGTCTCCATAGTTTTGCAACTTGGAGAGAGGGTGAGAGACAAGAACAAAGAGAGGGAGAGGGAGGGAGGGAGGGGAAAAGACAGAGGGAGAGACAGAGAGGAAGGGAGGAGGCAGATGGTGGAGCTAACTATTCAGATTTGAGAACTGATATAAGGGGGAAAAAACAATGGGGAAAGGGAGTCAAGATTAAGCAGGATACCTACTCAGACTTGTTAATCACATAGGTAAGACTGTGAAGTTGTGATTCACTAAGGAAACAAAGAGAAATTGCATAACTAGAAGTTACATGTAAGGACGAATAGGATGGGGGAGACGTTCTGGGCATCCAGAAACAATGATGATAGAAGAATTGACAAGGTAAAAATAATGTCATCTGAGAAAGAAATTACAGAAGTCAAGATATTGGAGTTAGAACAGTTTAGAATGACAGTGAGGGCCAAATTTTGATGCAGAAGTCATGGGAATTGGAGTGACTAATGGCAGGTTGTCAAGGAGACATCAGTATGAATACTGAAATCATGATGGATGAGGTCAGGGGTTGGAGTAAAGAGAAATATTGTGAGCCAGTTCCTGAACTCAATAAGAAAGGAATAAAAGTCACCTAGATGTTGGCAGGTAACAGAAAAAAATCTCAACAGGAAGAAGTAATTTAATTAGAAGTTCCTCTTTGAAATCCAGGATTCTGATCCCAGCTTAACCACCATATATGGAAAACCTTGAGCAAATCACTACCCCTTATTGTGTCTCAATTATCTTATTTGTAAAATGACAGGCATGGACCATATTTTCTCTAAAGTAGTACTTAACTCTGCAATTCTACAATTCTATGATCCTAGGCATGTCTAGAATATAGGACTTAGTCTCTGAAAAAGCAGAAGACAAGGAAGATGCAAAAAGGTAGAAGAACCTAAAAGGACCAACTTATAAAGGGTATATATCACCAGTTTATTAGATAAGTTTGAATTTCACACAGAAGACACTGGAAACCTCATGTGATCTCCATAAAGAAATTAGTCATTTGTGACATTTTACCATTATACCTCTGCCCTGAATATTCCTACTCATAGGACTACTGAATTTGATGATTTCTTCTCTCTCTAGTACTTCGTCTTCACGGGTGTGTTGGCCATGGTGACCTGTGCAGTTTTCCTCCGACTTAACTCTGTCCTGAAGCTGGCCGTATTACTGATTATGATTGCAATCTATTCTCTACTGATGGAGACCATTTATGCTTCCCTCTTTCTGCACTATGACAACTTCAATCACAATGGAGAGTAAGTGCCTGTTGTCACATGTTTTCTGAATGCTCTTTCTGTTGGGCATGCTGGACTTTTGAAGGTACTGCCTGAATATGTCCTATGCCACCTGCACAGTGCTGGGCACACAGTCATGTATGTGCTGTAATTGTCTTCTAATTAATCAAGTGAAAGATGGTGGGCACAGAGGGGCACACTCTGCAATTGATGTTTCATGAGTAGACTATGAGCAGTGACACAAACAGCAAAAGAAACTAGGTAGTTACACTCTTTGGAGCATGGGAACTAGAAAGGTAGGACAAGGACAGAATAGAGTGGGTTAGGACACCTGAGGTGGTCTGGAGATAATTAAATATAATAGTTACAGTTATTAGCAGGCTGATTCTGCCAATGTTTTGAGACTGGCTACCAGAGTCCTAAGGAAACTATATCATTTAGGTACTATGTAGTAGTAGAAGCTGAGACTTGCCCAAGGCTTTAACATGTGAACACAATACACAGTGTTATGAATTTTCCATCTGCATAGGTTCTGAGAATCTTGGGGACTTGATTTGGCAAGATCAGAACCTTACGGAGTTAGTATTACATTATTGCATTCTTATGTCTTCTGGAGCAAAGGAGTTCTATAAAGCCCCGCTGTCTTTGAACTGTAGGAGTAGCTGAAGTGGGGATCGTGGCTCCCTTTATCATGAGTGGAATTCCGGTAAAGATTTGCCGAATATTTCGACATAATGCATGCCTGAGTAACCTCGCTGGGAATTTCCCTTTCCTTATAGCAAAAAGCAACAATAAGATACATCTCTATTAGAGTTCATGGACAAATCCTTAAGTTTGAAATTTAACATAAACATAGTGCACTTGATCCTGCCTCATTACAGAAGATTCTAGTCATCTCCCTTCAATAAAGTCTTGACAAAACTGGAGAATACCTAAGAAAAGCAACTTTAGATCTAGTGAGATTACAGTAGGGAAATGATCTCTATATGACAAGACTGATTTCCAAGTTTAACAGATCAAGGCTGAGGAGAGATCTGTGCTATAGAGGAAAGAATGCTCAACTTTGATTCAGAAAATCTGAGTTCAAGTCCTCACTCTGACACTGGTTAGAAGGATAACTATCAGCAAATCACTTATTTTCTGAACCTCAAGTTCTCCATTTCTAAAGTGGGAAATATATTATTTATACTACTTAACTCAGAGTTGTTTGAGTGTAACTCCTCATTCAATACTCTAAATTTTGGCCTACAAAGACCGAATTTCATTTAGAAAAGAATCCAAAATCTCTTAGACAGTGTGACACAGTGGATAGAGAGCTGGCCTTGGAGCCAAGAAAAACTTAGTTCAAGTACCACACTTAATATATACTGACTCTCTGGTCAAGTTACTTGACATTCCAGTGTTCTATCCAATTATCTAAGAATCATAATAAATTGCAGAAAAAGAGAGGGGATGTGCTTTGATAGAAGGAATTTCCTCATCTGGGAGTTCCCTAACAAATGAATTCACAGGTACATTTAGAATATATCTCATGTATGTAGAATGGACCCCAGGTCCCATATAAGCACTCAAGGTAGATATGTATCCTAGTGTATAGGGCAGCCTTTATTTCACAGAAGATTTTTTAAAAATCAGAAATGATATAAAGGTCTCAAAGTAATCAATAAATAACAATGCAGTTATTTTCCCTCTTCAATGAGTCTCACCTTTCCTCAGTACTCTGTAATGCTCTAGATTTGTGAAACCATTCTGTGATTTAGACTCCCCTAGGAAGAGAAATGAACTTGGAATTGCTAAAGAGACAAACCTAAAGCATTCCAGTTAATCCATTGCTCACCTCAAAAGGCCATAAAGATCTTCAACATTATTATCCTATTCTGGGAATTAAATTTAGTCCTAGAACATAATGAACCTGAACTCTCCAAAGAAGTTGAATAATAGCAGAGAAAAAAATCCAAGCCTCTTGATAACTGTATCATGGTTTTATTTCTTTGCTATTCCTACAACTTCAGGAGCCATATTCATGATCTGATTCTCTTTTTGCCTGTAGGGTGCTTGAACTCACAAATTCCTCCATAGGATTATAGGATCACAGATACAGAGCAGGGAAGAACTTTAGTGGTTCCATCTAATTCACTCAATTACAAATGAAGAAACTGGAACTTCCTAGCTGCATAATTCTCCCAAGTCACTTAATCTATCTGAACCTGGAGATAATAATATTTTGGTTGCCTTACTTTACAGGGTCATATTTAGGAGCTATCAGAGAAGAGTTCATGTAAAACACTAAATAAAACTTAAAACCTACCAATGTCAGATAAGTAGTGGAGTAGTGTAGAGTCCATCTCAGAGTCAGGAAGATGAGAGTTCAACCCTTTCTTTGACTTACTGGCTATGTGACCTGGGCAAATCAATTAACCTCTCACACCCCTGGTAACTCTGAAGAACATTAAATTGCAGAGCAGATGGCAAAAAACATTGGTGGGGGGAATTTCTTTACTGGAAATTCCCTGCACCAATGAAATCACAGGTCTGGGGAAAAATAATGTTATTATACGTTTGTCAAACTTTGTTCACCCTCAACATAGCTCTTTAGGATTCAGAGCTGACTTCATACCACAGTGAGGCATCAAAGCAAGACCTCGACAGAAAAATAACAATAATGATAATGATGATGTTGATAAGGCATGAATGGCTTTAATTGTGCATGGATATATACTTGTTCACCAAATCTCCAAATAGGAGAACTAGAACCCTTGAGATTTAAACAGGACCTTTGGGGACAAGTAGCAGAAATTACTTCTTACAAAGCAGGTACTAAAGATGTAAAACTATAAAGCTGTAAAAACTAAGTATAACCAGGATTTAGATGAAACCATCTCTAAGAAGAAGAGCACTGGACTAAAAGTCAAGAGATCTAGGTACTTCCTCTCCCTATGCTACTTATATGACCTTGAGCAAATCTTGTTGTGATCCTGTGTTTCCTAATGTGTCAAATTAAAGGATTGGTCTCAATGGTCTTTTGAATTACTGTCTGGATCTATAGTTCAAAATCCATCCAACTTTGGGATTCCAAGACTTAAATTCTTAATTGGAGTAATAGCTCTGCTTCAAAATCCAATGTCAACTTCAAGAAGTCCTCATCTCTTTGTTTTTGAGTAATGGTTCTATGATGGCTTACCAGAGATTCTATAAAGGGCATTCCTTTTCAGGACTAATTTTACCAAGATGTGAAAAAGGGAAAGATCATATATTTAGAGTTAGAAAGTAGTTTAGAGGTCATCTGGTCCAATACCCTAATTTGACAGATGGGAAAACTGAGGGCTGGAGAGGTTAAATTGTTTTAGAGATAGGATTTGAATCCATATCTTCCTGACTCCAAGTTCAGAGATCTCTTCCAACTCTTAAACTGGGATGTTTGAGACTCTTTGGGTTCAAAAGAAACTAAAGCAGCTTCAAAATCAGATAAAAGTGATCAGGGGAAGTAAGAAAAGTGGGACAAAATACCAGCCAAATCATTTGTTCTCCCATGGTCTCAGTCTCTTCTTCAAAAAGAAGGGTTCAATTTAAATCATCGCTCAGATATCTTTAAGTTTGAAAAATCTCTGATTCTATGACTATATGTGTAAATAAATCCTACTTTATGATAATATTAAACTAGGTCACACACACACACACCCCTCTACCTCCTATGAAATGATATTCCATTCCCTTGAATATTCAGTACTGGAAAGAGAGGTTCGTGTAATTACTCAGTTTCTTGGAAGTGAAATTTAATGCTAGTATCTTATTTGGGATTCACAGGTAAACCTGAAAGTAAATTCTCTTACCTGGATGCAAAAATAAACAATGCCAAGTTTATTGCTGATAATGTTGGAGTGTGAAAAGAAAGGATGATTAGATTGATTTTTTTTCCCAGATTCTTCTTGACTTAAGGTCTGATTAATTGTCTGGGTCTTTATTGACCAACATTTTGGTATAAGCTACAAAGGATTTTCAAAGACAAGGAGACCTTTTCAGGTCCTCAACTCAGTAGCTCCTTACATCATCCATTTAGTCATCACCGTTAATTAAATCAATAGGCACATGAACTTCTTGTAAGATTACACATTTCCAATGAATTAACCAATTGTATTTTGTGGGCCTCCTTTAATTAATGGATGACTAAATTTTTAGGTGTTTCTTTGCTATTCTTAGCAGTCTGTCATTTAGATGATTTTATATCTACAGTCAAGTACATATAGTAGACTTCAATAAACATTTGTTTATGAAGTAGCAATCCTTTAGGAGAAGTAGCATGACACATAAGAAAGCTTGCTGTATTTGGAGTCAGAGGACCTGGGTTCATATACTAACTCTGCTACTTACTATCCATGTAATGATGATGATGATGATGAAGATGATGATAACTAACATTTATGTAATATCAACTATTTACCAGGAAGTGCTTTTGTCCATTCTCCAATAAAGGAATGAATGGAATCCACTGGACTTCAAATAAAACCTAAAAACCAGAGGCAATAATCTTAATTTCATATAAGGCAACAATGAAAACTGATATAGTTAAACTGCATTATGCTTAAGGCTTGCATAGATGAGAAAACAGTAGCAATATATGTTCAGAATGGCATAGAATTTAATTTTTTTTAATCTAATCAAACTATAAGGAGAAATAGACAAGAAAACAATAATTAACAAAAACTTCATGGTGCCCCTTTCAGACCTAGATAAATCTAACAAAAAGATAACAAACAAGAAGGAATTTAAAGACTTGAATATTATTTTTGAGAAGTTAGATGTAATAGACTTCTGTTTATTACATAATGGGAATTATAAGAAGCATTCTTATTTCTTGCTTAACATTTTATAAGAAACTGACCATATGCTAGCTACCACATAAACAAATCTCATGTATGCAGAAAACAGAAATATTAAACATACTATTTACTTACTACAATAAAATAACATATAGGGGGATATGAAGAAAAGGTTCAAGCTCAAATGCAAATGAAACAATATAGTCCTAAAGAAAATGAACATATTAGGGCAAAATAAAAAAAACTTTTAAGATTTAGCCAAAGCAGTGTCTAGGGGAAAATGTATATTTCTCAACTTTTTAATCCACACGATTTAAAAGGAAAAAATCAATAAATTTTTCATGCAAGTAAAATAAAACAGAAAAATAACAAATAAAAACCCAAATAAACCAAAAAGAAATTTCCCAAAAAATTAATTAAGAAATGTAATTTTAAATGAGTTACTTAATAAAACGAGAATCAATTTAACTAATAAATGGACAGAACATTAGCTAATGATCTTTTAAAAAGCAAAAAAAAGGGGCGGCTAGGTGGCGCAGTGAATAGAGCGCCGGCCCTGGAATCAGAAGGACCTGAGTTCGGAGCCGGCCTCCGACACTTAATCCACACGAACAAAAAAACCTAGCCGTGTAACCTTGGGCAAGTTACTTAACCCCAATTGCCCTAAAGGGGCGGCTAGGTGGCGCAGTGAGTAAGAGCGCCGGCCTCGGAGTTTGGATGACCCGAGATCAGATCCGGCCTCAGAAAATGAGCACCCACGCATAAATAATGACTAGCCGTGTAACCTTGAGCAAGTTACTTAACCCCAATTGCTTTAAAAAAAAAAAAAAAAAAAAAAAAAGCAAAAAAAGGAAACCTGAATTATGAAAATCAAAAAGAAAAAGGAGAAATTCACAAAAAAAGATGACATAATGAAGGAAATTGTTTTACCTAGCTGCATGCCAACATAACTGATTTTAAAATGTATGAATACTTACAGAATATTGATGTTAGCAATTGTCATAATTATTAATACTATTTTATAGAAGAAATATGAATTAAATTTTGGCAAGTAATAGTTGGACTTCATCTATTTACCTTCCTCTGGACTACTATAGTAAATATTCTAAGTATCTTGTCTCAAATGAAAAAATATCCTTTCTCCTTTCCAAGGCAAACTCCTCTATATGAATGAACACTTAATCTCATTACATTGCATTTCATCCCATTCTATCCCTAATTTTCAATTTCTCCCTGTCTACTGGCTTCTTTATTGCCTATATACATGTCCATGTCCCCTCCATTCTTAAAAAACTCTCACTTGATCCAACCATTCACAATAATTAACATCCTATATGTCTTCCCTTTGATGACCAAATTTCTTAAGAAAGTTATCTATACTTAGTACTTCTACTTTCTCTCCTCTTAGTCTGCTCTAAACTGTCTATGATCGGGCTTCTAATCTCATCATTCAACTAGAACTTCTCCTTCCAAAGTTACTATCTCTTAATTATCTAATCTAATGGCCTTTTAATCCTCATCCTTCTTGACTTCACTGTAGTTCACTACTGGAATTTTTGATCACCTTCTTTTCCTTGATACTCTCTCCTTTCTCGATTTTCTTGACATTGCTTTCTTTTGATTGTCCTCCTACCTGTCCTTCTGGTCATGTCCACCAACTGTGTGTATTCCCCAAAGGTCTGCCCTCAGCCCTCTTCTCCATCAATGTTTTCTCGACAGGAGTTTTCATTCAATTATCATCTTTATTCATATGATGCTTAGATCTATTTGCCCAGTCCTAACCTTTCTCCTGACCTCTACTCTCACAGACTGGATGACCCATAAACATCTCAAACTCAGCGTATCCAAAACAAAACTCATATTCCCCCAAAACCCAAATTTCCTATTACTGGTAAGGGCACCACCATTCTCTCAGTCACCCATATTTGCAAACTCACTTGCATTCACCTGCAATATTGAATCTGTTGCCAAGTTTTGTTGTTTCTATCATCACAACATCTCTCATGAACATCCCTTCTCTAATGTCACACAACTGTCAGCCTGATACAGGCCTCAACAAGTCACAATTGCACTATTGTCAATAGCCTATTGGTTGGTCTTGCCTCAAGTCTTTCCTCACTCAGACCCATCCCAGCTGCCAAATCTCTAATATGTAGGTCAAACAGTATAACACACTTCACTTAATAAACTCCAATGATTCCTTATTACCTCCAAGATCACCTATGAAATCATCTGTTTGTTCTTTAAAACCTTTTGCAAGATAATTCTTTCCTACCTTTCCGGTCTTCTTATACTTTACTCCTTTCAAATCAACCAATCAATAAACCTTCATCAAGCAGCTGCTGTCAGGCACCATGCACTCTATAATTCAGAGACACTGATCTTCCTCACACAGAACATTCCATCTCCCAGCTCTGTCCCCCATATCTGGAATGTTCTCTCTCCTCATCTCCATTTCCTGGTTTACTTGGCTTCCTTCAAGACTCACCTCATATCCCATATCTGTAAGACCAGCTAACCCTCCCACTCCCCAATGTTAGTGCCTTTCCTTTGAGATTACCTTCCATATTATACTGTGTACTGTAAATATGTAGTTGTTTCCACAGTATCTCCCCATTAGAATGAGAATTCCTTGAGAATTGAGGCCATGTTTTTGCCTTTCTTTCAATATCCAGTATTCAGTATTTTGGCACCATGCTTTGAGCATAGAATTTGTTGGCTGACTTTTATCTTTGTACCTCTAGTATCTAACGTAGTCCCTGGCATAAAGTAACCACTTAAGAAATGCTTTTTGATTGATTCATTGTCAGCCTTTGCAAAGATATAGAGGCAGAATATAAAATGAATACTAGGCTTGAAAAACAGCAATAAGCCAGTTCACCTGGAATACAGTGTACGAAGGGGAGCAATATGAAATAAATCTGGAAAGATAACCTGGAGGGCTTAGCACTATGCCTGGTACATGACAGATGCTTAAAAAATGTTTGTTGGCTCAAGGATTGATTAATTGATTGGCATCTGAATCAGGACTTTACAATCCATACTAAAAAGTTAGTATTTTATGATAGAAGCAAAAGGAAATCATACACATTACTGAACAAGGAAGTAACACAGCCAGATTAATCCTTTAGGAAGATAATTTTGTTAGCTGTGTGGAGGGTGATTTGGAGGGGGAGGATGGGTTGAAGAAGGGAGACAAATTAGCAGGTTGTTGCATATACTCAACAAGAGATGAAGGCCTGATCTCCTACCCCTGCTCCCACTCCCTTTTTGCATAGGCTGTCCCACATGTCTAGAATGCACTTCCTTTCACACCTTGCCTCTTAGAATCCCTAGCTTCCTTTGAAGCACAGGTCAGGTGCTTCTGAAAACTCCTACATGAAACCTTTCCAAATGTTCCCAGTTCTTTGTATTCTTTTCCTTTTGAAATTACTGTACTTAGTATTTATTTGAATTTATTTTGTGTTTCCTGATCTATTTGCACCTTAGATTTCTGGCCTCCCTCTTCCCCCCCCCCACAAAAATAATGTAATATCTTTGAGGATGAGTGAGAACAGAACACCTAGTACAATGTCTTGCACATAATAAATGTTCACTGAATTTAATTATTTCACCTAATCTAGTCTAACACTTTCACAAACAGCATGCATAATACAGTGCTCAATGATGAAACATAGTTAAAATAGATTTGGGGGCTTAGGAAAACATCTAGGTATAGTGGGAAGTGTTGGCAAACTTGGCTTCTAGTCCTGCCTCAGATGTTCATTTGTGATCTTAATTGCATCATTTCTCTCTAAGGTCCCTGACAGCTTTAACAGTCTAAAAATTTATATTGAATGTTTTTCATATCAGTTTCCTCCCAAGCAATGCAATTCAATTGAAGAAACAATTATTAAACATTTCCTATTTGCATACAATGATCTGTGTGCTAATAAATATAATCTATTTAGCCCTTGACCTCAAAGAGCTTACAATAGAATAGGATGGATAAGACGTAGGCATGAATAGGGTAAAACAAGTAGAAAAATGTGATAAGAGCAAGATATGTAGCCCAAGTGTTCTAAGAAAATTTGAGATGAGAGAGATCGGTCTTGGATGGAAAAAGTTTTATGAAAGATGCACCACGTGATAGAGACCTTGAAGGAAGAGAATGATTTCAAGAGACCAAAGTATAGTGTTGGAGTGTTGCACTGGGCCACGGGATGCAGGGGTGAGGGTGAGGTGGAAGGAGAGGAGAAATGTTTCCTAGGTTGGGGTTCATAGTGGGAATGCCCAGTGGTGTGATAGATAGAACAGCTTGTCTAGAAAGTAAAAGGTAGGCTGAAACCAAATTGGAGAGTGAGCTAGATGACTATGGAAGTTCCTTCCAGCTCCGAGCATCTATGACTCAATAAGTTCTCAATAGGAAGAAAAGGGTTAGAGGTTGGTTTCCCCAAAGATGCACCTGCACTCTTTTTAGATGAAGACATAAAGAGTCACTAGCTATGGGATTAGCCAAATCTCCCAAAGAACAGAACATTTTGTTAAGCTTGGACTTCTACAATTCTTAATGTCCTGAGAGTCAAATTAGAAAGAGCCACAGAATCCAGAATCTCAGAATTGAAAGGGATCACTGAAGTCATCAAGACCATATTTTCAGTCATATCCTAAATGTGCTCATCAAAAATCCATTTCAAGGCCTTCATTACCAGCTCCATGAAAGTAGAGCTTGTTTCATTCTTTGTACTTCTATCCCCAGTATCTAGCACAGGGCTTGATGCATAGTAGGTGCTTAATAAATGATTGACTAATTGATTGATGGTAGTCTCTACTGCCTGAAGAAGACCATCCCATTTAAAAAAAATAACAGTTAGGGAGCTTTTCCTTATCTATCAAGTCAAAGTTTGACTCTTTCCAACTTCTATCCATGGTCCTATTCTGTCCTTCTGCATCCAAGCAGACCAAATCTAATTCATTATTTCCTCTTCTACATAACAACCTTTCCAATACAAATATTGCCCAGATTGTTCCATGATCTGAACCTAAGGACAAACTTTATTCTAAAAATGGGTTGAGGGGTAGCTGGGTGGTGCAGTGAGTAGAGCGCTGGCCCTGGAGTCAGAAGGACCTGAGTTCAGATCCGACCTCAGATCTGGCTTCCGACACTTAACACACAAACAAAAACCTAGCCATGTGACCTTGGGCAAGTTACCTAACCCCAACTGCCCTCCAAAAAAACCAAATTAAAATGGGTTGATTTGGGGTCTTACCCAGTGCCACTTGGTTACCATCAAACCTAACTGAGTTTTCTCTATTAAGGAAGTTTCACCCATCACTTCCTCTCTCTGCATCTCAGATTCTTCATATGTAAATTTGGATTGGGGTTCTTAAACTTTTCTGTGTCATGAACCCCCACTGGCAATTTGGACACCCTTCTCAGAATAAATGTTTTTTAAATTAATAAAATAAAATACAATATAGTTATCAAAATATTTAAAGAAGGAAGTTCACAGACCCCAGGTAGTGGATGATTTCTGAAGTCTATCCAGTTCCCCATCCTAAAGTCTGTGAAATTCAAGGCCAATAATCATCAGAGAAGCATACAGGATTGCCATTCCTAAAGCCCTTGAATGGATGTTTGGGGAAAAGTTTAGAGTTTCTTTGAAACAGGACACAAGGGGAAGTCAACCAAGTAAGAAATTCTAAACTGAACATTCAAAGGCACATTCTCTCTCTCTTTCTCTCTGTCTCTCTGTCTCTGTCTCTGTCTCTCTGTCTCTCTCTCTCTGTGTCTCTGTCTCTGTCTCTGTCTCTCTCTCTCTCTCTCTCTCTCTCTCTCTCTCTCTCTCTCTCTCTCTCTCTTCCCTACCTGCCTGTCTCCCTCCCTCTTCCCCTCTCTCCCTCTGTTTCTCCTCTCCTCTTCTTTCTTCTCCTCTCCCTCTCCCCCCCACCATGTTTGAGATTTTCCCTTTACACATAATGAAAGGTTAAAGTCTATTGCTTTCTCTAGACAGTGTTCTGAGCCTCCCTAAGGAGCCCAGCAATGCCTTCCTAGAATCCTTCACTGTTAGCTGTTCTCCTGGACTACTTTATCCTGGGAAGATACTTCATGCTGAGTTGAACTGGAAGAGAAAGGCAGAAAAAAGAAAACATTTAAAAGCAAAATTCTAGTAATGTTTTGTTTTGTTTTGTTTTTCTAAATTCTTTTGGCTGATTGAGGTGTTGGTGCTTAAATAAGTACTGTCTTCTGCAAAGCCCTACCTCCCTTTCTGCTTGATCTGAGTGAGGGTGTTGGAGGCTGGTTTCATGTACCTCAGTATGTGTCTTCATAAACTTGTATCATGGGACAGGCTACCCTTCGCAAACTCCAGGAGAGGTGGGGGGAGATGCTTGTGAGGGAGATCAGTTCCTCTGAACATCCTTGGGAACAGCATCAGAAGGAATGTTTTTAAAAGAGAACAAAAGTAGTTGGATCTAATAGAAGGAGCAGGGCGGTAGAGGCCTAGGTCCATCTGTTATAGTCACTGCCCTAGGAGGGTAGCTGAACATGGAGGGTCATTATCAGTGATCTTTCCTCTCAGTGATAATATGGCCCTCCTCTACAGCACCAAACAAACATAATTAATGATGCTCCCAGAGGCAGCTTGATGTAGTGCTCTGGACTTTTGACTTGGAGTCAGGAAGGACTGAGTTTGAATTCTTTCTCAGATGCTCAATGAGCTGTGTGACCCTAGGCAAGTGATAGTCTCTTATTCTCAATTCTCTCTTCCTTAAAATAGGGCTATGGATAGCACCTCCCTCACAGCATTGCTGTGGGGATAAAATGAGGTTAATTATAAATTGTTTCACAAACCTTAAAGCATTACATACATATTAACTACTGTTGTTATTTTTTTCCTGTTCATTGAGAAAGAACACAAATAGAGGACATTTGGGTATATACCTGAGCACCCAGGGAGCCACAACAGTTTACACAACAGAATCAGGACCTAGTGACTCAGTTGTACTATGAACTACTCTCTGTATATCACATCAGATATGAAGAGATGTTGTCAAAAGACCACAGACTGTTGTCACAACACATGGGTTCAAATCATGCCTCCAATTTTTATTACTTATGTGATCAAGGGTGGGTCAATATAATTTAATATCCTTGGGTTTGGTTTCTTTTGGGGATCTTTTTCAGGAAGTGATCAGTGGATTCTTTCAATGTTTATTTTGCCCTCTGGTTCTAAAACATCAGGGCAATTTTCCTTGAGAATTTCTTAAAGGATGATTTCTAGGTTCTTTTTATGATCATGGCTTTCAGGTAGTCCAATAATTTTTAAATTATCTCTCCTGGAAGGCATTCTTCTCCTCATTGGCTTTTTGAACCTCTTTTGCCATTTGAGGTAGTCTGATTTTTAAGGTGGTGTTTTCCTCAGTCAGGTTGTTGACTCTCTTTTCAGAATTTTTTTTGCATCGTTCTCATTTCTCTTCCCAATTTTTCCTCCACTTCTCTTATTTGGTTTTCAAAATCCTTCTTAAGCTCCTCTATGGCCTGTAAGCAGTTCATATTTTTCTTGGAAGCTTTTGGTGCAGGAGTTCTGACTTTGTTGTCTTCCTCCTATTCCATACTTTGATCCTTTTTGTCCCCAAAAGAGGAGTCCAAAGTCAGATTGCTGTGCTTGCTTTGCTTCCTTTGCTTGCTCATGTTGCCACTCAATTACTTAACTTTTGAGCTTTTTGCCACAGTAGAACTCTGCTTCCAGAAAGGAGAGCTTTGTCCCAAATTGCTGGGGTTTTATCAGCTTCTAGAGCTATTAGTTGGGTGCCCTCTCAGAACCCTCCACTGGCTCTGGAACACTAGTCACACACCCCAAGACCTCCACCCCAGACAGCAATCCGGGTCCAAGCAAGTTAAAGCAAGAGCAATTACCCCTCCGACTGATTGCTTACAATATGCAGACCAAGAGCTCTGAAGCAGCCATGGCAGCAGCACCCACTGCACTTCAGCCACTTCTAGCCCCAGGGGCAGAGGCCAGACCACACTCTTGGACCCCCTGTTCCCAAAGTCCGCTGACCCCTCACTTTGTCTTTGGCATTTATGGGTTGATAATTCTGGAAACTAACACATCTGCTGGTGATCCACTCTCACAAAGTCCCTCCAGCCAGGGCTGGTCAGGGCACCCTGAGGCTAAAACCTTGGGCTCACATGGGGCTTGGGCTCTGCACAAGTGGTGTGATGCATCCTTCCTGCCGGCCTGCCAAGCTGTCTTCAGACAGAGGTTTCTCTCTGTCACTTTGTGGGTTCTGTAGCCGTAAAATTTGTTTAGAGTCATTTTTATAGACATTTGAGGCAGTTATAGAGGGTGCATACAGAGTTTTCCTGCTTCAATACCACCATCTTGGCTCCACCCCCAGGCTTAGTTTCTTTCTTTTTTTTTTTTTTTTTTGCTTTTTGCAGGGGGGAAGGCAGGGCAATTGGGGTTAAGTGATGTGCCCAAGATCACACGGCTAGTAGGTGTCTGAGGCTGGATTTGAACTCAGGTCCTCCTGACTCCAGGGCCAGTTCTCTATTTACTGCGCCACCTAGCCTTAGTTTCTTTACATGTAAGTAGTAACAGGACTTTTACTGTACCATTCTCTAACCCAAGAATGATGAAACAGCAGGCCAAAGACAAAGTGGAAATAATCAGGTAGTGGTTTAATTAGTTTCATTATGAGGAACAGATTTGCAAATCAGGAATTCTCCTGATCAGAATTCCACCTTGCTAAAATGAAGACGGAGATTATACATAAATCACAATAAGAAGGAAAGGGGGAAGGTGGATTACAAACAAACATTTCCCAGGGTAGAGTAGTTTCCCATGGCATGCCCACAAGGGAAGACAATACAATTCTGGAGTCTTGTGGGAGCAATTATTGCTCAAGTCTTTGGGGGTCATTACTTGGTGGGTCACAGGAGCAGAGTTCTATGACAGGAACAGGTTCTACAATCTTTGATTCACTACGGTACACAGCCACAAGAATGCAGTGAGTAAGAACATTGTCAAGGGTTCGATTGATCATTTCAGGCTGCACTGTTAATTCTGACTCCTGAGCCAGAAGAGGCAGCTCTTAAGAAATGTAAATTATTAGTGTATTTATTACTTATATAATATAAATTAATATGAAAATCATAATTCCCTTGAAATAAGAAAAAGGGGAAGGAGGGTAGACTAAATGGACTCCAAGTTCCCTTCTAGCTCTATGAGTTTATAAGTCTGAGAATATTGCCACTGAAATCTGTTCTTTGCCACAGCAGAATTTCGGTTGGCTAGACTATCATCAATAGCCTTCTTGTTCTAAACTTCCTGTTATAATGTGTAAATGATGAGGTAGAAAGGAGTGCTAGAGGCAGATGAAGCAAGCAAGATGCAGGATGTGAGACATGAATAAGATACAGGATGCAACCAGCCAGAAAAGTGATCAAAGAAGACTACTCATTGATGCCCCCCATCGTGGACTTACCTGTGTGTTTTCACAAAGTACCTCCAATTACCTGACATTATAGTTCTCTATATATTTTAGAATTGAGGCCTTTATCAGAGACACTGGTTATAAAAATTCTTTCCCAGTTTTCCACTTCACTTCTAATCTTGGTTGCATTGGCCTTGTTTGTACAAAAACTTTTCGATTTAATGTAATCAAGATTATCCATTTTGCATTTCATAATACTCTCTATCTCTTGTTTGGTCACAAATTCCTCTATTCAGGGGCAGCTAAGTGGCACAGAGGATAGAGCAATGGTCCTGGAGTCAGGAGGACCTGAGTTCAGATCCAGCCTCAGACACTTAACACAAAAACTAGTCCTGTGACCTTGGTCAAGTCACTTAACCCCAATTGCCCTCCAAAAAAACATTCCTCCATTCTTACCAGACATTCCAGAACAAGTCTCCCCTTCCCCTTTCCTGTTCTCCCTGCTTATCTGTATGACAAAGGTACCTCTGGACTATATTCCAAGATTCTAGAGCTGTATTTGCCCCCCCACTTCTCTTCTCCCCTTCCCCCTATTCCATAAAATTGTATTTAAACCAGATCTTTAACTTGGCCACTTGCTTTGCCTTCTATGAGAAGCAGGGCCACTCTGCCTCTCACATGGTCCACTTGGGTGCCTCACCCCCAAAATGACTTTCTTTAATTTAACTTGGAGATTGTCCAAGTGAAGGTGAATTCTTTCAGGACACTAGAAACCACATGTCTATACTCCACCATTTCTGGTGGCACCCCAACAATCTTGGGGTGTACTTTGAACTCATCATAATGGCGATTCTTTGAACACAACAAAGATACATTAAAGGGAAATACAAAGAGGCAGATGTAAACATAGACACAGACATAGAATGTGAGAGTGAAATTTCCTAATAATTAGATCTAGCCTAAAGTAGAAAGGGAATGCCTTCAGCCTGGGGTGGAAGGATATAGTGGTTTCCATATCACTAGAGATATTCTAGGGGAGGCTGTGAGTGACCACTTCTTAGTCAAACTACAGAGGGAATTCCTGTTCAGGTGCAGCTGGAACTTGATGACTTCTAAATTCCTTTTCAACTCAAAATTATTCTGTGATTCTTGGATTCTGTGACTTCTGAGGAAAACTTTCTTCTGATATAACTGAATTACATTGCTAAAGTGTTTTGTTAAAAACTGTGCCAGTTAGCTGGCCATGTGTCACACTCCTGTAGTCCCTGATGCTAGGGAGGATGAGGCTAGGGAAAATCTTGAGTCAGGAATTTGGAGCTTTATTGGATTAAGCTGATCAGGATCTCACCTGCATCTAGTGACCTTCTGGCATCCATGTGGTAAGCCCAGGAAGTGTGAGGATACCAAGCTACATTAGGAGGAGATAACAAGTCCAGGATGAAAAACTAAAACAGAGAAAGCTTCAGTGCTAATCAAAACTGGGATCAGGTCTTGTAGCCCAGGTGAGATCAGGAGATCCAAACTAGAAGGAAAAGAAGGGAGAGGAAGGGAGGAGGAGAAAGAGCCAGAGAAAAGGGGAGGGAAAGAGGGAGAGACAGAGAGAGAGAGAAAGAGAGAGAGAGACAGAGAGAGAGAGACAGAGAGAGAGAGAGAGACAGAGACAGAGAGAGACAGAGACAGAGAGACAGAGAGAGACAGAGAGAGAGAGAGAGAGAGAGAGAGAGAGAGAGAGAGAGAGAGAGAGAGAGAGAGACAGCCCTGTAGAGGAAAATGTATACAACTAGTAGGTGATGAAAAGGTGGAATGTTCAATCAGGTCAGGAAAACAAACTTTTAAGTACCAGGCATTGTGTTAAGTACGGTCCAATAACATGCAATTTCTGATATTGGAATGTTAAAATTAGCTCATACTTAATAAATGAATCAAGGTTAGAACCCAGATATATTCATTTTTAATCCACTACTCAGACCAATTCAACATGTTGCCTTTCTAATATGAGCAAGTTTTATTCCTTTTCCATTTATTTTCTGAAGTCAATCTCCCACATAATCTCTCCTTTATTATGTATGCAATATGTGTAATTAATAAAATGAAGGCAAAGTAGATTTATTTATCATTTTAATCTGTTTTGGCTTGCAATTAAGGAGTATATTTGACTTCTATTATTAAAAGATAGAAGTATTGAGAATTTGTTGCATGGTTAGTTTCAAAAAGAAGATGTTGATAATTCATTGTTAATGTAGCATAACATCTCTAGTGGAATACCCTAAGGTTTAATGGTTGACCCTGTGCTGTTTAATATTTTTGTTTTGTTTTTTAATCAATGACTTGGGTAAAGTCATTGATGAAAATTTAGTCAGATTTTCATATGACCCAAAGGTGGGAGGAGGTCATCTCGCTAATTCACTAGATAAGAGAGTCAGGTTCCAAAATGATCTTAAGAGATTAGAATATTGGGATGAATCTAATAAAAGGGAATTCAATAGGGATAAAAGAGCAGCTAAGTGATAGTGGTTAGAGTTCCAGGCCTAGAGTCAGAAAGACTCATCTTCCTAAATTCAAATCTGATCTCAGACATTTACTAGTTACGTGTCCCTGGGCATGTTATTTAATCCTGTTTACCTCAGTTTCCTCATATGTAAAATGATCTAGAGAAGAAAATGAAAAACCACTCCAATACGTCTGTCTAGAAAACCCCAAGTGAGGTCATGGAGAGTCATATACAACTGAAACAACTGACCTGAAACTGAAATAGACATAAATGTAAAGTCTTGTGCTTGGGTACAAAAAAATCAACTCTACTAGTACAACATGGGAAAGAAAGAGTTAGAAAGCAGTTCTGAAAAGATCCAGAGGCATTAGTAGTGTGAAAATACACTTAGGGGTGGGGCAACTAAGTGGCCCTGGAGTCAGGAGGACCTGAGTTCAAATCCAGCTTCAGACACTTAATACTTACTAGCTGTGTGACCTTGGGCAAATAACTTAAACCCAATTGCCCTGCCCTCCCCACTAGAAGAAGAAGAAGAAGAAGAAGAAGAAGAAGAAGAAGAAGAAGAAGAAGAAGAAGAAGAAGAAGAAGAAGAAGAAGAAGGAGGAGGAGGAGGAGGAGGAGGAGGAGGAGGAGGAAGAGGAGGAGAAGAAAGAAAGAAAGAAAGAAAGAAAGAAAGAAAGAAAGAAAGAAAGAAAGAAAGAAAGAAAGAAAGAAAGAAAGAAGAAAAGGAAGAAAGAGAGAAAGAAAGAAAACCCAATTAGGCAATTAGGAGTGTGACATAAAGGCTACAAATCTGCTGCAAAACTGAACTCCATTAAGAGAAGCATAGCATCTTTGAATCTAAAGATGGAAATCCCACTGTACTTTGCTCTTATAAAAATTCACTAGGAATTGTGTGGGCACAATCAGTTGGGTACCACAGTTAAAAAGGATAAGAAAGGATGTTAATAAGCTAGAGTGCCCAGAAAAGGGCCATCAGTTGTCATATGAGGATTGGCTGAAGGAACTAGAAATGTTTAATCTAGAGAAGAGACTTGGGGAAGAAGCTATAGCCATCTTCAAGTATCTAACTGTGGAGGGAGGGGGAAGGGGAGACGTAAAATTCTTCTGTTCAGTCCCAGAGAGCAGAATCAAGAACAATGGGTAGAAGTTACCGAGGGGAATTTAGGTTTCATCCGGGGTTGAGGATGGGGAGGAAGGGAGTTAGAACCTTCCTTCCTTTAGACTTGTCTAAAAAGTAAAAGGTGTTAGTGGATGGTTCCCACTCCTTGGGAGTTTTCAAGTGAATGCTGATTGATCACTTGTGGCCTTTAGGAGGATCTTCTTTTCATGTATGGATTGGTCTCTTCCAATTCTCAAAATTTGTGATCCTATGAACCCTTCTAATTTTACGGATAAGGAAACTGAGTCTTAGAAAATTGAGGCCTAGTGACTTGTCCAAAGTTACATAAATAGTTAGTGGCAGCTAGGTGGCACAGTGGATAAAGTGCTGGACCAATCCAGCCTCAGACACTAGCTGTGTGACCCTAGGCAAGTCACTTCACCCTGTTTACCTCAGTTAGCTAATCTGTAAAATAAGCTGGAGAAGGAAATGGCAAACCATTCCAGTATCTTTGCTAAGAAAAACCCCAAAAAGGGGTCAAGAAGAGTCTTTCATAGCTGAAAATGACTAAAACAAAACAAACAACATCAGAACACAAACACAGGCCACTTTTGATTACTTTGATCTCCCTGTCTATAAAATGGACACATTGCTTAAAAGTAAGGGAATGTGAGTCAACAAAATGTTGCACTGAATTTGGAGTGAGAAAAACCTGAATTGAGTTCCTAGTTCTATGAAATAGCTGGTTGATAGTATGAAAGCACCTAGAATGAGGAAGGATCTTTGATGGCCAGGAATCAAACTGGGGTCTTTCAACTCTAAATCCAGTGGGCAAGTCTCAACTCTCTGGGACTCAGTTTCTTCATTTGTCAAACAAAAGTATTACATTAGATGATTTCTAAACTGTCCTCCAACTCTAGATTCTTCAGGCCCCTTCCAGCTCTCAGACTGATGTCTCTGTGATCATTAGTGATCATGTGTTAATTTTGTTTTTGTTCTACAGAAGGGATTTCCTGGGAACCAAGGAGGCCTCCCTGCTTTTGATGGCCATGTTTCTCCTTGCTGTGTTTTACCATGGACAGCAGGTAATGGGAACATGTGCATTCACCTCCAATTTATCAGTTTTTGTTTTAAGTTCTCACAAAAGGATCCATTGCTCTTTACCATTTATGATTATTTTCTGTTTAAGTTATGGTCTTTAATAAACCAAAATATAATAAAGACCAACACAGAAATCAGCTAATTAAAATTACTTTGTACACAATATTTTGAAGGACCATTCAACCTCCATTACAAAGAAGTCTCCATCCTAAAATGGAAATTCTAATTTGTCCCATGGGCAATAGGCCTTATCCCAGAGTTATGGTTATTTCCACATAACAGGATTGACTAAACTAGTCCCTGGGCCCTTTAGAATTTTTTCTTGTGTCAGAAGATTGTACAATAGTTGGTTAACTGAATCAGTGATGAGTCAATCAAAATCATTCAAAATGGGTCTTCTTACTTCAGACCAAATGATCCTTCCATTAAACCCCAGCTACCATTATTTATCCTTGATTCATAAAATGGGCTTCAAAAGCAAATATTCTTAGGGGGTGGCTAGGTGGCACAGTTAAGAGAGCACCGGCCCTGGAGTCGGGAGGACCTGAGTTCAAATCCGGCCTCTGACACTTAACACAAAAACTAGCCATGTGACCTTGGGCAAGTTACTTAACCCCAACTGCCCTCCAAAAAGAAGAAAAATTCTTAGAAAGTCCCGATGGTCATGTTATACAGTGGAAGAAATGTTCCATCTGGAATCAGGGACCTAGATAGGAAACTGCCTCTGTAACTTACTACCTGCATGAAGATCAGCTAATCACTTAATCTCTTAGGGCTTCCAATTCTTCATATGTCAAATTAAAGGATTGAACTAGATGACCTCTATGGTCCCTTTCAGCTCTGTTTCTGACTAGTGAATCAATTCCATTGGACAATCTAATAAAATCCCTAAGGACCATAGGATGCTTGTATGTGTAACTATTGGTACAGAAGGGATCATATAGCCCTTCGACAGCCTGGTGAAATCTATGGATCCTTTCTTAGAGTAATGATTTAAAATGCATAAAAGCAGATGCACAAGATCACAATAGAAACCAATTATGCTGAAATGCAGTTTTATAATATAATATAACATAACATAATATAATTATTACAATACAATATAACATAACATAATAATATAATATAATATAATGTAATACTACTGTGATTGAAATATCCACGTGCCTTTAGATCTGGGAACACGGCTCCTGTTCCAAGGGAAAGGAGGGAGACATGTGGTCACATAGGTCTATTAATGGAAGGGAAGATCTTTCTATTCCATTAACATTACAGATAGGGACTAGATCTTTGAAGTCCCAGGTGAGAAAACTCCCTCTCTTAATGTAGGTCCCTACTTTTTTTGCAATTTGCAGTCTCAGAGGTTGACTGGAACACTTATAGGTCAAGTGACTTGCCCCCAGCCACAGTGTGTTAGGGGCAGGACTTGAATGCAGGTTTTCTGGGTTTCAAGACCAGTTCTCTTGGCACTGGGTCTCCCATATAAAATGTAGGGAATGAATCCCTCTCCAGTTTCCCCTACCAGTAATGCTTCAGCACCTGCTTGAATATTTAGTAACAGGAAGTTCACTACCTAGTTATAAAGCCTACTCCATTTCCAAACAGCTCTAATAATTAGAAACCTCTTTTCATTAAACCAATATTAGCTTCTCTGTAACTTTCACCCATTACTCCCAGGTCTGTTTTCTAGGAAGAAGCAGAATGAGAATCTGCCATTATGTAGCACTCTATAGTTAATGAAATCATTTTTTCCCAACAGTCTTGTGATGTGGGTAATACAAAAGTTACCATTTCTATTTCACAGATAAGTAAACTATAGCTCAATAAGCATTTATTAAGAATCTACTAGGTGCTAGGCCATAGTAAGTAGAAAACCAGTTACCCAAACTTGTCTTCTGATACCAGTATTCTTTCTAGCTAGCACGCCATATGATGTCCAATTCCTTTCCCATATGACCGCACTCCAAATACTTGAGGCACATGATTTTCTTTTCTGCTAAGTTATCTGTTCAGGTGGATTAATATTTCTAATGCCTTCAACCATTCACTTATATCAAGATTTTAGTCCACTTACCCACTGGTGCACACACTTGCATGTCAATGGATTGCTTAAAATGTGATGCTCAGATGTTTTAGCCTAAAATAATTTAGGAGGTTTGGAATAAAGAATAAAAGCTTCATTATTTTTAATATATTATATTCACAAAATTTTTACCCCAAGAATTACTGCTAGATCCATGCCAGGTCAACTTGTTTCTTTTTCCTTCTGTCTTACTCTCATCACCTTTGCCCTCACCTCAAAAGAAAGTATCAAAAGAGAGAACAAACAAAAAGAAAAGAATCCAAGGCAAAACTGAAATAGGAGTAAATCAGAGAAAAATTGCTATGGAAACAGAGAGCACTAATGAACCCTGGAAGAAATTGGAGGGAGAGAGAGAGAGAGAGAGAGAGAGAGAGAGAGAGAGAGAGAGAGAGAGAGAGAGAGAAACTGTATTTTTAAATAAATTATTAAAAAGAAAAAAAGTCTCATGTTTCTAAATGTAGATTGTGAAGAATTGGGTAAATGAGAGATTGAATGGCAAGTTAGAAGAGTAAATTGTGGCTTAGTACTGACAAATCTCATACAATTTACTATGTAGACTGGAAATAAGAAACTTAACAAGGCATTTCTCTGGATTTCAGTGAAAACCACCTTGACCCCTTGGACAAGGTAGCTTCCTTCCTTCCTTCCTTCCTTCCTTCCTTCCTTCCTTCCTTCCTTCCTTCCTTCCTTCCTTCCTTCTTTCATTTCTCTTCTTTCTTTCTTTCTTTCTTTCTTTCTTTCTTTCTTTCTTTCTTTCTTTCTTTCTTTCTTTCTTTCTTCCTTTCTTCCTTTCTTCCTCCCTCTTCTCCTTCTTTTTTCTCCCTCTTCTCCCTCTGTCCATACAGGGAATCATAACTTTACTTGCATGTGCTCTACCCAAAAGAATATAAATTTTGATCATTGAAACCTCACAACATACCTTGAGGTTTATGGGCTAGATTTCCTTTTCTTAAGGACCATGCCTTAAACCTAAATCACTCTGACTCTCATTGATTGTCCAGCAATAGGTCCTAGCCCAAACCTACCTTGGTCATTGTTTGGGTGTTGGCGGCTCATAAGGAGTGTAAATATCAGTTGTTTCTGTTTTGGCCAGACACCCTAAGAACCTTCCACTCAAAGAATGATTATATTTTATTTATTTTGATAAAAGAGGTCATTTACTGCCTCATTTCTTGCCTGACCTTATTCACTGAATGGGCGTTGCCTCAGACAAACTGAGATCTGGTAAAAACCTTAGCTGAAAAGACCAAGGTCTCTCTGGGCCATCTCCAGCCATCCTAATCTATATCTTGCCACTGGACCCAGATGGTTCCAGAGGAGAGAGTGAGGTTGGTGACTTTGCACAGTCCTCCCTCATTTAAATCCAATTCACTTGCAAGTTATGACATCACCTTCCTGATGTCATGGTCCTCTTTGAGAATGAAGGACAACAACAATGAAAACCAAACTGAAAAATTCAGTCTCAATTGTTTGCATGATTCTGGTATTTTTATTATATTTTTTCACAGTAATTTCTAAAATGTTATTGATATCTGTTTTTATATCACCTTCATTTCCAAATATATCTTTCCCCCTACCCTATAAGTCACCCCATGACATAGGCAGCTAGGTGACACAATGGATATAATATTGGACCTGGAGTCAGAAAGACCTGAGTTCAAATCCAATCTTAGACACTTATCAGCTGTATGTGTGACCTTGAGCAAATCAATTAATTTCTGTTTGCCTGTTTCTTCAACTGTAAAATGGGGATAATAACAGCACTTACCTCACAAGGTGGTTGTACTCTCATTGCCACTTCCAGGCCCTCCATCTATCTCCATCACTCAATAACCTCTCCTCCTTTGAAATTTTTGCTACTCATATCTACCACCCAATTAAAATCCTGGTAGATGCTGCCTATATACCCCCCAGATCACTCCCCTTCTTTCTTCAATGTGCTTGGTACAGGACTCAAAGTCTTTCTCTCCTCCCTAACTCCTGCCCTCATACTAAGGGACTTCAGCATAAATATTTGCTCTCTCTCAAATACCCTAAATACTCAGTTCCTAAACCTATTCATTTCCCATGAGCTACTCCTCCACCCTACCTCAACCACACACAAATATGATCATACCCTTGATCTTGTCATCTGCCACAAATGTACCATTTCTATGTTCAGTACTTCCAAAACCCTCTTATCTGACCTTTATCTTTTGATCTCTTCCTCTGCCTTTCTTTACAAAACCCTTCTCTTCATCCACACCATGTTCTCTAATCCCTTGACCCCTCAATTCTCTCCCAGCTAGCCATTCTTTCCCTTTCTCCCCATCTTGACCTCTTGGTGAAGCAACTCAAATCTACATTGTCTTCCTCTAAGCCTCCTTATCTTATCCCTGATTATACCCAGCCAAGCCTCAGTCTTGGATCACTCTCACCATTCACCATCATCTTCACTCCTACATACAGGCTGCTAAATGAAGATGGAAAAAAGTCATACAGCCATTCTTACTAGTCCATTGCACATTTTGTTATACAAACCCAACTGGGTCCTCACTGCCACTAGGCAATCTTACTATACTACCCTTATCAATTCACTATCCTACTCTTTGCAGTGGCTCGTCCAAATCTTTTCATCCTTCACCATACCTCCCGTGGCTCCCCCTTCTCCCACTCTCAGTTGAGAACTTTCCTCTTATTTTACAGAAAAAAAAATTTGAGGCCATTCAGCATGAACTCTGACTTCTACCCTCTTCCTTATCTCCTATCACTCAAATTTCTTCTTCACTGTCTCCTCCTTCATTCCCATCTCATATGTCTCTTCATAACCTAGCCCCCTCCTACCTTTCCATCTTCTTGTATCTAATTCCCCAGCACATGCTCCCACCACATACGTAGATAGAAATTCAGTGACACTGAGCTCCTCGTTGTTTTGTGGATAAGATACTCCAACTCTCAACTCTGGGCATTTTTTCTATCACTTGTGCCTGGAATGTTTTCCTTCCTCTGCTCCACCTACTGACCTTTCTGGTTTCCTATATGTCTTAACTAAAATCCTTTCTTTTACTAGAAGCCTTCCCTAACCCCCCTTAATTTTAGTGCCTTGCTTCTATTAATTATCTCCTATGTGCATTGTTTATATTTGTTTGCATATCATCTCCCCCATTAGATTGTAAGCTTCTGGAGGGCAGAAACTGTCCTTTACCTCCTTTTGTTTCCCCAGTACTTAGCATTGTGTATGGCTCCTAAGAGGCACTTAATAAATGTTTCTTGATTTTTTATTAAGGATCAAATGGTATAAAATCTGTAAAGTGCTTAGTACAGTGCCTAGCACATAGTAGCCACTATATAAAATGCTTATTTCATTCATCTTCCCCCTTATAGCAAAGAAGAAAATAATGGGGGAGGGGGGAAAGGGATTCAGCAAAACTAAACAATATAGCAATCCAATATGACACTATATGCAGTGTTCTATATCCATAATCTCTGACTCTGCAAACAAGGGAAGAATGTATATTTTCTCTTCTTGTTTCCAAGACCAAGCTCAGTCACTATAATTACATAATGTTCAGATGTTCAGAGGTGTTTTGGTTGTTTTTCTTTCTACTTCTATTTATGTTGTTGTAATCATTATGTATATTGGGGTTTTTTGGCAGTAATTCTTAGCTCTTAGTTTAAACTTAGCTAATGAGAAGACTGGGCCAAGTCTAAAAGTGAAAAATACTGCCAAAGAACTTAAGAAAGTGAAGTTAGAGAAAATAAAAACTGTTGTTTCCTTTTTATCAGCTGAAGTGGAGTATTGAAGTAATTTGACTCAATCCAGATAGCTCAGACCAAACAAATTCCAATTAATGATAAGTTCTGGCTATATTTCACAGGATTATTAGAGTCAAATGTGCCATTTACTAACTATTTGACTATAGGAACCTCAGGGAACTTTCTAAGACTTATTATTTAATGAGTTATAGAGCCCTGATGGTAGAGGAGTTCCCAGTAGAGGCATCAGGAAAATCATAGACCCTTGCTTGACATCTTAAAGCCATGATGATCCCTTACATTCATTATCACTATACAGTGTATAAAGTGCTTTCTTATGTATATTCACATTTAAATAGGATAGAGATGTCCTTATGTCTATTTGATTGGTGATAAAATTGAGGCTCATAGACATGTCATGATTTGCCCATGATCAAACACAGCTCATCAGGGGCTGAGCTAGAAGTCAAATCCACCTCTGGCTTTGAGCCCAGGACTTATTCATGCCTGCACAATATTATTATACCCATTTTTCTGATAAGATGATTTGAGTATCAAAAAATTTGAGTCATATGCCAAATATCAAATAGATATGAATTTCTTTATCATTCACCCTAACTCTTTCCACCCACTCCCCTATAACCACCACATACATGTGCACTCTTCAATTAATTTAGGATAATATACTAAAACAGAATAGGGACACTAAGTGGTATACTCAGTGGGCCTGTAGGCAAGCTTGAAAAGTAATTCTTGGGGAAAAGCTGTACTGGCACTGTAGATATCTTAGACATTACCTAAGCAGCTCAGTAGACCAGTGGGTAGAGTGCTGGGCATGGAAGACTTGAGTACAAAGCTAGTCTCAGAAACTTGCAAGTTGTGTGATCCTAGGCAAATCAACTAACCTCTATGTGCTTCAGTTTCCTCAACTGTAAAATCAGGATAATAATAGCACCTACCTTCCAGGGTTGTTGTGAAGATCAAATAAAGAATTGATGTAAAGCGCCTAGAACATAGTAGGCATTTAAAATATGCTTACTTACTTACTTCCCAGACCCTTTCACTAGGACCTGGATTAAGGCTCCCAACAGTGATATGTGGGTGACTGAAAGTGGAGTCAGAGATGAGACATAGGTTTCAAACTTTGGCACCTGGGAGGATGGAGACACCCTTGAAAGTAATAGAAACATTTGGAAGAGGAGAGGGTTCAAGGGAAATCAAAATGAGTTTGGACATGCTGACTTTAATATGTCAACAGGACATTGTATCAGCAAGCACCCTAGTATACCCAGGATGGCTGCTAGCACAGGTTCTTTGATCTGCTTTTCTAAAGGAAAGCAACTCAGAAAGGGTTAACAATATTAGTTTAAACAAACATATATCATTTACCTAGTTCAGGGGGAAAAGTCAGCACCCTGAATGTCAGAGAATACAAACAGAAGTTACAAGCAGACAAAAATACAGATAGGGAAAATAACACAATTCAGAATACCAACAGATTGGTTTAGCTGTCTGACCATTATATTCATACCTCTTTAGTCACCAGAGATAGAAGCACTGACATCTGGGTTTTCAAAGCTGGCGGGGGGCTCAATGACTGCCCAAAGTCTCATCTGGCCAAATCCCACAACTCTTCCCAAAGTGAGCCACAAAGCAAAACCTCACCTCAGAGGTATATATAGCCTTCTCCAGGGTCAGAAAACATCACAATCCTAGTGACCCACTTGACTACAAAGTAACAAAAGTTGTGCCTTCCTGAAAAACAAGCCTCCCACCACAGGCTCCATGTGACCACATGCAGCCTATTAGGGGGCAGAGTATATTTTCAAATCAGCAAAGGTCCTCAAATTCACCTAAGCCTACTAAGAGTCAGGGAAGATTTTCAATTTCCTATTATCATTACAGACATCCAATTCAAAATAATCAACAAGCAATTGTTTATATAAGACTGGAGCTCAGAAGAGAGGAGGCTGGACAAATAAATCTGAGAGTCATCTGCACAGAGATGATATTTGAATTGTCAGGAGTTGCTGAGATCATCAAACAAGATGAGATAGAGGGAAAAACTTAAGAGGAGGATCTAGGACAGACCCTTGTTGACACCCATGGTAAATGGGCATGACGTATATGAAAAGTTAGCAAAGAAAACCAAGAAGGAAAGAGTGGTAAGAAAGGTAGAAATAGAACAAAGAGAGTTGTATTAAGAAGTGGTCAAAACAGTAGAAAAAGAACAAAGTGAGTCACATTAGAAAACCAAGAGAAGGAAGAGTCTCCTGAAGAGGATGACTAACCTTGCCTAACATTTGAACTATATTGGATTAGCTTGCATTAGATTGACTTGGATTGAATGAGAGAAGTTTACCACGTCTAGGACTCACCAGGTAGACTTTGGTTGTCCTTGTCATTTGTCCTTCCTTCTCAAAGAGGACCATGACATTAGGGAAGTGATGCCATGTCATGCAAGTAAATTGGACTTAAGTGAGGGAGGGCTGTACAAAGTCACCAGCCTCACTTTTTCCCTGGAGCCATCTGGATCCAGTGGCAAGATATAGAGCAGGACAAATGGAGATGGCCCCCATGCAGTAGGAGACCTTGATCTTTTTAAGCTAAGGTCTTTAACAGGACTCAGTTGACTGAGGCAATGCCCTTTCAGTGATTAAGGCTAGGTAAAACGTGAGGAAGAGAATGGCCTCCTTACCTGCTCCCAAAAAAATAATAATCTGGGAGGGAAAGACTCTTAGGTTTCCTGGCCAAAACAGAAACAACTGCTACTTATTCACTCTGATAAAATCAGGACCTAAACCCAAACCATGACCTAGAGAAGCTTGGCCTGGGACCTATTATCAGATCTGAGAGCTGAAACTTTTTTTTTTCATAAGGACCATGCCTTAAACTCTAATCATTCTGGCTCTCACACATTGGTAACTTCGGAATAAAAGAATCAAGATGTCATATTATACAGGATGAGCAAAAAACTAACAGGTTATATTATTGACTCTCAGATTTAGGAGAGAAATTAGAGGGCATTTAGTTGAAACCTTACCTGAACCATTAATATGCAATATCCCATAAAAGGAATCATCTAACCTTTGTTTAAACACTCCTAATGAAAGGAAAACCAGTATCTCTTAAGGTGTACCCTTCCAATTTTGCTGACATTGGCCCCAGTTCTGCCTTTGGGAATCAAGCTCCTATTTCTGATTTTTCAGAGAAAATGTATTTCCCCTCCTCACAAACTCTTCAATGTTAATACTTTTTGGGAAAGACATGCACATTTAGTTATTCCTAAGAACCTCTGGAAAAACATTAAAGGCCACTCAATTTACTAAAATATTGTGTTTTATCCGGTTGCTTCGGATACAACTTATGAAAGAATCTGGATGTTACAAGTTTTGGGGGGTTGGGAAGGAAGATGTTTAATAAAAAAAATAAAAATGTCTAGCATTCATATCATGCTTTAAAGTTTGCAAAGTACTTTACAAAAATTATTTCATTTCATCCTCATAACAACCATAGGAGGTAAGTTCTGTTAATATCTCCATTTTATAGATGAAGAAACTGAGGTAGGTGGAGGTAAAGCAACTTACTTTTGGTCATATGGCTAGTAAGGCTCTGATGTTGGATTTGAACTTTGATATTCCTATCTCCAAGTCTAGTGTTTTATCCACTGTTCTACCTAGCATGATGCTGTTCTATAAAATCTCCAGCTAATATCATTTAACTTTTCCTTAATCATTTCCAGTGATAAAGGAATCAGTATGTCTTAAGGAAATCAATTCTATTGTTTAATCAATCAACAATCATTTATCAAGTTCTTGGCATTGTACTAAACATTAGGGATACAAAGAACAAAAAGAAATAGTCCTTTCCTTCTAGAAGTTTTTATTTTAACTTGGGAAGCATAAACAAATGAATAGCTAGATGGATAGACAGACAGACAGATAGATAGATAGATAGATAGATAGATAGATAGATAGATAGATAGATAGATAGATGGATGGATGGATGGATAGATAGACAAAAAAATGAATGAATGAAGCCAAGGTACTCACCCTCTTCTCTTATCCACTACAAGACCTCCAAAAACAAAGAACAGGGTTTAGCTATTCAGCAGCCTGACCTCTAATTAGAAGTCTTAAGTCTTCTTTTCTAATATTATTTGCCTCATTAAATCCCAACCCCAGCATAATGTATTAAAACTTAGATTTTATTTCATGACTAATATTTTACCCAAAGACGGGAATAGAAAAGTACTTGCTATACAATATGTATTAGGTATGGGACAGGTATTTATTTCCTACACACAAAAGAAATACTTAACACAAGATTCTCACAAGCATGAATTGACAGACAAATTAAGTGTCAGCACTCACTACTATGTCATTATACTCTGATAGTACATTGATACTTAAAACCGTCTAAACATGAAACACTTCACAGGATTACTGATTAAACATTTTATATTTCCCCTCAGCTCAGCACTATCTCCCTCAAAGTCTATGTCTTCTGGCAAATCAGTCCAGGATTAGGATGATAATCCATCCCGTGGTTATCTTCTCCAAGAGTGCTATGGTGGGTGCCAAAGGTTCTTCCCAAACTGAAGCCAGTACCAGTTGAGGAACCAGAGTATTCAAGCTTGTAAAACTCACAAGGTGGCCTTATAGCTTGGACACATCCATCTCAGGATTAATTTTTGTTCATCTATGGTTAAGAAGAAAAGAAGAAACACAGAAGAGGCAGCCCCAAGCCCAAGATCAGGCTCACCTAGACAGGACGTAGCCTTTAGTTTTCATTTGCTCAAATGGCAGGCAAGCTTACGTTGGGAAAGCTGAACTTGCCTAACCCTTATAAGTTAGCTCCTTACCACATGTGAAGTTCAAAGAGGAGTCAAGGACAGAGTAGCTCCCTTTTTTAAAAGTCCTGTAAGCTGCTCTTCCTGCTCAGTGACCAGCAAAGGAATTGATTGCCTTATCATCTTAAAACACCAAGTTCTCTCTGAACTGTATAATGCACATAACCTGACAGGAGCAGCCAAAGGTCTCATCATCTACCATCAGCCAAATGCTGAGCTAGCATATGTGGTCATCCAGAATCAAGAAAGGTCATTTGGCATATGCCCTGTTCATCTCTCTCTCTCTCTCTCTCTCTCTCTCTCTCTCTCTCTCTCTCTCTCTCTGTCTCTGTCTCTCTCTCTATATGTATATATATATATATATATATACACACATATATTTGTTATATATTTCTATATAAAATAATATATAATTTATATATTACTGTGTACTATATTTATATATATTCTATATTTTTATGTATAGTATACCAATATTGTATTGTTTTCAGATAGAAGAGTATAAAAATATATGTGTGTATATATGTATATGTATTCATATCTATGCATACATATGCATTTATCATGTTATGCATCTTGTGCATGTACACATGAATAAAACATACAAAGCCAAAACAAGTTTGGAGAGGGGGAATCATAGCATTGGAGGCATAAGGAAATCGAGAAAGGTCTCATGTAAAAGCTAACACGAGTTAAACTTTAGGTAAAGGTAAGGATTCTTAGAGGCAGAAGTCAGGAGGGAAGTGCCTTCCAGAAAGCTCAAATCAGGTGATTCATATTAGCAAATAACACAAATACCATTTATTCATTATATAACTTTCAAAAATATTCCAGGAACAACAAACTCACTTTTTTGAGTATTAAAACTTAAAGCAAATCTTGAGAATCTTAAATTTCATTTAATTCATCATGAGTCAATAGATAAAAATAATAACCTCAGCACAAAGTATTAACCTTTTTAAATTTTCAAATTATATAAGAGTTTCTCCATTCCCATCCACCCACCCCAAAGCATCCAAGTTATGCCTATATGTATAATCCTTGAGGGCAGGGACCCTTGTCTTTTACATTCTTCTATTATCTCTTGAAGCACAGAGCAAGGGAAATTGGACATTGTGCTTTCAAAACTATCCATCAAAAAAAAAAAAAAAGTCAGGCCAGCTTTAGCACCAATAGGGAAGAAAGCATAAAATCCTAGGTTACCTATACAGTTTGCAAGAACACTGTAAGATAGTACAAAAGTCGCTACCCCCATTCTACACAGGAAGGAACCAAGGCTTTATGTTACTTATTTAACCCATGGCTAGTAACTGGAAGAATTAAAGCTTAAACTCAGGTCTTGTTACTCCAAATCTGTTCAACTACCAACACTTCTAGCCACCATAATATCAGTACCTCTTCCATGAAGCCCCTGGTGGTAACCAAGGAGAAAAAAACCTCCAGCTCAGAAATCTGTTAAAGAAGATTCATTCATTCAATCAGTCAGCTAGCATTATTAATTACTTATTGTGCCAGGTACTATGGTAGGTACTGGGAAGACAAAAATAAAAGTCCGTGCCCTCAAGAAGCTTACATTCTATCAAATGAATGAACATGTCAATGATAAATGCAAAATAATTTGCACTTTAGAGATTTTTTCTTCATGTAAGGATAGTGAAAGCTAGAGAGGTTAAGCAACTTGCCCAAGGTCACATGGATGTTAGTTGTAGAGCTCTTAAATCTTTGACTCTCAGTTCAATGCCTCACTCTCTCAAACAAGTACCACCTCTGAAGAAGTGCATCATGCTCATCGTCATCTAACTACAGCTTTTGCCAAGTTATTATTCATTGTATCCCATCCAGTACAGATTCTGCCCACCCCTGTGCTTGGTACCTGGTACCCCTCTTTTCTCTTTATGACTCACACGTCTCTCTATTTTTATTAAAGTGCTTAATAATAACCATTGATCCCTCTTACGCAGAAGCATCAACTGTGAGCATATGTAATTAGAAATCTGCCAAGTCACCAAGGCAGTTATGTAACTCAATAATTGGGAAATTTCATCTAGTATCTCTGTGAAAGTGATATGCTAAACACTCCCACCTCCAAGGCAGGTAAGGGAAAGATCCGACTGAGAAGCAGCTCAGTTTTTTTGCATTTCTAGTCTCATAGATGACTCACTCAGAAGCCTTAGGGATGTGTATGTGTGAGGGGGTCAAAGAGTGACCAGGGGAGTAAGTCACCCTCATCCCAGCCTCACCATTTACCACAGAAGAAGATACTGCAATGAAGTCCTATGGAATGTGACAGGGTTTAATGTGGTTGTTTATGAGGCATTTTTCAGGTCTCCTAAAGGAAGGCATAGGAGTGGGTAGACTTCAAATATGATGGAATACAGTGTCATTTTGTGACCTCTTTTTAATATCTGATGTTTACAGGGGCTAAACAGGACTTGAGGCTTTCAACCTCAAAATGCTTATTTTAGCCCTTCCTTTCCTTCCCAGTTTTTGAACTGAGTTAAACAGGGTGCTCTTTCTCTGTCTCTGTCTTTCTTTGTCTCGCTGTGTCTCTCTGTCTCTGTTCTTCTCTGTTCTCTCTCTCTCTCTCTCTCTCTCTCTCTCTCTCTCTCTCTCTCTCTCTCTCTCTCTTTAGCTGTCTGTATATCTGTCTGTCTGTCTGTCTCTCTCACACACACAATTCCCTTATGCTTCCCTCCCCCAGATAAGTAATACTGAAATGAGCAAAAATTGAGTGACCAGAAGATATGATAGAAGTCTAGAAAGCTAGTTAGGTTTCTGAGAGCTTGTGACTTGACCCAGGAGTCTGAGAACTACACACTGACTTTGTGAAAATAATAGTATTCATTTATATAGGATCTTTGTACAAGAGTTAGTGCATATATTTTGAAGATGAGGAAACTAAACTTCATAGTATTTGGGGACCTTCAAGATCATCTATGTCAAGGATTCTTAATCTGGAGCTCCTAGACCACTAAAGGGTCTATGGATAGATTTCAAGGGATCTGTGAATCAGGACGGAAAAAATAAATCCTTATTTTGATTAACTTCTAAATAAATTTAGCGTTTCCATTAGCTATTTTAAAATGTTATTGTAAGCAGTCTGTAGGCTTAACAAAATAGTCAAAAAGGTCCAAGATACAAAAAAGTTCAAGCATCCCTTATTTAGGCCAACTCCCTTTATTTCACTGATTAGAAAATTGAGTTCCTGAGCAGGAGATTTCTCTAAAGCTCCACATACCAAATATGAGAGATAAGATTAGAACCCAGTCTAGCTCTTCTAACTCTAAATACAGAGTTCTGTCCAGGATGCTGTCTCAATCTCCAAAAAGATCTCACTTTTAACTCCTTAATGCTTAGAATGGATTATATTTTACTTCCTATTTTCTTTTTTTAGTTAATTTTAGTTATTTTATTCTGAACTCTCTATTTTAAATACTTTATACTTTTTAATATTTTCCCAAATGTCATTGTTTCTGAGTTGTCAGATTATTACTTTATTTTCAGAGAAATTTTCCAATCCTCACAAAATTTTAAAACATCTGGACATATTTTATTTTGCCAAATATCCCTGGAGAAATCACAATGAAAAATGACACAATGAAAAATGATAGATAATCCCAATGTCAGAAATTTACATTTTTCTCAATGATGTGAGGTGGAACATTTGCATTCCACCAGAAAGTGTCCTAAAACATTAAAATCTGATGCCAAGAGGGTCATATCATTGTAGTCAGTTTGTATTATAATTCAAATATAATATGTGTTACATGTAAATTATCTTTTGCCTACTGAGTTTTTTAAAAATATATTTCCTTGGCTTAGAATTTCATCATGGAAAGCAGGCATCGCCTGGAAGTCAAAGGATCATAGATCTAAAGCTGAAGGGTATCTCAAAGGCCATACAGTCCAACCTTTCATTTTATAGTTGATGAAATTAAGGCTTAGCTAGGTTAAGCAACTTTCCCAATGTCACCCAAGTAGTAAATATCAGAGCTGAGACTGGAGCTCAGGTCCTCTGCCTTCAGTTCTACTCTTTCCACTGCAGCATCTCTCTCCATATTGGATTTGTCCCAATTTGTCCAATTAGAAGTGACATTTGCATTCAAGAGATACTCCACATTATTTTCATCCAATGACACAACAGTTGATCCAGATAAGCATGAATTTATTTTAATCTGTTTAAACCATATGTCCTTTTGGTTAGGAAGCCATTTCTCTGGTACCTTAGGTCAAAAGTTCATGCTCTTAAAATGATAGAAAAAAGAGCCATATGAAAAAAAAGACAGAATAAAGAAAAATGGAAAATATTGGAGGAGTCTACTAATACATTGTTGGTGTAGCTGTGTATTTATCTAGTCAAAAGTCACTCTGAACCAGAAATATCCCAAACAGACCCATTCCCCAAAGTACTCAAAGAAAGAGGGATGACTCATATGTACACTTTTTGTTCTAACAAAAACCTAAAACTAAGGGGCTGCCCAACAATTAAGGTGTGGTTGAACAAATTATGATATATGAATATAATTGAGTATTATTGTCCTGTAAGAAATGATGACTGAGACAATTTCAGAGGAACTGTTGTATGAAGTGAGAAGAAGCAATTTATCCAATAACAATTTATCCAGTAACAACAACAATATGAGGAAAAACAGCTCTGAAAGATTTAATAACTGATCAAAGCAATTATTATAATTCCAAAGGACTAATAAGGAAGCGTGCTACCCATCTCTTGAAAAGGAGATAGATAGTTTTGAACAAGGCAAATGTATGGATCTGTTTTGCTTAATTATGATACTTTTTTTTAACAAGGATTATGCTTTTCTTGGTTGTTGTTTTTTTTTTTTAATTTGGTAAGGTGGAGGTTCAAGGCAGAGAAGCAAGCTAAAAAAGAAAAGGAGAAAAAGGAAAAAGGAAAAAGAAAGATTTTTTTTGAATGAATAGATCAGAAGGAAATTGAGAAGGAAACAGACACGCAGGACAACTTTGAAAATTTACAAAGCTTCGAAAGTTGTAAACTTCATTATGTATTTTTTTTAAAAAGCAACTTATAAATAAGAGATTTATATTTTCACATGTAATCCTTTTTTCTGTTCTTCTTTGACTATGGAAATGTATTTTTTTGATGTTTGTTAAATTCAGAATAATTTTTTTAATGACAAAAATGATAGAAGCATAGAATTTCACAAATAAAAGGAGTTCTAGTGACCATCTAATCTAATTTGAATGTATAAAAGAATTCCCTCCATGACATACTTGGTTATCTTTTATTCAACTCCATACATATGTGCATGGATAAGAGACTGTAGAGTACAGTGAAAAAAAAAAAGAGGGATAAACCTTGAGTTATGAGGTAGGAGGACAGAATTTCTAAGTTGGAAAGAACCACAGGGTTCATATAGACCAACCTATACCTAAGAGGAAATCTACTCCACAATGGCTGAAAGTTAGAGGTGTCTAGGTGCTATCATGGGCACTAAACCCTAAGTCAAGAAGAGCTGAGTTTAAATACAGTCTTAGACATTTAGTAGATCTGTGACCTTGGGTAAGTCGTTTAACCTCTGCTTGCCTCACTTTCCTCACTTGCCTCACTGTAAAATGCGGTTTGCCATTTCCAGGGTCACACAGTTAATAACTGTCTGAGGTGGGATTTGAACTTAGGTTCTTCTGACTTCAGGTCCAGTACTCTCTCCATAGTATGGGCTAAATAAATTATCGCATCCTTCCTTTCTGTATACCCTAAAGTCTTTTTAACCTTTATTTGGAGATCCCCTGAAAGGGACAATCCACTCTTTCCTAAAGTAGCCCATTCCACTTTTGAATAATAATGTAGCAATTGTTAAGAATTTGTTCTGATATCAAGCATAAATTTGCCTTGTTTCAGTTTATACCCATTTTGCCAAGTTCTGCCTTCTGGACCACACAGTAAACATCTCAATCCTCTTCTAAAAATTTGACCAAAAAATTGAAGAAGAATTAGCAAGGCGCCTGATTTGATAACGTTTATTTAAAAGCATTTGTTAATTACCTACTGTTTGCCAGGCTTTGGGCTAAACACTCAAAAATACAAAGACCCTACCCCCCAAAACAGAAATCAGTCCCTGACCTCAAGGAATTTACATTCTACTGGGGAAGAGAATATTTGCACAGACAGATAAATGCAAAATATTTAAAAAGTAAATAGAAAGCAATTTCTGTGGTGTTAGGACTCTTAACAATCACAGAAATTAGGAAAGGTCTTGTAGACAAAGTAGAATTTGAGTTAAGCCTTGAAGGAGGCTGGAAAGTCTTGGTGGCAGAGGTGAAGGAGTGCATTCCAGACAAGGAGATAACCTGAACAAAGGCAAGGAGAAAGATAAAGAATGTCTTGTACAAGGCATTGCAAATGGGCTAGTCAGTTTGGAACACAGAACTGATGAGGGGGAGTCAGGACTTAAATCTCAAAAGAAAGGTTGGAGCTATATTTCAAAAGGCTTTAAAGGCTAACCAGAGATATTTGCATGTATCCTTGAATAAGGATAGGGATTCAGGAGTAAAGAGAGGAGAAATGGGATAGGGATCCCTATCTAGGGAAGTGCTATACATTCTTGAGCAGAATACTATGTATGGTTAGACTAGATGCTTTGGGCATCTCTGTTTGGCCTCTATGGAGAATGAGGTAGAAGGGAGGAACAAGAAGGGAGAGAGACCAACAAGGAGGCTAAGGACCATGAGAGTAGGGAGAAAGCAAGAGATTAAAAAAAAAGCATTGTGGAGGCAGAAACAATAAGACTCACCGAGAGTTAAACAAGAATTACAAACAAGGGGGCTGGGTGGCACAGTGAAGAGAGCACCGGCCCTGGAGTCAGGAGGACCTGAGTTCAAATCTGGCCTCAGACATTTAACACAAAAACTAGCCATGTGACCTTGGGCAAGTCATTTATCCCCAATTTCCCTCCAAAAAGGAAAAAAAGAGTTACAAACAAGAAGGTTTAACAGCAACAAGACTTGATCACTGACTTTGCTTATGGTGCCCTTGATAGAAATAAAAAAATGTAGAAAGAGGAGTGAGTTTCAATGAGTAGAAAGCATTTTTTAACATTTGTTTATTTTATTCTGAACTTAAGAGATAAAATAAGCATTCCTATAACACAGTAGAATGGGAAAAAAAGATTACACATGAAACTGCAGATCTATTAAACACAACTTGGTATTCCTTTTAAATATATAATAAAGTTATCATGTGACTTCCTTTTTTGTTTTTTTTCTTTTTTTTCCCTTCCCCCCTCCCTGTGCTAGAGGTGGCTACTATTAGACCAATATGTGTATGTATGTATATATGCATATATATTTAAAATCATTCTATACATACTTCTATTTATCAGTATCTGGATGCATTTCTGTTAAGAGTCCAGAGTATATAACTAATAATGACTGAAAGTTATAGGAAATAGATTTCAGTTCATTATAAGAAGTAATGGAGGGGGCTATCTCAGGAATTGGTGAGTTCTCGACCCCTAGGGTTGACTCAGCAATGACTGAATGAACACTTGTGAGGACTGTTGTAGGAGGAATTCCTCCATTAGGTTGAACTAAAGAGCAACCATGAGATTTTCTGATCCTTTATCTTCCTTCCATTATAATACTGGAAGAGATCTTAAGAGGTAATTTACTCCTTACCTCTTCTGAGATTGTAACAAAAAATTTCAGAGAAAATAGTCTTGCCAGTCTCCAACATGGGTTTGACTTAAATGCCTAAGAGTTTACATTCTTTTCTCTCTGTGTCTGTTTCTCTCCCTGTCTGTCCCTTCCCTCTCTCTCTTAACACAGTTGGAATACACGGCTCGTCTGGACTTCCTCTGGCGTGTTCAGGCCAAAGAGGAGATCAATGAGATGAAAGAACTGAGGGAACACAATGAGAACATGCTTCGTAACATTCTACCAAGTCATGTCGCTCGACATTTCTTAGAGAAAGATCGAGATAATGAGGTGAGTGTTTCCACTTCTGGGAGAGATGGTGGTAAAGCTTAGCCTATACTTGAATATCAATACCAACCCAGAAGGAAAATTAATGTTGACCTAAAAGAAAACAAAACGTGGGCAGGTAGAAACTGAAATCATTCCTATCTCATAACATTTAGGCAGCCAAGAATGATGGGGGAGCCTATGTGGCACAGTGAATAGAGCACAAGCCCTGGAGTCAGGAGGACCTGAGTTCAAATCTGGCCTCAGACACTTAACACAAAAACTAGCCATGTGACCTTGGGCAAGTCACTTAACCCCAGTTGCCCTCCAAAAAAAGTTTCTTCAGGGTAGGAGCTATTTTTTCCAGTGAATAGAACATTGGTCTTTAAGTAAGGAAGACCTGAGTTTGAATCCTTGCCCCAGACACTAACTAGCCATGTGATTCTAGGCAAGTGACTTAGGCTCTTGGCCTCAGTTTCCTCATCTGTAAAATAAGAATAAGAACAATAATAAACATCTAATTGATAGGGATGTTGTAAGGCTGAAATGAGATATTATGTGTAAGACATTTTGTAAATCTTAAATCACTAACCAAATGTTGTTGCTGCTGTTGTTAAACACTGACTACCCTGGCTCCCACTGCCAGTTCTTCCATTCATTTCATCCCTCCCAAGGTTCTCCAATACTGTTAAAAGGGTTGAGGGTGTCTAGGTTTTCTGAAAATGGCTCCAGACCACACTGATGGTTTTCTTTCAAGTACAGGAGGGTCTACTGCACCTCAATTCCATTTAACCACTAAAAGTCAGATTAGCTTTTATAAAGGAATATATACTTTAAAAGATATAATAATAAATATAAACAGCTAACTCAGTTCCCATAGAACAATCCGAGATTCAAGTCTAAAACCCATGCTGGGCTTCTCAGGGCTTCCCTTCGGGGCTGGCCAGATACAATATCCCACCTGCAATTCTGGCTCCAAGGATAGATATGGCTCAAACTCCCAGGTCAGGTGAAAATTACTGCTGAAGCAAAACAGAAAAAAAAAGAAAAAAAATAGGCCCATTTATTTGAGCCAGGGCAGAAGAAAGGTAGGGAGAAAGAACCTGGTTCAGTTCATCATGCCTACCGTGTGCATGAACTGAGAGGCTCACACACTTTGGACAGGAGCAGGAAAACCCATGCAGGAAAGAAAGTGATTGTCTTAGTCTGACCACTTTTAAAGACATAGCCTGTTCTAGCTACAAAGCCCATGAAAAATAGCTACTACCACCGATGGAGGGTGAACATGAAGAAGCAAGATGTCTCAATAGATAGTAGGCGATCTAGGCATGTACAAAGTACCATTCAAGCTCTCTTAGAATTATTATTATATTACCTCCAGTACTGGAGCCTTGAATGTTATAGGTGCTTAATTTTTTTAAGTAAATTAGATTTTTTTTTCTTCTTTTCATTTTGGTGGAGGGAGGGAAAAATCTGGTATTCTATTAGTATAGGGAGTTTACTGGAGAACTGAATGGTCTATTGACTTGTCTGGGGCCACACCGTAAGTATTCATAACACACAAGACTGAAATCCAGCTCTCCTGGATCCCCACACCCCATTTCTATTCCCTGCACAATGCTGTCTCTTGAAATGAGCTTAATTGAATCAGGTACAATATCCAAATAGATACTGGAAAGGATTCCTGCAGGAGATGGCAGCTAGGTTGAGCCTTGAAATTAGACAAGGATTTCAGAGAGCACAGATAAGGAAGGGGGACATTCCAGAGGTACCAAAGATAGCTGACAACACAGTAAAACAATGTTGGACCTGGAATCAGGAAGATCTGAGTTCAAATCCAAACTTAATTGTTTGCTAGCTATGTGAACCTGGGCAAGTCACTTTACCTCTTGTTTGCCTCAGTTTCCTTACCTTTAAAATGGGGATAATAACAGTGCCTAACATGCAGAGTTGTTGGTATGAAGAACAAATGAAATAATATTTGTAAAAGCACTTAAAAATGGCAGGTACATTGTAGGCCCCAAATAAATGCTTAATCTCTTCCCTTTCCTCATTATCAGAGAAGGATGAATGTGAAAAGGCAGAAGAAATGTAGGATGAAATGAGATATCAATATTTAGGTTTGTCTGAAATATAGGGTATATAAAGGAGAATTCAACAAGATATCCCTAGAAAGGTAGGTTAGAGTCAAATTGTAAAGTTTTCTTAAATGTCATAACAAGGGAGACATTTTATCCTGTGAACAATCAGGGTTTTGAGCAAGGGAGTGAAATGGATAGACCTGTGCATTATGAAGGTAATCTTGGCAGCTTCACGAAGGATGGACTGGAGCCCAGAGAAGCTGGAGACAGGAAGATCATTTAGGAGATTATTATAATAATATGAGTGAAGAGTAAGAGAGTCCTGAACTAGGAAGGTGATGGTGGGAGTCAAGAATTGGAAATGGATGGTAGAGACATTTTCAAGGTAACATCCATAGGATTTAGCAACTGCTCATATGTTGGTGGTATGGAAGAAAAAGGAATCAATGATAAGGATGTTAATAAAATGGGGGTAATAATACCTGCCCCATCAACAGTACCTCAAGGTGGTATTTTGAGAATCTATTTGTTCACTCATTCCTTTACTCAATAAGCCTTTATGGAGCTCTATTCTGCACCAAGCCCAGGCACTAGGGTTACAAAGTCAAAAAAGGAATATTTCCTGACCTCAAAGAGCTTGCATTCTAATAAAAGGAAATAATATGTACACAATAAGTATATGCAAAATATGTACATGAAAATATGCAAGCATGAAATAATTTCAGAGTGGAGAGAGCATTTTTGAATTGGGAGATCAGAAAGGGCTTTCTGTAGCAGATATCACCTGTGCTATGTTTAGAAGTAAGCTAAGGATTCTATGAAGACAAAGTGAGAAGTGGGTGCATTCCAGGTGTGGTGTTTAAAAAGTTCAAGAGACATAATTTCTGGGTAATTTACTCATTTTATTAACAATGCCAGTATGCTTATTAATAAAAGGATGGTCATTTGACCATCTCTCTCAAACCAAAGAAGCCTCATGGCAATGGACTCACAGTTTATATGCCTACAAAGAGTAGGTATTCCTGAGGGTGGCAATCAACACAGATTGGCTAATAATTAATGAGAGAATGAATATTACAGTGAGAGGCTGGACTATATTCCAATGAGGGTCTTGGGGGTACATGACTTGAATTACCCACGTCTTAGACAAAGAGATTTATCAATTTCCCTATCACTTGTCTGACAAAAGGGATCATCCACATTCTCCCAAACACAAAGAGCAGGAATGAACCGTTAACCCAAACTTAGAATTTCTTTTACTGTCTTTGATTAGATTTAAACCATCCTGTCTAGGTAAGTCTTTTAAAAAGATTTCCAATACTGGTTGATTTCTGGATGAGGAAGTAGAAAAGGAGGAAAAACTTTGGTCCCCAAACAATAATTAATTATTAAATACAAGAGAAAAATAATAATTTCTCTCTTAGGGTTGAGGGAGTCTCCATATAGAGGCATGAAGATAGAATGTCACCTATCAGAAAAAGTAAGTCAGTTTGGATGGGAAGATACAGATCATGAGGGGGAAGCCATTTGTAAGAACTTGAAAAGAAAATAGGGAGCCACATTTTGAAGGGTTTTTAAATGATTAAAAAAAAAAGTTTCCATTCTTTCCTAGAGACACTAGGGAACAATTGAAGTTTCTTGAGCTAGGGTCAGAGCTATGCTTTCAGAATATTATTTTTTTTCTTTTCAGTTTTATTGTTGCCTCCTGTTTTTATATCAAAGTTACTCCTTAATATAGCTCTTCCCACACTCTAGACCAGTAAACTTTCCCCTGTAACAAATATTTTAAGAAGGAACAAAAACATTGTCAAAATCAGCTATCACTGTGACTATTGTCTGATAGCACTTTCTAAATTTTGTACCCATAGTCTGTTTCTTGTCTGAAAAGTAGAGAAATACATTCCCTGAACTCTTCTAGGGATATAATGTTTTGTAGCCCTGTGAAGGAGTGGTGGCAGGAAGACCAGTCAGTGGCTACTTCCGTTTATGTGCCCATAGCATGTAAAGGCTATTCAGCAAGAATACAGCATTTGCTCAGGTAAATCCAGCCCCTATGTCTCCATAAAAAAATAATACAGAAACATAGGATGAAAGCCTGAACTGGCAGAGTGGCTGAATTCTATGAAGAGAAAAAAGGTTTTGAGAGAGACTGTAAAGATCCAATCAACAGAATTTAGCAACTGATTGAATGTTGGAGGGCAGGGAAGGTGAGGGAAGAAACTTCTGAACCTGAACAATTGGAAAGATGTCTGTGCCCTCCACAGAAAAGGGAAAGTCAGGGAAAGGGCTGAATTTGTGGAGGAAAGTAAGATGAGGTGTGTAAAGCCATTTTGAAAACTATAACATAAGTCAGACTACACAACTTGGCAATAGGCAGGGACCAATATTAAAATAGGCTAAACTTCTTCTGAGCAGATAGTTTAGGCTAGAGACAGAATGGCGATGGTTGGTTGCCAACTGGTCATGTGACAAACAGGAGCATGCCCAGCGGCAACCCTATATTTTTCACAGGTAATCTGAAATCTTTTGGGTACCACATGTAGCCCCTGGGTCATACGCTGTACAGGTCCAATACAAATAAACAAGACTGTGCAAGACATATTACATCCATAGCTTTTTTTACTTTTATTCTTTTAATTTTTTTTAACTTAAACACCAGGGGAAAAAATATTTCTGTATACACAGCAAATCACAGAAAGAGGATTGTATATGAGATCCTGAATCTGAATTTCCTTCTGCTTATTTTTTAAGTGTTTAATGCCTTCTAAACATTTCTTTCCAAACTGTCCTTATCCCTGAATCCTTCTAAATTCCCCTTTCGTTTTTCTCTGTGAACTTTTAAAAATGTTTCAATGGCCTTCCTTTTTTTTCCTTTTTTCTTCTGTAAAATGAGCTGGTGAAGGAAATGGCTAAACCACTCCAGTATCTTAGCCTAGAAAAACTCCAAATGGGGTCACGAAGAGTGAGAAACAACTAAACAACCCTTTTCTTTTCCGTCTTAAAACCCTCAAAATATAACCAATCCATCTTGGGGTCCTAGAGCTTGGGGGTCCTGTTTTTGTTGTGGTGGATTTTTTCTTTTTTCTTTTTTTTTAAAGCTCTTCAATATCCTTTGAAGATTTTAACATGCTGCAGGAGGCAGGCATGGGGAACCTGCAGCATCAAGGCCACATGTGGCCCCCTAGGTCCTCAAGTGTGGTGGTCTTGAAGCCACAGGTTCGCCATTCCTGAGAGTATTGGCCTCAGGAAGGAGTTGCTACAATTGCAGTTGTACTCTCTCGCTCTTTGGAAGATTTGCAATAATTTTTGATACTGGAAGTGTGTGTGTGTGTGTGTGTGTGTGTGTGTGTGTGTGTGTGTATGTGTGTGTGTGTGTTTTCTAAATGTTCTAAACTCTCCAGCTTTAATTCCCGAATTAGGGCTTTTTGCTAGGACCCCACTCCACCCTGCCTTGTCCTCACCACCACCATCCCACTACACTTTTGGTCCTGCTTATTCTCATTCTGCCTCCTCTGGGTTCTTTGATTGGCCTCCGACCTCTAAGAGCTGGCCTCCCTCCCAACCCCGACCCAGATCTTTGAGGTTCAGATCTTCAGGGCATACTATAGCTTCTCAGGACAGAACACAAAGAATCTCAGAGCACCCTCCACCTGAGCTCTCACACTCACTACCGTCATGCTTCTCTGGTCACTGCTACACCCATCCTGGTAGCACCCATAGGGGTTGATATTGCTCCCCGAGGGCTCTACTGTAGGCTTACAAGACTGGGACTTTTTTAAAAGGGGTCCTTCTCATTCAAAGCTGTGAGACGGGGCAAAAAAAAAGGCAAGTGTAGAATATACTTGTATTCTTGTATGTACCAGAAGGAGCCCTTCTCTATTAGTTTTGGGAAGCTATGGACTTGCTTGCTTGCACAGGCACTGGCCCCCTTTTGTTAACTGCCTTTGGGCTGCTGGTTGATTTTTTTTATGCAGTTCCATAATGGAAAAAATAATTTGTTGTGGTTTCTCAATGGATTTCTTAACTATTATTCAGTCTGATGTGAATTTCAGGTTTTTGCTAGAGTTAGTTTAGGAGAACTGGGCAGCCTGTCTCCATTCCAGCAGCCATCTTAGCTGGAAACAATAAACATTTCAGACAAGGACTATGGCATTTCAAGCTTAAAAGGAATATTTGAGGTCATCCAGTTCAACCCCCTTATTTTATAGATTAGAAAACTGAGGCTGACAAAGGGGAAAATAACTTGTCTGAGGTCATAAACATATTTGGTGGCAGAGACAGGACCAGAATGCAGAGCCCCAATGGAATTATGATGTTTAGATGTGTTTGTGTGTGTGTGTGTGTGTGTGTGTGTGTGTGTGTACGAGAGACAGAGACACAGAGAGATAGACAGAGATAGAAAGTGTGTGTGCATGACTATGTCTGTCTCTGTGAGAGAGAGAGAGAGAGACAGAGAGAAAGTGTGTGTGTGTCTGAGAGAGAGAAAGAGACAGAGACAGAAAGTATGTGTGTGTCTGTTTGTGTGTGTGTGTGTATTCATATATGTGGACAGGAAGAGAAATGAGGGGGTTGGACTAGATGACCTCTAAGGTCCCTTCCATCTCTGACATTCTACTTGCAAGGTCCCTTCAAATCTATTATTCCATTACTCTGAATGTAAGGGTGAAGCCCTAAAAATTCTGCTTACTTCTCAATAATATATCTTAAAGTTTGGTTTGGTTTGGGTTTTTTGCTTTTCTTCATATTACCAACACTTAGCACAATGGTTGGCAAATGGTACGGATTTAATGAATGTTTGTTGACTGATTGACTGACTGACTTCCTACAATGAAGTAGGAATGGGGGTCCCTATCTAGTAGGTGCTAGAGGATGCCATTTCACCCTATCAGCCTCATCCATAATGAGTGGCCTATTGGGGTTCTCGTAGATTTAATGGAACAAATACTGGATGGAGCACCATGTTGGGATCTAGGTGAAATTGACATTTTAAGTGAGATACAGTCCCTGCCCAGATCCAAGGGAAAGAATACTGATTCTGGAGTCAGAAGACCTGGGGTTGTCTCATTTCAGCCCCTTACTTCCCATGTGACCTTGGAGAAATCACTTAAATTCACTGAGACTTGGTTTTCTCATCTATAAAAAGGCGCAGAAGGTAGATTAGAGAGCCAATCCAAATCTATGGTACAATGAATATAAACATCAGGGAATGATAGGACATTCTGCATTAAATAGGACTTTGCATTCACTGATAATCTTGCAGGGCAAGGTTGGGGGTAAAAATGGGTGGCAACAGAGGGATAGAAGCCAATATTTCTAGACACTGGCCTAATGCCAGGAGTATTTTACAGGCATCCAAGGCTTTCTCCTGAAAGCCCATTCATTCTCTCTTCCAGATCTCTCTCTCCTGGTTTCTATCTAGCTGTCTGTCTGTATGCCTATATGTCTGTCTAAGTTCTCAGAGGGGATCTTTGAAAAGCACCCACTCTGGGAATCTGGATCTCCAGAGTGGGGGTGTATGCATATACATGTGTGTATGTGTGTGTGTATGTATGAAGATTGTAGGATGGGTAGAATAGCACTTCTATGATCAGAACTCCCATTTCTGTATCCCAGCCACAGTCCATTTGCTCAAACCCTGGCTCTCATACTTCCCTGGCTCTCCCTGCTTTAAATCATTAGACATAAACCCAAGAAAAGTGGGTTAGATTTGTAGCTTCAGTTCTTCAGCATTCATCGGACTATGCTTATGGTGCTTTGCTTTCCAGCAAGGGCATTTTCCACAGGGATTATTTCATGGGGAGATTTATGAATGAAACGGTGGCAGCAGCAGCTGGTGGACTTTGGGATAATCCTATGATTTAGAGCTGGCGACCAGTTCATTCCCTTCTCTCCAAAAATGATTCACTAAGCATGTACCCTAATCATCCCCTGGCAGATTTGTTTTCTTCTCTCTTGCTAACATGCTTGGGCTGCCAGAGGCTCTGACGTGGGCTGGGTCAGCCATTTCCTCCAGCTGCTTTTCTCTCATAATATTAGGCTTAAACACTTGCCTGTCTGCCTGGCCACAAAGTGAATTCTACAGTTTATGTAATAATTCACTGTGTAAGGCTATCATGGGTCTCTGACCTACTTCATACCATCTGAGGCTGCCAAAACTATTTTGTTTGATGCCTGTCCTTCCATAAAGGCATTGTGGTAGAGTGAGTACCCTGACCTTGGAGCCAGTTATGTGCCCCTGGGCAAATCATCTAATTTTTCTTTGCCTCAGGCAGTGCCAACCAATATTGATAGAGGGAATTTCCTCATCTGAGTCTTCCTCTATCAATAAAAACACAAGTCCACTACCTACGTTCTAACCCAGCTCAGTGTCTCCTTCACCTGACACTCTATTGACTTCACACCAGAATTTGGTGCTCGGCACACCCAGCACCACCTCTATTTCATCTTAAACATTCATAATAAATAGATATGAGGCCTTCAATAGAGTATTTATATAGAGGTCTTTGACCTCTTTCATTTTTTTTCATCCTTATCTATACTTTCCAGCCTATTTTTCACTGTCTTCCCCTAAGCCCATTTTTGCATTGCAATAACTGAGTATCACTCTAATTTGGAGGGTCTTATAAAATCCTTCATAGGATTTCTCTACCTCCTCATCTTCTGAAACAGATGTTAACCCCAAAGCTACAATGATCTTCCTGGTAGTCTTCACTGACAATACTTATCATGAGTCCTACAATATGAGATAACTAGATATCCCATGAAATGATCATTCTTGTTGCCTTTGGATAAGCACAAACACTAATTATATCCATTCCTTTATTTGCCTCTCTGGGGAGAACCAAGTCATTTTTCCATTTAGATGCAATTCCCTTTTGTCTTCTAGCTCCATTTATACCAAGAACATCAAACTTGCTATGATTCGATTCTTAAAATAATATGTTCACTCATTGTTCCTTGGACAAGGACCTCACACCTAGAATATCAACAGTTAAGGTAATGTTTAGAGATGGTCTAAAAACTGTGATTTCTGGCACCCTCTGCCACCATCACTGCAGAAGTTGAATGGAGATGAACAGGACTGAGGACCACCATTCTGTATTTTTTTTCCCATGGATTACCATGGTCAAAGAATGTGCCACACAATGGCCAAGTTATTGAAAATGAACACTTCTCGAAGTAGTTAGCTTGGTCCACAAAAAACAGGTGCTATTTTCTCATTTCTTCTTGTATTTAATGTCTTCCCAACCAGGTAAAATGTTCAAAAAATTCCATTTCACTGACATAGCTTTCTAGACCCCAGGGTACTTTCTAGGTCAGTATGAGACATCACGGGAGAACGTGTGTAGAGGATGTTATGATGTTATAATAATAATAATAATGATGATGATGTTATTAACTATGGTTAAATGAAAGGCAGAAGTTTGCTTAGAAACAACTATCTTTTTTTCTGAAAAGTAAAATATTCTAGAAACTTTATTGATCTCATAATTTACCCAGTCTCTAAGTTAATTACTAAAACTGTGTATAGCATGTTTCTCAAACCAACTTTTACATTACAAACATATAGTCCCTCATCTCCTACCCCCTTAAATATCTTTTAAACTTGTAAAGGGACTCAATTCAATCTGAACATATGATTTATTTGTCATCTTCTTGTAGGAAGAACAACGGAGCTATGAGTAGTAAAAGATTTGGCTTTAGAAAGATGGGGCTAATTGAAGGTTTATGGTTTCTGTCATTGTATAGAACAATAGTTCATTCCAATCTGTGGAGAAATTGTGACTATTATCATTTTTAAAAAGGGTAGCTAATTCACAACTGGGACGTTCTTCACAAGATGATGTCCACCTAAGCTGTTCTTAATTAAGCTATGATGAACAAGTCATAGGCTGCATCCTAGGCTTAATGATGGTCTGGCTGATACTGATCATCCAAGACCAGTGAAAAAACTCAGCTGGCCATTAATCCTCAGGAAATTCCCTACACCAAGGCTATGATTGCTATTCAGGTCTTAAAACAAAGATTACCCAAAAAAAAAACCCCAGAGTTGCGTATTTGCCTTGTGTAGGAGATGGAGCCGAAATTGGCTCAGACAGGATGTTTCCAGAGTTCCGATGCTCTGTCTTCTTTTTGTTTGGATTGTCTGAATCATCTCTCAGAATCACACACACACACACACACACACACCACACACCACAGCTTCAACTTATAATGTTTAGCTAATAATAACTAGTTACCAAGTAAATACAGGCAGGGCCAACCTTGTTGTCTCCCCACATTTTATTTCAGTGAAAATGGAAATATCTTGGTATCTCAAAAATGTCCTCACCTTTTTAATGCCTAGTATTCTCCTGCCGAACCCTAAGACTTGTTTCAGTTTCAATGCAATGTCATACTTCAAGCTGTTATTAGTCATTTACACCTCAGTGTGAATGAGGAATCTGAGAAAATGGTTTGATGGAGCAGGCAGAGTGATTTAATCAATGCAGTGCTGGACTTGAATTCAGGAAGACCTTGATTTCAATCATGCTTTCAGATGCTGGCTAGCATTGTGACTATGGACAAGTCACTTACCCTTGCTGTTTCCTCATCTGTAAAATGGGAATACTAGCACCTACCTCCCAGAGCTGTTGTGAGGATGAGATAAGATGCTGTTTATAAACTTTAAAGCACTGTATAATGCCAACGTTTAAATTAAGACACGGAGAGTTAACTGCATTGGTTAAGAGAACTATGCATATCACCTCAACACAGGAAATGGGCCCTGAGTCAAAGGGACTAGGAAAGCTGCCTACATATTTTGTTGACTTCAGAGTTCTTCCCAAGAAAGGCAAAAATATTTCCTCCCCTTTTAAAGGGGCTCACATTCTAATGTATACAGGATAAATTGAAGATAATCTCAAAGGGAAGGCACTATCATGATGGGAAACAGGGGAGGGGGGGGAAGGAGGAGCCAGACAGAAAAGGTAGGATTTGAGTTGTCTTGAAAGAAGTCAGGAAAACTAGCATTCCAATCATGAGGGACAGCCAGTGAAAAGGCATTAAGTCAGAAGATAAAGTGTTCTGTATGAGTAACAAGAAGCAGACCAATGACATTGGATCAGAGAGTACAGAGAAGGGAGTAAAGCATAAGAATATTGAATGGGTAGGAAAGGGGCAAGTCATCAAGGACTTTAAAAGGCTAACAGAGGGTTTTTTATTTGATCCTGGAGGAAATAAAGAACTGTTGAAGTTTAGGACAATATGGTCAGACTAGATCTTTAGGAAAATTACGTCGGCCAATGAGTTGAATGGGAAAGAGCTGACACCAGTGTGCAGGTCAGGATATTAGTACAGTATCAGCTGATAATGGCCTACACCAGGTGAGTGGAGAGAAGGGTATGTAAATGAGAGATGTGAATGTAGAAATGATGAAGCTTGGCATCAGGCTGGATAGGTGAGTATGACCGAGAGGCTGAGAATGGCAATGAGGTCACGAGCCAATTCAATGTGAATCCTAACCCCAAGGGTTAATGGGTGAAAAGGCTGGCTAGGTCACGCAAGAACACCTGTGTACACAGAACTGATAATGTTAATAAATCATTCTTTTCCTTGACAGTGTTTATTAATTCTATTTCCTTCACATTTCCTTTATCAGTCTTCTTTTCAATTGTCTGACCATTGTTAGGGTGACTTGGCAAACAGAGGGTCATAGCAATGAGAAAGGCTTGTTTACATGTCTGTGATCAGGCTAGAGGGAAGTGTCCTACCCAAGCTGGTAGCCTTTGGTTGGCATACTTTTCAGCACAGATCTCAAAGCTCATGGTAGGGACTGCTTCTATAAATCCAAGGGCTGGTGGAGAAGTAGATAGAGCACTAGATCTGAAATCAGGAAGCCCGGAGTTCAAATCTAGGCTGATATGTTACTAGCTCTGTGACACTGTCTGCTTCAGCTTCTTTGACTGTAAAAATGGGGAAAATAACAGCAACTACTTTTCTGGGTTGCTGTGAGGATCAAATGAGACAATGTTTGTAAAGAGTGCTTAGCACAGTGTTAGGCACACAGTAGCTATTATATAAATGGAAAAGTAGTTACTCTTGGAAAGAGGATAGTATTTTCCCCCTCTAGAAGACATGACCTATGGAAATTTATTCAAGATTCTTCCTTGTTTTATAGATTAGAGATCTGGACTTATCACAAGCAGGAGGGATGTGTTCTAGGGAACTATATCCTCCGTAAGATTGTGTGGAAATCTTAAAGGTGGAAGGGGCCTCAGTGATCAACTAGTTTAATGTCTACAAAATTTGTTGTTATGACATGGGTTTTTGTTGTGGTTGTTGTTGTTCAGTTGTGTCCAACTCTTTGGGATCCCATTTAGGGCTTTCTTGGCAAAGATACTGGAGCGGTTTGCCATTTCCTTCTCCAGCTCATTTTACAGAGGAGGAAACTGAGGCAAAAAAGGGTGAAGTGACTTGCCCAGAATCTGAGGTCAGGTTTGAACTCAGGGCTTCCTGACTTCAGACCCCAAGCTCTATTTCCTATACTACTTAGCTGCCCTTATGACATAGTTAGTTAACTAATAAGATCAAAGTTAGATTGATCTCTGGATAGCCCAATCAGCTTTTTTTCTGTTCCATGGCTACAGCCTACATAGCTAGGCTCAGGCAACCCCCTTCAATCAAGAAACATTTAAGCACCTATGTAACAACAATGTACCAGGCATTGTTCTAGGCACTGGAGATAAAAATGCAATAATGAAACCGTCTGTGCCCTCAAAGAGCTTACGTTCTTTTTTAAAATCTTTTATTCATTTATTTATTTTTAGATTTCAACATTCATTTCTACAAGATTTTGAGTTACAAATTTTCTCCCTGTCTTTCCCCTATCCCCCACCCCAAGAGAGAGAGCCTACTGAATACCCCTTCCCCCAATCTGCTCTTTCATATTCTAGCCCATCCCTGCTCTAACTTTCTAGTAGGGCAGGATGATTTCTATACCCCAATCCCTGTATATCTTGTTTCCCAGATGCATGTAAAAAATAATTTTTTTAACATTTCTTTTTAAAACTTTGATTTCCAGATTCTTTCCCTTCTTTCCTTCTCACGCACCCCCACTGGGAAGATAAGTAATTCAGTATAGGTTGTACATGTGTAGTTAAGCAAAACGTTTCCATAGTAGTTATATTGTGAAAGACAAACTGTATTTGCCTCCATCCTATCCTACCTCCCACTTACTCTATTTTCTACTTTGACCCTGTCCCTTTTCAAAAGTGTGTGCTTCTAAATACCCTCTCCCTCAATCTGCCCCCCCTTCTATCATCTCCCTTCTTGCCCCCTTCCCCCCTACCTTCTTGTAGGGTAAGATACCCAAATGAGTGTGTATGTTATTCCTTCCTTAAGCCAAATTCAATGAGAGTAAGGTTGACCCATTCCCTTTCACCTTCCTGCTCTTCCCCTCCATTGTAAGTTTTCTGTTGCCAAAGAACCTACATTCTTACAAGTATGTAGTGCTTATTACATGGAAGATTATCGAAGACTCATGGTAGACTATAGGAGTTAGTACAAAAGTCCATCTCCCCACTGCAAAACAAAACAAAACAACTTGAAACATATGATCTCCTGCTGGTGACTCAGTTTATCATCTCTACCCTGTGATCTTGTCTTTATGTTAGATCAATGAATAAATACCAATATATATTAATAAGCTATAATTATTGCTATTATTAACAATTCTTAAAATCAATATAGGTTTACATTTTAATTTTCCTTCTTTTCAACAGGATAATATGAAAATAGGTAGGAAGACAGCATGATCTATTAGAAAGAGTAGTGTAGATTGCCTTGGAGGCTCCGAACTGGGCACCCGGCAGTCGCTAGCAAGCACGTTTTGGGTGGGCGAGGCTGGCTGAAGAGAGCGAATGACTGCCCAGGCCGCCTGAGACTGGGGAGGTTGAGAGGAGGCCTGGCTACACTGGCTTCCTGGAGGACCCTGAGGGGAGTTCGTCTCCTATCAGTGATTGCCCCTGAAACTGAAGCACAGGAAAACCTGCCCTGTCAGTGCCTGCGGCCACAGACCCAGCGTCCTGCGAGGTAACTTCACAGAAACTCAAAGTTGGAAGGGACTACAGAGATCATCTGATATAATCCATACCTTCCTCTCTGCAATATACCTTACAAATGGTCATCTTACTCTAACTTCTTCACCAAGGCCACACAGTATTTCCAAACTTTTCCAGGGCACAGAGACCAAATGGTCATCTTTTATATCTTCAGAAGACCCTAGAACCCATATTTTAAAAATCAGAACACAGCAGAAATGATCAAGTTATTTATTGAATACTCCTTGGTCACTTAACTTAAAAATGTACTTGTTAAGAAGAAGAAGAGAGTTTTGTCTTGGGGTAATCAGAGAAGATTTCATGAAGAACATGATTTTGACCTAAATAATTCTATAGAGAAGAACCATTATTTGTGGATGTGGAATAAATGTGTGAGGATTTGTAGACCACCAGTAATCTGCTGATTGCACTGTTGAGAACCACTGACCTAGTGCAGTACCCATGGGTATGGGAACTTAGTAAATTTTAATGGATGATGATGCTAATTTTAACCCATGATCACATATTTAGAGCCAGGAAGGATCTTAGAAGTCATCTAGTCCAACCCCCTCATTTTATAGATGAGGAAACTGAGGCCCAGAGAGGTGAAGTTACTTTACTACCTGTTGACCTTGGGCAAGTGACAGAACCAGGATTTGAACGCAGGCTAACTCCAAATCCAGCACTCTTTCCACTGTGCCACATCTCATTCTTTGGAAAGAGTCTAGTGTCTGTAGGAACTGAAGTCAACAACCACCATTCATCAAAATGCAGTGGAATTTAATACGGACTATGTCTCAACTGGCAAATAGAACATGTTTGGTCTCACGTAGGGCTGATTCCATTGGGCACTCTCAAAGTATAAAAGGCTTTCATAAAGCTTGGCCCAAGATTGTTTTGGTGCAAGGTCCTCAAAACCATTGGCTACATCTCTCTTCTGCACATCATATCTCAAAGGAAAGCAAGCCAGTAGATGTTTCTCAACATAAACAACAAAAAGAAGAAACTTCATCAGAGAGGGTTATATCATCTAGTGGCACTGCCCAAGGAAATCGTGCTGAGAAAAAGGAAGATCTGGATCCATTACTAGACAAATCTATTAGTCTATATCAGCGATTTAAGAAAACCTTTAGACAGTATGGAAAAGTTATGATTCCAGTGCATTTAGTGACTTCCGGTATTTGGTTTGGAACATTTTATTATGCAGCCTTAAAAGGAGTGAATGTTGTTCCTTTTCTGGAACACATTGGGTTACCAAACAGCATAGTGGACATTTTGAAAAATTCCCAAAGTGGAAATGCACTAACTGCATACGCCTTGTTCAAGATTGCAACACCTGCCAGATACACTGTGACTTTGGGAGGAACATCCATTACTGTCAAGTATCTTCGTAGCCATGGCTACATGTCAATGCCACCTCCAGTTAAAGAGTACTTACAGGACAGAATGGAGGAAACAAAGGACCTTATTACAGAAAAAATGGGAGAAACAAAAGATAGACTCACAGAAAAACTACAAGAAACCAAAGAAAAAGTTTCATTTAAGAAAAAAGTGGAATAGGAATTCTTGTGTGCCAGACCACTGAAAAGTCATGCACTTTAACTCTCAGGAAACTGTGGACAAAGACACATTTTCCTAATTATACCTTTGGTTGGCAGTATCTTGAAATACTAGTGCTCCAAGGGTTAAAGAACCCATAAAACCTTTTTAAAGTTAAATATCACTAGAAAATCAGTGTTTCGTGCAAAAAAAAAAAAAATGAACCCTGTGTACTAATTTCATACCAGCAGCAGCATAAGTAATGGTTATTGTTTTATGTCATGATGATTTTTCAAGTATCTTTCTTGCTGATTTTACTTCCTGCTGTAATGATGACAGATGAAGCAGTTTCCTACTTATTTAAGAAATTTCTCTCATAAAAAGGATGGTTTTATTGGGATCATGATCTTCATGTTATCCATCAGTTTAGACTTTTAACCATAATCAGTTCTCAACATGAAGAGCTCTTAGCACTATTGTTGTCAGTGAATAAGTGCATTTTCTAATTGTCTCTCAAAATCTCAGAAGTCTTTCACTATTAAAAGAAAATAGCAAGACGAAACCATCCTAATAACCATCTACCAGTTAAAACTTTAATTTTATATGAAGAAAGTTGGATTAAAATTGAGACTATATATGTGATAAAAGTGAGATGTACTGATTTTTATATAAATGACTAAACAACCTGACATTTTAAAAATAGTTTTGCCTAAAATCTGTGTGTCAAATTTTTCAAAGTAAGTACATATATCTATAGTTCCTTTTTAGAGATTTAAGTTGGTAGCTGTCACCTAGAACATAAAATTTTTCTTTAAATGCATTTTTGTCTTCATCAAAAAAAAAAAAAAAGAAAGAGTAGTGTAGGGGTGGCTAGGTGGCACAGAGAATAGATCTCAGGTGCTGGAGTCAGGAGGACCTGAGTTCAAATCTGGCCTCAGACACTTGACACAAAAAAAACTAGCCGTGTGACCTTGGGCAAGTCACTTAATCCCAATTGCCCTCCAAAAAGAAAAAAAAAAAAAAGAAAGAGTAGTGTATCAGGAATAAGGGACTCTAGGTCTCTCTCTTCTGATGGTTCTCAAACATTCACTTTTAATGGTTCTTTAAATAAAAAATTAGCAAAACCTTTACAGTAAAATTGCTTTCCATGGTTTTAGTACTTAATTCTAGTGGTATTGAACAACATGAGAGTGAGTGTGTATGTGTTAACCTGCATGGAGAAATCTAACAGCATTGCAAAAAGCCTACTTAGCAAAAAAAGGATGTGATTATTTTCTATCAATAAATGTTCAGTAATTAGGAACAATATTGAATATGATGACTCACCTCAGAAGGAATTTCACAACAATTTTCATTTTAGTTTGTGCTTACATAAGTCATTAGGGGATATTTTAATTTTTTTGCTCATGTTTACTTTCAAAATTCAAGATTTTCGTTTTCAAATTCCCAGTGCTTGCTTTGTAAATGCCTTCAGAATTCTGTCAGCACTGTGGAAACATTCTTTTAAGCCTTTGGTAACATTGCACACACTTTGTACAGCTTGCTGTGGTCATATTTGTGTTTATTCTGTATTTGGGATTTGACACAGGCTAGGCCCATGGATGTTTGTTTCATCATCATCTTGCTTATTAACCACTTTGCTTTCTTCAGTATCCCAACTTTTATATTGTATTCAATTACGCATAATAGGTATTTGTGCAATAAATATTTTAATGGTGGTGGTGGGTGTTGTTTGTTTTGTTTTGCTTTTTACCCACCAGAGTATAAATAGACAAGGCAATCTGGCCTAATAAATAGAATACTGGGCTTGGAGTCAGGAAAACCCGGATTTAAATTCCATTTCTGATTATTGTTAGCTGTGTGATTTGGTGAAAATCACTCTCATGTTGTTCTCCAGAGGGTTTAAGTTATTCCTTAGGACCTCTCTACTTAATCTGCAACGGTGGAGACAATTTCCACACTGGGAATTCTCCCCATGGTGACAAAGTAATAGATCCTTTTAGCATTTACATATATATATATATATATATATATATATATATATATATATATGGTTGTTAATTGTGTTAAAATGCTAAATTAAGTCAGGCCAACAAAGAAGTGATTGTGCTTCACACATTTGGGGACTCATTCAGTTATTGATTCTAGGTGCAAAAAAACTTTTAGGACATGGGGTTCATTTCAACCAATCTCCAGTAGTCCCATTGCCAACATTACAAGTGACTGGCAGAGCAAAACAGTGGATGTGGGTTTCTTATATGTTCCTGTCCATCATTGTAACTTACTTTTTCCCCATAGAACCTCACCTGTCCCCTCCAACCCCCCTTGTACAGAGTTCATTTTGAGGAACAATGAATTTAATGATCTTTAAGGTCACTTAAAGATGCTAGATGTCCTAGCTTGCTGGGTCCTTTCTATATTTATTTTGGGGAGAAGGCATCCATACAACTTCATCGTTAAAATGGTTCCTTACTGGAAGAGCAGGAAGGTGAAAGGGAAAGAGTCAACCTTACTCACATTGGATTTGGCTTAAGGAGGGGATTACATCCATACGCCGTTGGGTATCTTACCCTACAGGAAATTAGGAGGGAAAAGGGATGAGGGAGGGGATGATAGAAGGGAGGGCAAATTGGGGGAGAGAGTATTTAGAAGGAAACATTTTTGAAAAGGGACAGGGTCAAAGGAGAAAATAGAATAAATGGGGGGTAGAATATGATAAAAAATGGTTCCTTATAAGCATGTTTCTCAGTTTTCTCTATTATCCTTTCTATCTAGGAGCTGTATTCCCAATCCTATGATGCTGTTGGTGTGATGTTTGCCTCAATCCCAGGATTTGCTGATTTTTATTCTCAGACTGAAATGAATAACCAAGGAGTGGAATGTCTTCGCTTGCTGAATGAAATCATTGCTGACTTTGATGAGGTAAACCCCAGGACTCCAGGTTTTATTGCTAAATACTATGGCCAACAGGGACTAAAGTTAATAGAATAATCAGTTAACCAGGATCTTTCATTGTGTCCGGCATGATATGGGACTCTAGTGGTCCATGAAACATAGCCTAGTACATTACATACTGTAAAAATATATACACATATACAGTTTTTCCTCTCATGATCAAACCAAAGAAAGCAATACACATTTCATAGAGAACAGATTTATCTTGTCAATTACAAGAGAGTAGCCATTTTTTCAAACCATGACAATAAACACACAGATACCTTCCCACTCATCCATTCCATCAAACTCTAGGTACTTCATCTAGGTTGTCTACAAATTCACAGCAATGCCTCACCCAGGGCACTCTTCATTCACAATTCCCAGCTGCTTTTTAGACATATACAGGGACATCCCATTACAACTCTATCCCAAGGCAGAACTCCTATGGACAATGATAACTCATCTGTACTCATTCCTCAATGACTAACATTCTTCCACCCTATCATACCCTCCCCATCCCAGTGACCATGAACTGCTGTGTGTCATTTTTCAAACCCCATTCTCTATTCCCTACTGATCATTCCCTTATACTTACTCTTCTAAACTCAAGCTCCTCACATCCCACTCTCATCCCACTTCTTCAAAATGCATGCTCCATAGACAACAAACTTTCCTCTAAAACCTTTATTTTCTTGTTCCTTCCCTCATCTTGTACTCACTGGCTTCCTCCTAATGACAGTTTCTCTAGCTACTCTTTCCTGCACTGGCTACACTTTCACTCATATTCCACCTCTTTCTCACTGGTCATGGTGTAGGAGTTGGAATATTTTTTGGTCCTCATTGCCACTTCCAGTATATCTTACTACAACCATCACTCTGTAAACTCTCCTTTGAGGGGTTTAAATGCATTTTTTGTCCTCATCCTTCTTGACCTCTCTGTAGTTTTTGACACTTGGTCACCCTCTTCTCTTTGATACTCATTTCTCTCTAGGTCTTAAACTCTACATGTACAAGACTAAACTCATTATCATTTCCCTCAAACCCTCCCCTCTTCCAGACTCACTTATTACTTTAAATAATACTACCATCTTTCTGATAATCCAGGCCATCAGCCTAGGTGGTGTCATTCTCAAATCCCTCTCTTTTTTTTTTTTTTTTTTTTTTTTTTTCTCTCTCTCTCTCTTTTCTCTCTCTCTCATTTTTAAACATTTGTGAAGTTGTAAAATATCTCCTAAGACACTGATATCACCCTGGCACAAACCCTCATCACCTCACACCTGGGATATAGCAACAGGAATAGGGAAGGACACTTTCTTATTCTGAATATTCTCATCTATAGGGCTGCTCAACAAACTCCTGCTACTGGCACCTAAAACAATAAGTCAGAATCAGATTTGATAATAGCTCACACTTATATAGTGCTTTCCTTACCACAATTCTGAGATATATGTTGGACAAGAATTGTTATTCCCATATGATGAAAGCAAAAAGTGAGGTGTAGAAAGTTCTAAGGAAATTTCCCAAGTCAGATAGCTAGGAGGTGTTGGTACTTAGACTCAAACCAAGTGCTTTATCAAATACTATCACCTACCCTATTGACCACCCTCCACCTCTTAAAGTCCTTCCTTCCTTAGCTTCCATGACACTAATTTCCACCAATTACTTTCCTTTATATATTTCCCTTTCCATGTGAATATCTCTCAAGGCCCTGTGTTTGGCCCTCTTTTCCTTTCTTTTGAGGCAGCGGTAATGTATTGGGTAGAGCTGTGGACCTAGAGTTAGGAAGATGAGGTCAATCCAGCTTCAGATACTTATTAGCTATAAGCAAGTCACTTAACTTTGGTTTACTTCAGTTTCTTCAATGTAGAAATTTACAGATGCATTCTGGGTGACTCAAATCACTCCCCTTTGGGTTCATTTTCCATTCAACTGTCACACTGATCTTCCTTAATTCTGATTATGTCAGCCCCCCTGCTCAATAAACTTCCATGGATCCTTTTTACTTCCAGGATCAAATATAAAATCCTCTCTTTGATTTTTAAAGTCCTTTGTAACCTTCCCCTTTCTACCTTTCCAGGTTACTTATACCTTTCTCTTCTCTACATACTCTATGATACAGTGACCCTGGCCTTTTGTTATTACTCACCCAAGACATTCTATTTGCCAACTTCAGGCATTTACACTGTCTGTTCTCCATTCCTGGAACTCCCTCCTTCCTCATATCTGACTCTTGGCTTCCCTAGCTTCCTTCAAGGAGCCTTTCCCATCCTAGTACCTTTATTGATTATCTTCCATTTATCCTGACGTTTTCTTGTTTATACATAATTGTTTGCATGTGGCTCCTCCCTTATTAGATTGTAATCTCCTTGAGGGCAGGCTTTCTTTGTATACCCTGTGCTTAGTACAGTGCCTGGAATATAACTAACATTTAATAAATGATTGACTAACTGATTAGCTGTTCTCTGAAGAATACAATAGAAATGAGAATGAATAGCAATTATTAACTATTAACTATTTCCTATGTTCTGTACTAAGGACTGAGGATACAAATACAAAAGTAGGGTATTTCCTACAGTCAAGGAAAACTTACATTTCATTAGGAGGAAACAACATATGTAAGAGAGAGGTGGCCAGAGAAGGGGGATGTTTTCACCAAAGAAGTCACAAGGACAATGAATGGATCCTAAGAGAATTGATCAATTTGTAAGTGTAGCAATGACTTGATTAGAACTCCCATGCTATAGGGGATGGGAGGGAGAAGGCACAGAGAAGAATGCAAGAAGATGGATTTGGGGGAGGATGAGCATGATTTGGTCTGGGGATGGCTAGATAGAGTGGGCTTTGCCCTCACTCAGCAGTCAGGACAGCTCAGCCCCAGGGCAGAAGTGCCCGGTGAGCAGATTAAGTTATCCATGGCATGGTTTGTGGAGGTCCAGTGGTCTGGAGGATGTAACAGTAAGGCAGATGTTAAAAAGATGACCAAAGTGGATGGCTGCATGTGATGCGAAACAATGTCTAAGGCCAACCATTACTTATTAACTAATAAACCAAACTCCATAATAATTAAGAGTTATTAGTAAATTTTTAAATTAATTTATTAGTTTAGTTTCAGTTAACAAGATTCAATTCTATAGTTCCTTGATTTTCAAATTTCCTTTACTTCCCTCCCCCCTCCCCCCACGACAGCATATAGTCCAGTATAGGATCTGCAAATACATTCATATTAGACATTATTCCAATTATAAAGGCGTATTGTACTAGGTGGGATGAAAGATGGTAAAGAAGAAATAAAACCAAACAATGAAAAGAAAAAGATCATTTAGTTTGCTTCCATCAGGATTCAGGCTCAGTTCTTTCTAGTTATATCTCTGGATGGCGCATTTCTCTCTTTCTTGAGTCTTTCAGGATTGACTTATATCACTGCATTGCTGAAAAGAGTCCAGTCTGTCATAGTTGGTCATCACAGATATGATATGTCTGTGATTGTATACAAATTTCTTCTGAGTCTACTCTTCTCACTCAGCATCAGTTTGTATAAGTCTCTCCAGGTAATTATGAAATCTGTCTCCTCCTCATTTCTTATAGCACAATAATATTCCATTACATTCATATACCACAACTTGTTTAGCCATTCCCCAATTGATGGGCACCCCTTTAGTTTCCAATTCTTTGCAACCACATAAAGGGCTGCTATAAATATTTTTGTACATATGGGTCTTTTCCCACTTCTATGATCTCTTTGGGATATAAACCTAGAAGTGATATTGTTGGGTCAAAGGGTATGAAATTATTTATAGTCCTTTGGGCATAATTCCAGATCACTCTCCAGAATGGGTGGATAAGTTCACAACTCGACCAGCAATGTATTAGTGTTCCAATTTGTCACTTTCTTGTTTTGTCATCTTAGCCAATCTGAATGGAGAGATGTGGTATCTCAGAGTTGTTTTGATTTGCATTTCTCTAATCAATAGTGATTTAGAACATTTCTTCATATGCTTATAAATATCTTTAATTTCTTTCTCTGAAAACTGCCTGTTCATATCCTTTGACCATTTATCAATCGGGGATTGACTTGTATTCATATAGATTTGGCTCAATTCTCTATAAATTTTAGAAATGAGTCCTTTATCAGAGACACAAGTTGTAAAAATTCTTTCCCAATTTCCCACCTCCCTCTTGATCTTGGTTACATTGGCTTTGTTTGTACAGAAGCTTTTCAATTTAATGTAATCAAAATTATCCATTTTGCATTTTATAATGCTCTCTAATTCTTGTTTGGTCCTAAAGTCTTCCCCTCTCCACAAATCTGTCAGGTAAACTATTCCTTGCTTTCCCAAATTGCTTAATCATTCTTTACACCTAGATCATGCACCCATTTAGACTTGATTTTGGTATATGGTGTTAGATAATGATCTATGCCCAGTTTCTGCCATACTGTATTCCAGTATTCCCAGCAGTTTTTGTCAAATAGTGCATTCTTATCCCAAAAACTGGGGTCTTTGGGTTTATCGAACAATAGATTACCATATTCATTAACTGCTGGGTCTCCTTCACCTAATCTATTCCATTGATCCACTACTCTACACCACTGCCAGTACCAAGCAGTTTTGATGACTGCTGCTGTATAATACAGATTAAGATCTGGCTAAAAAGCTTTTGTGATAAATCTACTGCGTGCATGGTGTTCTACTATACACTGGAGATACAAAAACAAAAATTAAAATAGTCCCTGCCCTCATGGAGCTTACATGATACTGGGGGAATGTCATATGTAGATAGATAAATGTGTTTATGATAAATTAGGTTAAAGGGGAACACAGTTCTTCTATACATCTGAATAATCTCTTATGTATGACTGGAACAGCAGAAACCAGTATACAAAAGAAGGCTTCTGGAAAAAGAGGCAAACAAGTCCAGGAGTGCCTTTCATAGCTATAAAAACAAATGCAAAGACATAGAGTCCTTAGTGTTTCTCCCCTCTATGCCAGTTGGTAAAGATCTATTCCCTGTAGTCATGGTAAGCAAAGTCCAAGTTTCCTGGCCTTTGAACCACAGCTCTCTTGCTGTTCCTCTAATAAGGGGGCCAAAAGCTCCATCATCTTCTCCCCAAGAGATTAGCTCTGATCCAATACCCCCACTTCTCTCTCTAAATGGCTAAAGCCCAGGCCCCTGCACCTTCTAGGAGACTGACACTCTCTCCTTTTTAGAAAACTGAATCCCAGGATCCTCGTCTCCAGATACTGGAGAGGTGAGAGGCAACACAGCAAAGTTGGATTCAGAGTCAGTAGAACTGGGTTGAAATCCTGTCTCTGCCATTAGGTCTCAAGCTTCCTGAGAAAAAGTGTAGAGCCATAAGATATATTCAGAACATATTGAGTAATTCAGCTTTGTTGAATCATAGATTATGATTCACAAGCCTATGTACATGTGAGATAAGACAGGAGGGATAGATTGAAGAGGACTTTGAATGCCAGGATACGGAAGTACAGTGAACAAACATGTTTTTATAACAATCAGCAGGGTATTCCCCCCACAAGGCAGAACTCAAAGTAATCACAGTGATGTAGAGCTCTTTATCATAGTTCTTTCTCTAAAAAAGGACCAGAGCTTTTTTCCATTTCATCTCCATTTCTGGCTATTTAATTAATAAAAGATCCAATTAAGTACTGCATTATACCACAAACACTTTCAGTTGAATAATGAATTAAGTTTGCAGCCCACATATTAAATGAAATATTATGGGCCCTTACTAACTTCTAATCTACTTCTGGTAGACAGATGCAATTTGCATCAACCCAGATCTGGCCCATAGCCAAATGACTGTATACCAAAGCAGATAATGCCAGATGATTCCATAGCAAAGGAGAAAGATAGAGAAACACAGGCATAGGGAAGGACACTTTCTTATTTTGAATATTCTCATCTATAGGGCTGCTCAACAAAATTCTGCTACTGGCACCTAAAACAATAAGTCAGAATCAGATTTGATAATAGCTCACACTTACATAGTGCTTTTCTTACCACAATTCTGAGATATATGTTGGACAAGAATTGTTATTCCCATATGATGAAAGCAAAAAAGTGAGGTGTAGAGAGTTCTAAGGAAATTTCCCAAGTCAGATAGCTAGGAGGTGTTGGTACTTAGACTCAAACCAAGTGCTTTATCAAATACTGACACCTACCCTATTGACCACCCTCCACCTCTTAAAGTCCTTCCTTCCTTAGCTTCCATGACACTAATTTCCACCATCACTTTCCTTTATATATTTTCCTTTCCATCTGAATATCTCTCAAGGCCCTCTGTTTGGCCCTCTTTTTCCTTTCTTTTGAGGCAGCAGTAATGTATTGGGTAGAGCTGTGGACCTAGAGTTAGGAAGATGAGGTCAATCCAGCTTCAGATACTTACTAGCTGTAGGCAAGTCACCTAACCTTGGTTTACTTCAGTTTCTTCAATTGTAAAATGAGAATCAACTGAGGTGTCTTTAGGATCAAAGGAGATATTTGTAAAGCACTTAGAACAGTTTCTGGCACACAGTAGGTGCTATATAAATGCTTATTCACTTTCCCCACTTTCTAATCTTCTCTAACCATCCATACTGAGTATCCTGCCATCTCACCTGCCTTAGAAACTGCCACCCCCCAGCCCTAGAATCACCCCCCTTAAGAACAGAAGGGGGCTATCATCTTCCCCCTCACTTCCAGAGACGATGTCCCCATTCACTTTGGAATTCTTGCTGGGCTTGAGCCATTGTGCCCTACATCCCTCCCTTTTCTACCTCTCTGTCTCTACGCCCTCACTTTCTATCTCTTGTTCCTTAAATCACTGTCAAATCAACACCAACATTGCTTTTCGAAAGGACATGTCATCAACTGCCCAATTTATGAGGCCTTCCACCAAAACTCCCTTGCCTAAATGTCACTCACTTATATATACATATATATATATATATATATATATATATATATATATATATATATATATATATATATTTTCTCCTCTACTAGAATATAAATGTTTTGAGGGCAAGAACTGTTTCACTTTGTATCCCCAGTCTAACAGAGTGCTTGGCACAGAGATGGCACTTAATATATTTTTATTATTATTCATTCACCTTTCTACATACTATTCCATTTATCTTATCACTCATGGGGTTTATCACAGCCACGTGGATGACTCCCAGTTCTATATGTCTAACCCTGATCCCTATCCCGGATCTTATTCACACATCACCAGCTGTTTGCTGGACATGCCTTTTGGCTTCTCAATTTCACAATGCCCAAAATGGAACTCATCACCTTTCCCCATAAAGCTAGTCTTCCTTAACATTGATCTATTTCTCTTTAGAACACTGTTAATCCTTCTAGTTGTCAGGATTTGTAACTTTAGAATTATAAGGGAGTTAACTCTCTTTTACAGCATCTTCCACATCCCACCCCTTCTTTCCTCTCACATGGCTACTAGCCCAGTTCATATATTTGTTGTTTCTCATGCAGATTAGTTTAAGAGTCTCCTAATGGGTCTCCTTGCTTCTAGTCTCTGTTCTTTCCTTTATGTGTCATTCGCCTCATCAAAAACTGTCAATAGTATCTTCTTTGCTCTAAGGTAAAATGCAAACTCCTTAATTTGACTTCTGTCTCCTATCTAATCTATGCCTTTGGCATGGAACTCTCCCACATGCCTAGAATATATTCCCTTTTCTCAATATCATTTGCTTCCTTCAAATCTCCATTCAGCTTTCATGTTACCTTCCCATGTGAAGCTTCCCCTTACCCCCTTCTACTTGTTAATGATCTTTCCCTCATGGAATTTCCTTGTATTTACTTATATACATACATATTGTATTACTCACAAAAATATATTCTAGGGTGCAGACTAGTTTTGTTTTGGTCTCCTATCCCTAGGGCCTACAAGACTATCTTGAACATAGTAAGTGTTTGATATCTGATACAGCTGCTTTCTCTAACAAAAAAAAAAACTTAATATCACTGAATCTCAGAGTTGTAAAGGGCCTCAAAAGTCTTCAAGCCCAACTCATACCTAAATATATCAACTAATTGAGTCAACAAGCATTGAGAAGGACTCCCTCACTTCTATAGCATACCTGGTAAGTAGCCATCTGGTCTTGGTTCAAAATGGGAAATTAAGCATATGAGTCAGCAATAACTTATTTTTTAAATCATCTTTTATGAAGGATATAAGGTCTAGGTCATGTCTTTTCCCCAGGATCTTAGTATCTTCTCATCTTTCAGATATCAAAATTATCATTCCTCTAGCATCCTTAAAACTGTACCTTCTACACAGTAGTATATTGGTAAATATTTAACAACCAGGTCTCTGAAACTGCAAGACATGTTTAAGTTTAAATCCACATTATTAACCTTTTCTCCATCACTTTCTTAAGTCTGGACAGACAATAAAACAATAAATCAAGCCCGGATTTGTTGGGCTTACCAATTTCTGAGAGAGAAATGCTCACACTGAAAATTTAACAGTTGGTACTAGCAAGCTGGCATGAGCTGGTTCCTACACTTTTTGAATGTGTCCTTGGTCTCATCTAGCACTGCCATTTTTGTATTCTCTGGCACCATTTCTACTCTCTCATAGAGCACAGCAGTGACTGAGGTTAGACTACAGATATGGTGGCTCACTCTCATTAATGAAGAACTTGTTCTCAATATCTTTCTAGACCTTTTTCATCTATTTGCAGTTCCCTTTTACTTTCCTACTTCAGTCCTCTGGTTTTGATCTGGCTTAATTGTGTCTCTCATCAATCTTTCTTTAAACCTGTTTTCTTTTTTCTTTCTTTCTGTTTTATGAAGCAATATATCTCATTATCTTCTATTGTAGCATTTTGCAAATGAATTAATCTCCTAGACTGGTTATCTCATTGGCTACCATATTTTTCTCTTGGCAAGGAGAACAAATGTTTGCTTGAAAATATGATTTCTAGGCTCTTTTGATCTTATTGCTGTGATAGGTTTCCATTGGTTAAACTACCATAAAAAATAATAATAGTCTGTCGTTCTTTTGGTCATTTCCTATTTTTGCTGTTATCTTTTTACTGACTCAAATCAGTTTCTTTAATTCCATGTCGTATCTTCTTTTCATTTTTTTTCTTCTATTTTGCTTTTGATCACTGCTCTAGAGGGTTGATTGCCTAAACGTACAAAAATATTTGATTTGGAAATGGCTCTCAAATCAGTAGCCAGTCATTCCCTGAATACTAAAATGTAATCAACTTCATTTCTCATGCTACTCATCATCCTCACTATACCCATTGTCTCTTGACTCTTTTCGTGTATTATAATATTTATCATTTTGAGGAGTGAGACTTCTCCACAGTCTACAAGTATTTGGCTTTACTCATTTTTATCCTAATTTAAGTATCATAAAGTTTTATTTTTAACTTTATTTCTCTATTCTCACCTTTGAATTAAAGTCACTAAGAATTAAATTTTTTTTTATTTTATTTGAATAGAATTATCAAATGATTTATGGAATTTTTTCTACCTCTAAAATCTTCACAAACAATTTTGGCACATAGGCATCAATAATTTTCACAGTAATGTATCATGGTGGTGCAAATACTTGCCATGAGCATCCATGAGATGAAAAAATGTCCCATGAATTTATTTTCCTTTCTGCCTTAGGATACACAGTATAACTAACTCTAATTCCTTTATTTGCCTATCTAAGGAGAAGCAGTAAGCCATCCTTCCATTTACCTGTAACTTACTTTGGAAATCAATTTTTGTAATAGTAAGAATTTCAATATTGCTGTAATTCAGCTTTTCTAATAGTATGAGCTTTCATTGGTCACTGGAAAAAGATATCATATTTAGAGTAGTCTAAAAACCATGTAGTTCTCATTGAGCCTCACAATGCCCCTACTTCTACATATTTAAACCCAGGCCCTCTTATTCCACATCTAGTATTCTTTCCATTAGACCAGACACTAGTCATTTTCTGAGAATTTAAAAACAAACATGAAAAGTAATAAATATGTTATGTGGATGAAAGAGGTAGTTTCCAGGGAGGAGTATACGGAGAAGAAGGTGATTTCAAAGGTAGGGCTCATTTTGCAAGTGTGATGTTGGATTCCTAGATTCAATTATATATATAAGAGGCAGCACTAAGGAAGATCAGAAGATTTGCATTTTTGTCTCAACTATGCCTCCAAGTTGCTGTGTGATCTTGAACAAGACATTTGTTCTCTGGATTCCCTTTTCCTCATATGAGGCCTTAGGACTAACTGATCCTTGAGGCCTCTTCTAACTCTATGACTCTAATCATCTTAAACAAACCCCCTCTAGGGCTCACTCTCTCCTTTAATATTACATTTCAAAGGGTGAAAAGGAATTTTTTTTAAAAAAGGTTTCAAAAATAGATGAAGAAGAGGACAAACTTGGAATTTCAAAGTAGTGTTGAGAGGTAACCAAAAAAAAAAAGGAAGAAAAGAATGAAAATTCTTAATTTTCCATTAAGATGCATGAAGAAAATGTACCAAGTGATGCTTTACTCCAGGGATCAAACATTAGTGGAAAGAGCACAGAATTTAGAATCAGAATACGTGAGTTCCAGCTGGAACACTTGTTACCTTTGACCTGGAGTGAGTCAGCTGACTTAACTAGAGGCAGCTAGGTGATAGAGCAGTGGACTTAGAGTCAAAAAGACCCGAATTGAAATTCATTGTCAGATACTTGCTGTGTGACCTTGCGCAAGCCAATTGTCTGCCTCAGTTTTCTCATCTATAAAATGGGTATAATAATAGCACCTAGTTGTCAAGATTGTTGGGAGGATAAAATGAGATGATATTTATAAAGCACTTTGCAAAGCCTAAAATACTATATAATTCCTGATCATATTTATTTTATTGGGGTTAATTTCCTCAGTTGTAAGAAAAATATTAGAAAGTGTGCAGTCCGTGCTTCACAGGATTATTGTAAGAAAAGGTTTCTGCAAACCTAAAGCAGTAAAGAAACATGTAAACTATTATACCATTGGCCAAAAGATAATCTTCACCTGTTTTCAAATACATTGAATCTATGGATTAAAAAAAAAAACTAAAAATCTCAATGGATCTCATGGTGAATTGAAGATACCCTATGTCTCATTTTAGACTTTCCAAAATGAAGAGTCTTTTCTGTTGTCTGGAAAATCAATCAATCAATAAGCATGTATTAAGTTTCTTCTGCATGCCAGGTATGACCCTAGGATCTAAGAATGAAATGGTCCCTGTCTTCAAGGAACTTATATGCTTTTAGAAGAGATAATAGTTACCTAAGATTATAAAGGATGTATACAAATTAGTATGTGAAGAGTATGTTTAAAATAAATATATTTTTGAGAGGGAGAGGACTGGGGTGATCAGGAAAGGTTCCCTGTAAAAGTCAGTGTTTGAGTTAAATCTTGAAGGAAACAGGAGGCTGAAAACTAACACCAAGCGATTTATTTCTCATTCCAACCTAATTTCTACTAATCATGACACCTAAAACTTCAGTATGACATATGTATCCCAAGACAATTCGTATCTTCCTTCATGTCATCCCTAGAGACCTGCTGACTTCATTATGATATTTAGGTTCAGAGGTAAAGTTATTACGAAGAAGAAAGGTATAGGGTCAACCAGCATGAGAACTTGCCCTGTGGTTTCTCTGTCTGCACATGAAAAATGGGCTTCTTTTCCCAGGTGTGGCTTCTAGGAATATAAAACTGTAAAGCCAATCACAAGCAACTCTCCTGAGGACTGCTGCTGTGAATAACTTTAAGGATCAAATGGCATAGTATAGTGAACTCTATTTATTCAGCAATAAACTAAAGCAAAACATTCACAAGAATATAACAGCTTATTACTAAAGTGGCCAGATAGTTTTAAACAAGACATATCATCAGTAAGTCACAATCTCCTCAATCAATATAAAATACCCATCTAAAGTCTTCTTTCATTTTGATTGATGTCTGACTTCCAGTCATCCTTAAGCCAATCATCCTTAAGGAGTAGCAGAAAGTACAAAGGCTATCATCTTTAACTTGAGGCTGACTTCCAAACCCCATCACTCCTCTTCCTGGACTCACACCTAGGCAGCTCTCCCTCCTGTTTCACACCTCAGCTTATGGCAACAACTCTTTGAAGTATCTGTTTCTAGAAAGACAAAACTTAACAGAGCCACAGCAATATTTACACACATTGCCCACACTATCATTTCAATTCACTTTCTGTTTGAGAAATCAAACACAAATCAGAAGTAAAGTTCTAGGACTTCTATAAACAGGAGTAAAGTTCTCTTTCAGAGATTCTGGATCATCAGTGAAGTCCTCTTTCCGGACTTCTGTCCAAAAACATCAGACAGACCAACAGAGTGCTACAGAGTGTGGAAATCACAATCATTCTCCTTCTCAACCCTGTTTGGTCCTGACTTGTGCTAGAACTTTTATATATTTTGCTCCTTCCTATTCCACTCTTTTGGTAAGTTCCTCCTACCATGGGCCCCTTGTGATGATGTTAGGCCTATTAAGGGCAGGGAAGATCTCCAAACTCCTTTAGGCCTAGTAAGGACAACACAATGTATACTGTTTCCAACAAAGATTAGATAAAATCACAAGCCATGACTCAAAAGTACTTGAATAAATGAAACAAGGACCAAAGTACTACTTTGCTTGCCATTACAAAAACTTAGCACAGTCAAAATTAAAACAAGAGATAGCATGTTATGCTGTTAACACAAGTTTCTATTCTCAATTCTGCTGGTAACTTTATATAATTTTGAGCAAGTTCTCTGGGACTCAGTTTTCTGATTTCTTAAATGGGAAGAAAGGAAGAGATGATATTATCTCCAAAGACCCTGCAAACTCTGTGATTCCATGACCTATTATATAATTAACTCTAACCACTGCATTAGATTCAGACACATAAAAAAAAGAAAAACAAAATTTTACTGGGTTTGCCAGTTGCTGGATAGACTCAATTGGAGGTTAGGATCAGGGGTGGGGAACCTTCAGCCTTGAGGTCACACGTGTTCCTCTAGGTCTTCAACTGTGGCCCTTTGAATGAATCCAAACTTCACAGAACAAATCCTCTTAATAAAAAAATTAGTTCTGTAAAACTTGGACTCAGTCAAAAGGTTGCACCCAAGGACCTAGAAGGCTACATGTGGCCTCAAGGCCACAGGTTCCTCATGCTTGGATAATCACTGTGTGAACTGTATTAGAAGGCGTTTCTGTTCATGTAGAGTTTGAGCTAAATAGCCTCTGAAGTCCCTTCTAATGCTACAGTTCTACGATTTGACCCACCATACATAAAAATGCATGCAATAATGAGTTATATTACAATAAGGTTCTACTCTATTAAGATTTCCTAAATGGGATACAGTGCAATCATCCATACAGCAAATGGAATGGGACTTTGTAGATAATTAGAAAAAAGGCATGAAGATTAAATTCTTTCTAATCCTTTCCACATGGCCAATTCAACACGAGATAACCTATCATTACTTTGCCATACTCAAGTTAGAGCTATGAATTTAGAACCTACAAGATTCAATTCAGCTTTTGAATTTTAAAAAATGTATTGTCATTTTGGTAGCGTGTAAATGCATTTTCCTCATCTTCCTTGAAGTGATTAGGTGATATTCAATCCAATAAAGCATTTATTGTAGCACCTACTACATATAAGATACTGTGTTGAGGCCACAGATGCAAAAATGCAAACAGAATCACAAAATCTCAGAGTTGTAAGAGACTTCAGAAAATATCTGGTCCAACCCATAGCTAAACAACAATCTCTTCTATAACATATTTGAGAAGGAGATATCTAACATTTGCTCAAAAGCCTCAGTTAGGTGAGACATAAACCTCCTAAAAAGACATATTACATTTTTTGATGGTTCTAATTGTTGGGATATATTTCTCCCATGTGAGACTCTGCTTCAGCAGAGGAAAGGTCAATGTTTTATCTAATCATGGCACATATACTCTAAGGTTCAGCTAAACTCGCCTTATTATTATTCCTCATACATGATACTACATCTTCAGCCTATGTGTCATTGCGTAAGCTGCAGAATACATTTTCTCCTTCCCTTTGCTTCTTAGAATCTTTAGTTTCCTTAAAAACGCAGCTCAAGAAACACCCTCTATGTGAATCCTTCCCTGATCCCCCCCTCCCCCACCCCATTTACCCAAAGGAGCTACTAGTCTTTTGTTTATACTTGAGTAGTCAAAGCATTACATCTGAATAACCCACTAGGTGACACTGTAGACACCAGCTGAGTTCTAGTATTGGATCACCAACCCCCTCCTGGACATTTTATACTGGCTAACCTTTAGGCATCTCCAACTCAGTAATTTCAAAGCAGAATTCATTGTCTTTCCCCAAAAACATCTTTTCATTTCCTGTTTCTATCAAGGTCACCATCACTATTTCAATCACTTAGGTTTAGAAACCTTGAAATAAACCTCAGCTCCTTGCTGCCCATCACTCTACATATGTAATCAGCTACTAAATGTTATTATTCTGCTTCCACATTTATGATTTTCCCTCCCTTTCTCTCCTTTTACAAAGCTACCATCTTAGTTTAGGCCCTTACCACTTCCTGTCTGGATTATTATAATAAACTATTAATTTGTCTCCCTTACCCAAGCTTCTCCCCTCTCCAATCCATCCTTTTGTAATCAGCCAAAGTGATTTTAGTATCAATGCTGTTGAAGCAAACCCCAAAGTAATTTTCCTAAAGCACAAGTCTGACCACATTTACTCATCTGCTCCGTCAACTCTAGTGGATCCCTATTACACATCTACAGTTTAATGTGGATCAAATATTCCTATGTTTTTCATTTAAATTTCTTTACACCTTGGCTCCACCTTTCCTTTTTTTTTTACCTTATTTTGCATTTTCTTACCTTCATATACTCTAAGGTTCAGCTAAACTCACCTTATTATTATTCCTTATACATGACTCTACATCTTCAGCCTATGTGTCATTGCATAAGCTGTAGAATACATTTTCTCCTTCCCTTTGCCTCTTAGAATCTTTGGTTTCCTTTAATACTCAGCTCAAGGAACACCCTCTGGATGAATCCTTTCCTGACCTTCCACTTGCCCACACCTTTTCCGCTAAGGTAACTATACTCACATAAATATGTACCTGTTGCCTCTTCCAATAAGCTCTTCAAGGACGGGTACTATGTTGTGTCTGTCTTTGAATCATCAGTGCCTAACACAGTGCCTGGCACATGGACCAAGAACAGCCATCCAGTTCATTTGCTATGCATTCAGGCTATGCCAGGAGGAGTAATGGGGACTAGCTGCATACTTTTCAAAAGACCACCATGAGTTTGAGCATACCCATTTCCCCCAGTCTTTCTATTATCATTCCTCCTGGGCACATGCTTTGTATATCTGGCTACAAAAGAATAGGTCATCCCTCCATAGTAATCTTGACTTTTTATTGAAATGGGGAACCCATTCTAGTCACCTTTTAGCATCAAGCAGAGGAACTAACCAGGGCCCATTTAGCAGTGTGGTTCAATGGAAAGGACACTGGATCTGAACTCAAGAAACCTGAATTCAAATTCCTTCTCTGTTATTTCCTACCTCTGTAACCTTAGGCAAGTCATTTGACATATATACCTCAGTTTCCTTCTTTGTAAAATAAGAATCTTGGCTAGATGACTTCTGAGATCCCTTTCCATCTCTAATCACATAATTCTGTGATTTATTGCCCAACTCTTATTACACAATGAAGAAATTGTTTTGAATAGCTTGATAGAAACTGCTAAAGGAGATTTCAAAAGATGGTGTTTATTGAGGTAATTACAAGGATGAAGAAGTCAAGGAAATGCATAGTCTTCATTGTCTTAAAGCATTCTGTCACCGCTAACACTGAAGCTAATCAGGCTATCAGCTCACAGGAGCTGGTCTCTCTTATAAGGCTTATCAGATAACAGATATAAAGTGCTTTGTAAACTCTAAAATCTTACATGAAATTGCTGTACCTGCTGCTGTTAGTGTTAGTATGATCTTATTGCCGGGGGCAGGGTTTGGGGGACAGTCATATTAAACTGTGGACTTGTTAAGCTTGCAATCCACTGAAACCCCAGGATATTTTTTTCGATGAACTATCTTCTAGCCATGCTTCATATATTTTGTATTTAAGTGGAAATTCTTTTTTAGCCCAAGTGTTAAACTTTGTATTTATCTCTTTTGAATATCACCTTTACTCAATTTGGCCCAATGTTCTAACCCATCAAGATCTGATTGGATCTCGGAGCCAATCTTATTTGGAAGATGGTGTCCAGTGGATTGCCCCCTGATTGCTGCTTAGCATTGCTATGAACATAGCATACTTATCAAATTTGTAAATGACAAGAAGTTTGCAGGGATAGCTAATACCAAAGCAAAACATACACACACACACACACACACACACACACACACACACACACACCAGCAGTCTGGAGTCAGGAAGACTGTTCAAATTCAACCTCAGACACTTTTTAGCTTGGCAAGTCATTTAACCCTGTTTGCCTCAGTTTCGTCGTCTGTAAAAGTGGGATAACAAAAGTACCTCCTCTACAGGTTCTTATGAGGATACAATTGGATAATATTTATAAAGCACTCAGTAACCCTGCAGAGCCAACACAATATTCACAGTGCCAACGGCAACTGCTAATACGATGGTATAGTGCTCAATTGCAAATATAACAGACTCTCCATATAGAAGACAGAAGCAAAACATTTATTCAGACACCAGAAAACCAAATTCCAAAACCAGAAAGCTGAATCCATCATAGTAGCAAAGAAGTTAATACACCATAACAGCACAGAGAGCCACAACATCCTTTAGCCTTCCCACAAACCAACATTTACTCACAAGCTTAAATGTCTCCCTCATATGTCGTCTCCTCCAGTCTAGCTGCTCTGACTCTCATCTTTCTGTGGGCTCTGCTCCACCCTTCGATAAGCTCCTCTTTTCACAGACTCCATGTGATTACATTCAGCCTATTAGGAGCAGAGAATATCTTCAAAGCCAGGAAGGTCTTCAAATGCCCCTTACTATTACCATTACAAACCCCTAAAATGCTGTATAAATGCTAGTTATTGTGGTGGTTAACATTATTATTATCTAGCATTCTCCAATCATTTGGTGCCTTTTCTCTATAGTGATCCAGAAGTGACCAGACAAGCATATCTGACAGTTATTTCAGTACCTCAGAATTATTCTTAGTTAGGCCTGGTGACTCAGGCTCAGCAAGAGCAATTGAGCCCAGCATTCTCTCCCTTCTTATTTTGGCTCTGTCCCTTCTAAACCCAAAGATCATTCTCCTTGACATAGAAAACAGAAGCTTTGATTTAAAAGTAAAATGATATAAAATAGTCTCTACCCTCAAGAAACTTATAGTCTAGTGGGTAAGGGTATGATTAAGAAATAAATAAAATGTCCAATAAAATGTGCTGTGTAAAGAAGAGTTCCAGATAACTTGGCATTCAAGGCCTTCCACACCTGGCATTCACCCTGCCTACATAGCCTTAATTTTCAAAACTTGTCACACATTTATATGTCCCAGGCACATCTGAGGAGGGAAAGATCACATTTCCACTGAGGCTTCAAGGGAGTAGCCTTAAAGCTAGATCTTGAAAGAAGAGAGGTTTTTTTTAACAGGCATATCTATGGAAAGAATGTCTTCCAGGCATTCAAGGGCACAGAGGTATAAATTTGGGACAAGACAGGATGAGATCAGAGAAAAGCCAGTTGTTTGTTTTTGCTAGAATTTAGAGTGTGTGACAAGTATTATGAAATAAGGCTACATAAGTAGGGTGAGGATAGAGTGTGGAGGGCCTTGAATGCCAAGTTTTTACAAATATACATAATGTGTGCATATATGTATGTGCAGATACATATATTTGTATAAATATATAAAGATGTAAGTGGTGATAATAATAATTTTGTTGTTCAGTTGTGTCCAACTCTTCATGACTCCATTTGGGTTTTCTTGGCAAAGAGACTGGAGTGGTTTGCCATTTCCTTCTCCGGCTCATTTTACAGATGAGGAAACTAAGGCAAAGAGGCTTAAGTGACTTTCCAAGGATTATACAGTTCAGTGTCTAAGGCCAGATTTGAATTCAGGAAGATGGGACTTCCTGATTCCAAACCTGGCACTCTATCCACTGTGCCATTTAGCTACCTAATAGTAATAATAGTATTACCTAACATTTATATATCTATGATGTGGTCAGAATTATACTAAGCACTTTATAAATATTCTCATTTCATTCCCACAACAACCCTAAGAGGTGGATTCCATTATTATTCCTATTTTACAGATGAGGAAACTGAGGCAAAATGTAAATGATTTGCCCAGGATTATACAGGGTAAATGGCTGAGGTCAGATTTAAACTCAGGTCTCCCTGACTACAGACCCAGTACTTTATCTACTGTGCTACATAACTGCCCCATGGGTATATGTATACACATAAGTATATGCATATGTATGCACATATATGTATTATATACATAGGACTTGCTGAGCCCTTTGCAGGGCTACTCATTCACTTTTGGTGTCCATCCACCTTCACCCAGCTTTCACCTGTGGCTCCAAGAAGCTTGCACAGCATCATTACAGTGGTAAAACCATCTTGGCAGACAGGCTAAACCAGGTTGAGGATAACTGACAGTTCTCAAACCCATCAGTGAGTTAGAGAGACACCTACCTCAAGAATGTGAAGACATCCCCTGGCAGAATGTATAAATGAAAGTGATTTGTTCCAGTAGCCACGAAGGCAGCTGAAGCAGATGCTGTGGGATGCTTAGAGCTTGGTCAGACACTGAAGACACCAAGGTCAACCCATGCATCCCAGGCCCTTGCCAGTTGTTTTGACTTTTGTCCTGCCCCTGGACTTTAACAATTCTGTAAGAGAGAGAAAGGATGTTGACTCTGTGCAATTCTGCCTCACTTAAATCCAATTCACACACAAGTCAAGACATCACCCCATGATGTCACTTATCCTCTTCAAAATGGAGGACAAACAATAACACACATACAGATTGCTGCCTAAAGGAAGATATTTTCTAATGGCAGAGGCAACATCTAAATGATGAATAATATGCAAAATATATGCAGTGCAAATGGAAGGGGATCTCAGAGAGAAGGCAATAGCAGCTGGAGGAGTCTGAGAAGGGCAGAAAATGGGACTTGAGCTGAAACTTGAAGAAAGCTGGGAAAGCAGGGGGCAGAGCATTCCCAGCAGGAGGTTTGTTGGCTCCCCATTAGTGCTTCAGTTTCCCAGCCTGGATAATTAGAAAAACAGTGATACCCCCACGAGACATTGGGAAGTTTGGAAAAGGGCTATACTTGAGGGGAAATTTATAATTTCAGTTTTGGATACAATAAACAAATTATGTATTGAACACTTACTATGTGCAAACACTGTGCTTTGTGCTAAGGATACAAATAGAAAAGAAAGACAGATCCCATTCTTAAGAAGTTCACATTCTAATAAAGGAGAAAACACACAAGGAAGCAGAAGGTGGTACAGTGGTTAGAGCTCTGGGCCTGCAGGCAAGAAAATGTGACTTCAAATCTAGGCTCAGATACTTACTAGGTCAGTGGCCCTGGGCAAGTCACTTAATCTCTGTTTGCCTTCAGTTTCCTCATCTATAAAATGGAGTCAGTAACAGCACCTATCACCCTGAGTGACCGTGAGGATCAAATGAAATGATTGTAAAGTGCTTGGCATATAGTAAGCACTACATAAATGTTGGCTATTATTATAATTAGGGGCAGTTAGGTAGCATTAGGACTAGAGTCAGGAAGACTCATCTTCTTGAGTTCAAATCTGGCCTCAGGCATTTACTAGCTGTGTGATCTTGGGCAAGTCACTTAACCCTGTTTGCCTCAGTTTCCTCATCTGTAAAATGAGCTGGAGAAGGAAATGGCAAATCAGTCCAGTATCTCTGCCAAGAAAACTCCAAATGGCGTCACTGAGAGTTGTACATGACTGAAACAACTGAGCAACAATGTTACAAGTCAGATGGGAGGATCCCATGGTCTGGAGTACAGAGGAAAAATAGATGCTAATGTTTCTTTTTTAATGTAATTTTTTCTGATACAATCATATCCATTTCTGAGGCTGAATTGTTTGATAGCACCAAGATCTTTGGTAACAAGAACTTTCTTTTCTGCGTCTTCAGTAGCTATGTCTGTGACACCTGCAGGAGCAGTTTCCAAGCTGCATCTCCACACAAGCCCTTTCCCAGGATGATGGCTGAGGGCACTGGGCTGGCAGCTTGCTATTTCCAAGGTTCTTGTGTTCAGGGTCCTCAAGTGTCTCCATCACAGTCTGAGGGGAGATGATCAAGGTGGTGGTAGTGATGGTGGTTAGATTTGCCTGGCAAATTCCACCTACTGTCTCTCTATCAGGCCAGCCTTGCTTAAACAGCAAGGCATCCTAGTGGTAAGCAGTGTGGTAATTATCCTAGTGGTAAGCAGAGAATTCCCCTTTTTGGGTGATGTCTTGACTTGTGCGTGAATTGGGTTTAAGTGAGGCAGAATTGCACAAAGTCAACATCCTTTCTCTCTCTTCCAGAATCATTAAAGTCCAGTGGCAAGACAAAAGTCAAAATGGCAGCAAGGGCCTGGGATGCAAGGGTTGACCTTAGTGTCTTCAATGTCTGACTAATTCCTAAAATTCGGAAAAGTTCAGTATTCAGAAAGACTCCATGATGTCCAGAAATGACTCCTGTTTGCTCATTCTCTTCCATTTTCAATGTAGACAGCATTTATTGGGATTACAAAAATCAGAAACTAATGTCATTGTCTTTGATTGCTTCTAGTTACTTGGTGAAGACCGATTTCAAGATATTGAAAAAATTAAGACAATTGGCAGCACTTACATGGCGGTATCAGGCTTATCACCTGAGAAACAGGTAAAGAACAATTTTCTTCTTTATTTACCTTAATTTTTAGTATACTAGCCACCATCCACTCCTAAGAAGTAAGGGCCAAGAAACTCTCAATTATTAACCAGAATCAATTCAACTATAAATCCCATGAAAACAAAGGCAGAGATATATTTTTCAATCTGCCTTAACACCTCATACAATGTTCTGCACACAGTAGGTGATTCATAAATGTTTGTTGAATCAGTCAGTGTTTGGAGGAGGGAAATATGAAGGGTTTGGACAATCATAAAGATCTGAATTTACTTTTAACCAAACATTGAACAGTATCCCTTCTTCATTAAAATCTTCTCTAAAAAATGTATAACTGTACTTTCATATATTAATAATTAAAATCCAGGGAACATTCCTTAAAATTGCTTTGCTGATTCAGAATTCTGTAAGACATTATTGTCATCACAGTGGACACTAATTATATTTGTTCAGCACTAGAGACATGAAAGAAGAAATTGGAATCAGAGGGTAGTGAGCCCTGTGTCCCTTGAAAGTTATTTTTGCATTTTTTTCTTTTGTAATTAGATCTCTTAAATGATCATGTTTCTTTGTGGTTAATTTTCTTTATCCTTAAAGTGTATATAATAATTATAGATAATGAAGAACTTTGATCCCAATTGTTATACGATAATAATAGCCTTTGTGACCATGTCCAAATCATTTAACCTCTCAGTATCCCCAGGTGACTCTAAAGCTATGACATTACAAATTACCTATGTGCATCAGTGGAGTGAGTTTCCATAGTGGGGGCTGAATACACTGGTAAAGTCACAAGTTCCGACTTAAAAAAGATATATCTCAGAGTACTAAAGACCTGAGTTTAAGTCCCAGATACTAGTAATGTGACTGGGGGAGAGTGTGACAGGCAGGTCTTTAATTTTCTAAGCTAAGCAGAAGAGTAGGTGCATTGTTAAGAGAAAGGGAGTTCCTGCTGGGTAATAATAACAAGAATAAAAAATATAATAAGTGTAATAACCTTAGCATCACAGGATTTAGAGCTAGAGGGAACCTTAAAGATTATATAATCTCAACCCTACTTATTGAGGAAGTCAGGTCAGATAGGAAAAATCGCTTGTCCCAAAATGCACAGATAATAAGTAGCAAAGGCAAAATTTAAACCCAGGCTTTCTGACTCCAGCTCCAGTATCCTTACACCGCTGCTACTTTCTTATACAGAAAGCAATGAGGTTCCTCTAGTGCTGCTGACTGACCTAACAAAAATTCTCAGTACCCACTGACATGAGTTTAAATTGACTCTGAGTATAGTTGCTCTTTACAAGCAAGCTTAAGATAGAGGAGAATTCTCTACTGTGCAAAATATTTTATAGACTTTGCACCTCTGATCTCCATAATAACGTTGTAAAGGAGGAAGTACAGATATTGTTGTTATTTGGTCATTTTAGTCATGACTCCATTTGGGGTTTTCTTGCAGAGATACTGGAGTTGTTTGCCATTTCCTTCTCCAATTCATTTTGCAGATGAGGAAACTGAAGCAAACAGGGTTAAGTGACTTGCCCAGGAACATACAGCTAGTGTCTGAGGCCGGATTTAAACTGGGGTCTTCCTGACACCAAACTCAGTGCTCTATCCACTTCACCATTAGGAGCCTCAGTACAAGTCTTAGTAGTCAATTAACAAGTATTGATTTGCCAAAGCACTTTACATGGGCTGGGGATACAAAAACAAAAATCCCTTCAAGGGGCATACATTTGGGAGCAGAGGGAGAGATACCATATAATATACATATTGTGTACTGTGCATATAATCATTTGTACACATGTGAACACATATATATAATCCTATGCACATTTATACATATATTATGTATACATATTTATACCCACCCAAAGAGAATAAATACAAGGTTGCTTTTATTTACCAAAAGGTACGGAGAGAGAGGGTACTAGTAGTTAACATCTCCATTGGACAGATGAGGAAGAAAAATAATTAGGCTAAAAATATTAATATTTTTACACGTCTCAGAAGACAAAGCTAGGAAGAAGAAATTACAATGATGCGGTAACATGAGAGAGAATGACGAGGGGAAAATATCACCAAAATGGCAAAACACTATTTCAGATCAGGGCATAAAAGAAAATCATGACTCAATTGAATTGTGTGTGTATTATCAGTGTAAGACGTGCCCAGGACAATCTTAATTTATTAAATTAAATTACTTAGAAAGCCAATAAATACACACCAGAAGGAAAGACCTACTTCAAATCAGAAATATTTTTTTCCTTTTCTTACTTCTTTCTTCCTCTTTTGAAAACTCTCTGTCTCATATTATCTCTCTCCTTTCTCCCTCTTCACACCCTATTCCCACCTCTGGTTTTCTATCACTTTTCTTGTCTCTTTCCGAATCCCACCAGGCAGTGATCAAAAGTTATAAAACCAGATGGACCAGTGACATGTCTGGTTCTGTCCATTCCTGCCTTGGCTTCCACAGTTTTCAGCATTTATTTTGAGGGTCTCCTTTCTAATAGTCTATTTCTATGACTGCTCTGTAGCAACCTTTGAGCTGGCAATCATAATCTACTGCTTGAGAGGACTAGAGAACATGTTGTGTGTCAACTGGATTGAACCAGCCTCTAACCTATGGATGACCAGAGCCAAACAGAGCAGGCTAGAGACAGGAGAGTCCAGAATAAACAGAAGTTTAATTTCAAAGTGAGGGAAATGGCTCATAAGTGAGGATACATGTGCTGGGACCCTGCCCCTAGGGGAGGGACCTGAGGCACTGCAGGAAGATCTCAGTACTTATACCAATGGCTGCACAGTGAGTTGTAGCCCTTACAATGAGGGGTAACAGCAACGATGAGACCAGTTTTATTCAAAGTAAGACCTCATGACCAGAACATGGGTACTTGTCTGAGCTTATCCAAACTCAGAGAACACCTGATGCTGATCAAACAATACAATAATTATGATTTTGCCAGAGGTTGAGATCATTCAGAAGGTGAGCACAAAGGATTGTTGTTATGCCAAGTTCAAGGGACAGTTTGCTTGCTGGGCCTTAACTCTGGAAAGCAGTATATCTCCTAATATCTTGACACATAGAAGAGTCAATTAACCAGGAACCAGGGATGTTTAGCCTGATGATGCAAAGATGGGGGAGGAGAAATGTAGAGACAGGCAGAAAACAGATATCTTTAAGTACCTGAAAATCTGTCTTATGGAAGAAGGACTAAACTTGTTCCATTGTCCCTGAAGGTCATTTAACCTCTCTAAGGTCCAGGGTTTAAAAGTAATGGGTCTATGTTACATGAATCTATGAAATTTGTGCTTTCCAGTGATTTTTTTCTCTTAGCCATCATCTTCCCAGAAAGAAATATGGGCCTGAGGAATTAAAATGATTAAATACTGATTCATATACCTCTAATAATGATTCCTATACTTTGTCATTTCAATAATTTGATGGTTCTTTGGTCATTTCTGTGTAGGCATGCCCTCCACTGGTGTAATTGCCATCCACCCATCCAAGTCATTTCTTCCTTTGGAGATTCTTGTCCATATTTTTCTACAAAGTCTCCATTGAGAATCCACCCAATTTGCTGTAGACCTTTCCTCTGCTTCAGTTTCATTCAAATGAACAAATTGATCATAAGCTTATGTATCATATATTTTTGGTTCTGACAAACTAAGAAAAAATGGGCAAGAATTCATATAATTCACAACTTAATTTTATGTACATATGTATGAATGTGTATATGCATATTTACACATATATGTGTATACAGTCAATACATGTGCATGTGTATATACATGTATGTGTGTGAACTATTCATATATATGCACTGTACTACAAATACATGTGGGCTGCACATGTATAATATGGTACCATAAATACACATAATAATAATAGCTGTATCTCTATAGTGTTTTGCAAATATTTCATTTGGTCTTCACAACAACACTGGAAGGTAGGTGCTATTGTTATCTTCATTTTACATATGAAGAAACTGAGGCAGACAGAGGTTAAGAGACTTGCCCAAGGTCATATAGCTAGTAAGTATCTGAAACTGGATTTGAACTAAGATCTTCCTGACTTCAGGTACAGTATTTTATGCATTGAACCATCCTGCTGCCTCTTTTCTACAAAATACATGCATAGGATTAGGGATAGGAACTAAAATTGTGAATTCATGATGCAAGGAACTCTCACATGAGGAAATCTCCTCCACCAATGTAGATTGGCACCTTTTCTGCAAATCATAGTATTAAGAACTGTCCAGAGTACTGAGAGTTTAAGTGGTTTGCCTAGGATCACAAAGGCAGAAAGCATCAAAGACTGGATGCAGGTCTTCCTGGCATTAAGACCAACTCTTCATTTACAATCCCATCTTAACTCTATATGTATACACATATCTGTATGTATATACACACATATATAGTATATATTATATATTTGTGTATATATGTATACATGTCTGGATAGATAGATAGTACATGTGACATAATTATTAGATATAGGGGCCACACGTGATTTCATTGGTACAGAAGTCCCAGGTAAGGAAATTCCATCTACCAAAGAAGTCTGGCACTTTCTCTTCAAGTTACCGTCAGAGTAACTTGTCAGAGCTACTATAAGTCAGAGTAAGAACTGGAACCCACATCTTCCTGACTTCAGTCAGCTCTCTGTCCATGAAGTTATGTTTCCTCTCTCTGTCTCTACCTCTTTCTGTGTGTGTGTGTGTGTGTGTGTGTCTTTCTTATATAAATATAGATAGATACAGAGATATTGTATATGTGTATATAGACATATATATGTGTGTGTATGTATGTATATTTGAAGAAGGAAATGGCAAACCACTCCAGTATCTTTGCCAAGAAAACCCCAAAAGGGGGTTGGATATAACTGAAAAATGACTGAACAAATGTATACGCCTATATGTGTGTATATATTTCAGTTTATTTATCTGTGCACATAAGCATGTACATTCATACACATAGATACATTTTGGTCTGCATCTGTGATATTATTGACATAGGGAAACTGCTCACTCGAAGCATATTGGCAATTGCTTTGAAATTTATAATAAACTTATTTATGTGACCTTTGGGGGCCCAGATTTATGATTCATTTATACAAGAAATTCCCAGTGTGGGGACTCCCTCCACCAACTTCACAGTAACATATACTGACAAGTTTCGTGGGGCACCTAGAGATAAAGTGATTTGCCTATTGTCTCCTAACTCTTATGTATTAAAGACAGGATTTGATCCCAAGTCTTTTGACTCCAAAGCATCCCGCTGCCTCTCCTAACTGTGATACACATTAAATAAACACATGGGATTTCAGGACTTCATTCTCTCTTAATAGTAATGAACTATGGGTAAGAGGAGGCTTCAGAAATTACACCAAAATCATATTTTATTCTGAACGTAGAATATAAAGACCTTAAGAATAATCTTAGTTCAATCTTCTCACTTTACACGTATGGAAACTGAGGCCCAGGGAGGTGAAATTACTTGCCAAGGGTTGCATAGTCAGATAGTGGCAGAATTGGATGGAGAGCTCAGGGCTCTTGACTCCCCAATCCTGTGCTCCTTCAGTTTCAGCAATCTACCTTCTTATTTAACACAGCTTGTCAGTGCTGTGTGAGCCATTAGTCATTGCTACAATCGCCATCAGTACCTTGAGTAGAGAGTTGTGGGTCAGAGTGGGAGGTCATGGAACAAGAGCAGACTCCTACTGTGTGGCAGCAAGCATACATGCTGAGAAGCGGTTGTTTTCCAGGCAGAGGCCAGCCACATTTATTGGGCTCTGTTTCTCTGTTGTTTAGCAATGTGAAGATAAGTGGGGACACTTATGTGCTCTGGCTGACTTCTCTCTCGCCCTGAATGAAAGCATACAAGAGATCAACAAGCATTCATTTAACAATTTTGAGCTCCGCATTGGTAAGTACAACATGAGATTACTCATGGAGAGGAAAGCCTACGCAGAATCCCTCGGCTGCTCACCATCAATACTAATAGCTAATCATAACTTGAATTTATTTGTGGAACCTTTTATGTTTACAGATATTTTCACAAACTGTATTGATTGAGAAGTCCATCTTCACAAACACCTGGGGAGGAGAGTGGGTTCTAAAAGTATTTTTATTCCATGGCTCAAAATAAGGAAATTGAAGCTTTCAGGGATAAAGGGACTTTTCTAAAGTCAAGAAATGCTTTGTACATAGTACTGATAATAGTAACCCCACGACCAAAAATAATAATAGCTAACATATATGAAGTGTTTTAAGGTTTGCAAAATGCTTAAAATATATATTTAAATAAATTTATGTATATATAATATACAAATGTTATGTTTATGTAAATATATTTATATAACCTGTTTATTAAATTGAAAGAATAGATTTATTTTAGATATATTTATATAAACATAAGCATATTTATATAACATATGAATATATATAACAGTTATGTATAAGTATATATCACATATTTATATATAAATATATAACATGCATGTTTAAGTACATAGCATTTATATAAGTACATATGACATATACAAGTATATAAATATTATAATAATATACTTATATGTTTATATAAATACATTTTAAGTAAATTTGTTTTTTCAGTGGTCTTCACAAAAACTCAGTGCCATTTTTATACCCATTTTATAGATGAAGAAACTGAGACCGAGAGTAGTTAAGTGATTTGCCTAGGATCACAGAGTTAGCAAAAATCAGAAGCAGAATTTGAACTCATATCTTCCTGACTCCAAATCAAACACTATTGTTCCTGAGTATGTAGGAGACATACAATAAATGTTTATTTTAAATGAAGCTGTGAAGCCAGGTTCTCTGCCTTTACCCATTATGCTAGAGGCCTCTTAGACTATGTTCCTTTATATGGGGAGCCCTCCCTGCCAAACAAACTAGAAGAATGTCATAGTTTTCATAGCATAATCCCAAAAGGTCCAAGTTCTTCCAGACACAAAACCCACAGAACTCTAAAGAAGAAAAGGATATGAGAGGTTACCCAGCCCAAGTCCCTCTGATGTGTCTATAATGTGTCCCTTTAATACAGGTTGTCCCTCTAATGTGTCTATAATCAGCCTATTATAATTCTAGTGACAAAGTACTAGACAAAATGGGCGGGGGGGGATCTTAGCAACTCCTCTTCTTTATAGAGACACTATCCAAACTCCCTTTAATTCATCAGTACTCACCTATCCTGTACTACCTACCCCATGCCTACGCTGATGAAGCCACTAATTGGATCAATTGAGATTACTCATTACTTTACATGCCTCACTGGGAGAGTTTACATTCTCTTGGGGGGGACACAAAAAGTATGTAATAATAAGTATTATCATAATCATTATTATTTAAAATAGCATTTATAGCAATTCAAGGTTTGCAAAGCTCTTTACAAATATTATTTCATTTTACCCTTACAACAATTCTGGAAGGTACGTGCTATTATTTATGCCCATTTTACAGATGAGGAAACTGAAGTTTAGATAAAGAAATTGAAGGCCAGGCCACATAGCTAATTAGTATCTAAAAGTAGATTTGAACTTGGGTTTTCCGGACTCCAGGTTCAAGGCCCTATCCACTCTACCCACTTAGCTATTTACACAAGTAGGTGTATAAAAAGTAATTTCAAGAGCACCTAGCATAGCTGACAGTAAGCACTTGATAAATGCTTGGGTAGTTAGGTGGTGCAGTGGATAGAGCACTGGACTTGGCATCAGGAAGACTTATCTTCATGAGCTCAAATCTGGCCTCACACACTTACTAGCAGTGTGACCCTGGGCCAGTCACTTAACCCTGTTTGCCTCACTTTCTCATCTGTGAAATGAGATGGAGAAAGAAATGGTAAATTACTCCAGTGTGTTTGGCAAGAAAACCACAAATGGGGTCATGAAGACAACTGAAACAACTGGATAAGTATTGGAAAACAGATCATTTCCAGCTGCATAATCATAGCTAGTTAGAATTTATATTTTGTGCTTTAAAATTTGCCAAGAGTAGGTGGCTCAGTGGGTAGAGTGCTGGGTCTGAAGTCAGGAAGATTCCTCTTCTCGACTTCAAATCTGGCCTCACACTAGCTGCGTGATCCTGGGCAAGCTACTTAACCCTGTTTGCCTCAGAGAAGAGAAGAGAAGGACATGACAAACTCCCCCAGTGTTTTTGCCAAGAAAACCCCAAAAGGGGTCACAGAGAGTCAGCCACAACAGAACAACAACAAAAATAAATGAATTAAATGAACTAGATATTCTTTAATGTTCCATTTCATTCTTCTAGCATCGATTACCATAGAAATGTCACACAGTTTGATTTGGGCCTCAGTTCTGGGTGCCCATAATAATGTGAAGGGCTTACTCTCTCCCAGATTTAAATGTACTGACTGTTCTGCTTGATGTGGGGGTGAGTTCCCCCATTACCAGAAATCTTCAAGCAAAAATTAGATGACCATCCGTAAGGGATGTTGAAGATGAAATAAGAATTGGTTCAGATGATCCCTGATGAGACTCTCCATCAGCTCTGAAAGTATACTTCTCTTACTCTTGTCCCTTTTGACTCTAAAATTCTGTTATTAGGTAGTGATTCTTCCACTCTTTGACTTTATGCCAGGCTTCATCACTCTTCAAGGAGAGCCCTGCATCCAGCTCAAAAATACTGTGATTGTGTGAGGAAGTCCCATATGGTGACTCCCAGTAGGGTCTGTGAAGCTATTACTTCTTCCCTGTCACAGTCCTCCTCAGGCAGACCCACAAGCATCCTTGTTTTCAGACTGGGGCCTTTTATTCCTTGCTCTTTCTGCACACATGTCAGTCTCTCCAAACATGAGTGAGCTCTGGGGATGACCTTGGAGGAGGTACAATGAAGGAGACCCAAGAGAGGGTTCAGCTCCTGACCCTGTGGCTAAGAATAATCACAGTGAATGACAATTCTCAAACTGCATGTGACTTCCCCAGCTCTCTGCATGTTGATGAGCCCAATCTGAGTCACTGGCTGCCAGCTAATCATTTGCATGTGCAAGGAAAGCAAAGGACTCAGCAATTCAAATCAATTCAGTGAGCATCTTTGACAGTCAAAGCAAGAACTAGGCATCATGCTAGGTAGTTGAGATTTTTGTTGTTTAGTTGTTTCAGTTATGTCTGACTCTTCATGACCCCATTTTTGTAATTTTCTTAGTGAAGATAGAGGAATGGTTTACCATTTCCTTTTCCAGCTCATTTTCCAGATGGAGAAAAGTGAGGCAAACAGGGTAAAGTGACTTGGCCAGGGTCACACAGTAATAAATGTCTGAGGCCAGATTTGAACTCAATAAAAGCATCCCTATTCTAAAAAAAAAAAAAATCAAGCATTTCTCAAAATAAACTCAAAGAAAACTCTTACTATGGGAAGTCATATTTTTAACATCTTTTCCAAGTCAGTCTATTCCATTCTTAGCTGAGTCTGATTGTTAGAATGAGTTTCTGGATAGCAAGTTGGAATCTATGTCCCTATAATTTCTACATGTTGTTCTCATTTCTGTTGAGAAGAGTAAGTCCTATACCTCTTCCCTTTCAGACTTAGGAAGAAAGCTATCATGTTATCCCTAAGCATCTCCAAGGTAGACATATTGAATAATAATACAGTTTATACCTGGAAGGGGGCTCTGAGGTCATTCAATACTCTGACTTAGCAGATGAGGAAACTGAATCCCAGAAAGGGGAAAGAGTCCCTTCATTTATTCTGTCTTTGGCATGATCTCCATTACCAGCAACATTACAGGAGCCTTCCTCAGGATTCCCTCCAGCTGGTCATTGTTTCTCTTAAGACAAGGTTGTGACTCAGCCCAATAGTTCACTTTGGGAGAATATTAGATCCATAAAATGTTACTTAGAAACACTCAGAGAGATCATCTAGCCCTACCCCCATTATTTTCCAGATGAGGACCATGAATTCCAGATTGTGCAAGTTAATTGTCTGTGGTCACATAGCTCATTAGTAACTGTGTCTGTTGAGATGGGAGAAAGTTGGTCCCATGATGCTCTTGACCTAAAGATATGACAGCTGAGACCCTGGCTCACAATTTTGCATTAAATCATTTCTCTTTAAAAGAAGCAGCAGGACATAAGAGAAAGGGAAATGGCCTTGGAGCTAGGAAGATAGATCTGTATTTAAGTCCTACTTCTGACACATACAGGCTCTGTTACCCTGGTCAAGTCACAAACTATCAATGCCTAAGGCATGTGTCTAAAACAATAATTTGCAGAGAAAGAGCCAGTCTGTATTGATAGACAGAGTTTCAGCCTCTAGGAAGACCTAATAGCAGCATCTAGATAGGGCAGTATAGTGTTAGATTTGGAGACTTAGTGAAATGAATTTTAATCCAGCATCAGACACTACCTGTGCATCCCTGGACAAGTCACTTCACCTCTCTCAGCCTCCATTTCTTTATCTGTAAAAAGGGCATCCGTGAAACATCATATAAAGAGCTTTTCAAAGCTTAAAGCACAGCCTAATTCCAGCTAGATAAATGAAATCACAAGAGTAGTTCCTCTTTCTATCCTGCTTTATAAACCCATAGACAGAAAAATTAAAACAGAAACAAATTTTTAACCTAGAAAAAAACATGCCAAGTGAATCTGAAAATGCATCTCTAAAATCACAACTAGCCCTTAAAATGTTACATTAGTGGCATAATTAAATTTTCTCAGCTGTTGGAAAATTCCTTATAGTCCTCTTCATCTTATAAATAAAATAGGACTGAAATTTATATATCCAAAAACACAGATGCAGAGATAGAAATCATTTTTATTGTATGCATTTATTTTTTTAATTTATTTATTTACTTTTCATTTACAACATTCAATTCCACAATCCCTTGAGTTCCAAATCTTCTCCCCCTCCTTCTTCTTCCCCCCCACCAAAATCCCTCCCCCCCATTGCAGTATGCAATCTGATTTAGGCTCTACAAATACCTTCACATTAAGCATTAGTCAAGTTGTAAAGAAGAGCCATAACCAATGGAGTAAACAACAAGTAAGAAGGAACAAAACAAAACCAAACCAAACACAAAAGAGAGAGCAAGTAGTTTGCTTTGCTCTGCATTCAGACTCAGCAGTTCTTTCTCTGGATGCAGATATCCCCTTCCATCATGAGTCTTGTGAAGTTGTCTTCTAACCTTGCATTGCTGAGAAGAGCCCAGTCTATCAGAATTAATAGTCACAGATGTGATGTGTCTGTAATTCTGTACAAAGTTTTCCTGGTTCTGCTCTCCTCACTCAGCATCAGTTTATATAACTCTCTCCAGGTTATTATTGAAGTCCATCTGCTCCTCATTTCTTATAGCACAATAGTATTCCATTACATCCATATACCACAACCTGTTTAGTCATTCCCCAATTGATGGGCATCCCCTTGATTTCTAGTTCTTTGCCACCACAAAAAGATCTGCTATAAATATTTTTTGTACATGTGAAACCTTTTCCCAATTTGTACGATTCTTTGGGATACAGCCCTAGAAATGGTGTTGCTGGGTCAAAAGGAATGCCCATTTTTGTAGCCCTTTGGGCTACAAAGTTTCAAATTGCTCTCCAGAATACTTGGATCCATAGAAGTCATGTTACCTTCACATACTTACTTAACACTTTTTTACACTTTGAATCATTTTCCCATCCAGCTGAGGTTAGTTCTCACAACAGCACTTCAGAGGTAGGTAGGGCAGACCTTGTGATCTACATTTTACAAAGAAATTACTGACTCAAAGAGAAATTAAGTGACATGCCCAAGTTCACACACCCAGTAAATGACTTAGGAAGGCTCAGACTGTAAGTTCCTGACTCCTGATCTGAGGTCCTTTTTTTCCCTCATTGCCTCCCAGGAATAGATGGATATTAATACTATTTATAAGTGGGTGTTTTAAATGATAGTGGTTTTCAATTGAATTCAGCAAAAATGGCGGGAGGGAAAGAGGGAGGAAATAAATCTTGATTGAGCAACTACAATTTGCCAGCACTGTGCTAACCACTTTACAAATATTATTTCATTGCATCCTCAAATGGATCGATCACCCATTTGTTACAAGACTCTATGAAAAATTCTAGGTGAGCAGACACAAATAAGACATAGTCTTTGCCCCTCAAGGAGTTTAAAATTTGGGAGATAAGACATGTACACCGAAAAAAATGAAGTATAAACCAGTACTGATCATGATTACAGATATACCACCAGAATCATGACATCTGAACCAGACCTGTTGGGAGACTGTGGAAGGGTTCAGAAAGACACTGATGTTGCTGGGCTTGTAACATTGTCACCGTCTCCTACCCTCCTGGTATAGTCTGTGTCTAACATGGAGTTCTTAGCCTTTTTTGTGTCATGGACTTATTTGGCAGTTTGGTAAAGTCTTCTCAGAATAATGGTTGGTTTTTGTTTCTATTTGTTGTTGGGTTTTGGGGGGGGGGGGTTGGCGGGGGGAGGGGGGTGAAAGAAATACTAGGTTTAAGTTTGAGGTTTGTTAAAATAAAGATGAATTTTTTTCCCCATTCAAGTTCATACTCTAAGGCAGGGCTTCTTAAACTTTTTCCACTTGCAACCTCTTTTTACCCTTTGGAGGTATTCATTGGCAATTGCATGGCCTGAGGACATTCACAGTGCAAAGTGTGTGTGCTGTGTGTTCAGAACCAAGACTGTAATGAAGTTATTTGATGCAACAAGGGCAAGTGCTGCCAGAAACACCTTGGATTCATTATGCTTTTGATTTTTAATTAATTTTTGGTCATTTGTGCATTCAGAAGCCTTTTACTGTTGCCAAATTTTTCATGACCCCATATGGGGGTCATGACCCACAGTTTAAGAAGCACTGACCCACCACTTCAGGGACCTTGCACACACACACACACACACACACACACACACACACACACACACAAAACCACCCATAAAACCCAGAGCCTCCACAGCCACATGGCTTTCCATAATACTCACTCACCTGACTGGCTCTCTTGATCTCCTTGTGACCACATTCATCTCTACAGCCAAAGCATCAGAAACAGTGAAAGGATCAGAGGATCATCACTCTAAAGGCAAAAGGGACCTCAGAGGCCATCTAGTCCATCCTCCTCATTTCAGAATTGACACTGACCTACAAGCCTAGACTGTCCTTAATTTTCAAAGCTTCCTTCTGGCATCCTCAAAGTTTTATCCCAATTTTACAGATGACACTACCAAAACCCAGAAAGTTATGTAGCCTCGTTGGGGCCACTGGCAGAAATGGCTGCCTTCCTTTTCATATAGATTAATCATACTTTTTATTTATAGTAACAAATAAAACCATGGAGGTTCAGAGATGGGAGAAATCACTTCTAAATTGTTTGCCCTTCTGCTTTCTTTGCAGGTATCAGCCATGGGTCTGTAGTAGCAGGAGTTATTGGCGCCAAGAAGCCACAGTATGATATCTGGGGCAAAACCGTCAACCTGGCAAGTCGTATGGATAGTACGGGCGTCAGTGGCCGGATCCAAGTTCCTGAGGAGACATATCTCATCCTGAAGGACCAAGGCTTTGCATTTGACTACAGAGGAGAGATTTATGTCAAAGGCATCAGTGAACAGGAAGGAAAAATCAAAACATATTTTCTTCTGGGAAGAGTACAACCCAATCCATTAATCTTACCACCAAGAAAACTGCCTGGACAGTACTCCTTAGCAGCTGTTGTCCTGGGACTGGTTCAATCACTAAACAGGCAAAGACAGAAGCAAATACTCAATGAGAACAACAATCCTGGCATCATAAAGGCTCATTATAACCGACGGACTTTGTTGGCTGCCAGTGGACCTGAACCAGCAGCCCAAGCAGAAGGCGTTGATAAATCTGACTTGCCATAATAAGCATTTTCTTTGTGTTCCTTTTTTTTGTATTTCTTTTATATATGAAAAAAATAAATATACTAATAAAAAGGTTTAATTTTTTTTAGAATAATGATGCTTTTACTGATCTTTGGTGGGTACCAGGTGAAAGAGACCAGTCGCAGAGTCACAGAGTGATAGGGACCACCAAGATCATTTAACCCAAAATCCTCATTTTACAGATGAGGGAACTGAGGACCAGAGTGAAGTAACTGGCCCAGACAAGTTAATCTCAGAGTCGTGATCAGAACAGTCAAGCCCCAAAGTTTGCAGTCTAATGCTCTATCCACTGCACCATACCCCCTAACAAAAGTCTTTTTAATCACTTTTTTCTAGTCTAATTTTTGTTTATGACATCTGGAAACATACAAAGTAGATTGCAGCTGCAGCAGGAATGGGTCTGCTTTGAGCTCAGATCATAACCCAGGAGACCCTTGAAAATAGTAGCTTCTGCAATAGAAACATGATTGGTAAGTCTTTAGTGAAAACTAGATATGAAAGGAAACATGGGGAGGTCACAGCTGACTACACTTTCCTGTCTGTAATTATTGATAACATTTCATGCATAAAACCCAAGGATTATTTGTGTGCAAACTCTTGCTCCAAGTAGTTATACTTGGACTGTAGGAGTGAATAGTATTTCCAAATCCAAAGCAATAATAACAGTCCTTGAAATATATGACACTTAAAAGCACTCTCACGTATATTATCTCCTTTGATAAGGAAAATGTGTGGACTAGAATAATCTAAGAGGCAGAAGTTACGAGATAAGGCATAGAAAAATGCTAGGATCCTCTTGCAGTTGGTGAAAAATGTAAGAAAATCATTTCTGCACTTATATAAATGTTGGTTCAAGTACACCCTTAAAGAGGCCATTATTTTGATGACTTCTCAAGCATGGGTGAAAGCCTTTGTAAAATGCATTTGATATACACAATCTTTTTAAAAAGGACAGGTAAACTCAAGGATTATAAACCCATCGTTTCTTTTTTATTAAAAGATGCCATACACACATGCACACACACACACACACACACACACACACACGTAAGCAAAAAGTAATGACCAGCAATAATATATTATTCATATAACACTTAACAGGTTTTTTGGTGCATGTTCACAAAAATAATCTCTCTTGAATCTCATAATAACCCAGTGAAATCGTTGAGAGGTATTGCTATCCCTGTTGTACAGATGAGGCTCAGAGAGAAGTAACTTGAATAAATTCACATGTCTAGTATTGAAACTCAGAAACAAATTTGCTTCAATTTCAATCCAACAAATCAGACAGAAGTTTCTCCATGATAACAGGGCTGGTTTTTTTCAGGCGCACAAAGTTCAACCATGCATTGATCACTTAGGTGAAATTTTACTTCAAAAACAAATATGGCAGTTCACAAAATTATTTCTTTGCAAGAAGAATTTTAGTTTTAACATGAAAACCCTAACATTACCCATTCATATACTAAGAATACAAAGGAGCTTGTCATGGATTATTCCATCCCAGTGTTCTAATGCACTATTTGGAAGCCTTACCCAGAGAAAGTCTCAGAAATTGTTCCTAGTAGTCCCACAAAAGTTTTCAAGAGCTACTGGGGGAAAAAGTGGGGAAACATTTCAGCCCTAAACATCTAAAAAGATCTTATTAAAAAAAAAAAACTTCACAAAGAACTGATTCTACCATCATCTAGAAGAGTCCAGCTTCCAAAAAGTATTGTCCAATTAGGGGAAGAATCATAAACCCCTAATCCCAAAAAGTTCAATCAGGTTAATGCAATACCAAGAGTTCTGGATTTTGAATTAGAGGATCTAATTTCAAATCTTGGATTTGCTACATACTATCCATGTGATGTTGGCCAAGTCAACTTCTCTGGGTATCAGTCTCTTCATCTGTAAAAAGAGGGGGTTAAACTAGATGACCTCTAAGGTAAGTTACATTTCTAAGCCTATGACCTTATGTCCTATGTCCAGACAAAGGAACTCTTTATTTCTAATTATTATTGCTAATAAAAATTTTTCTAATATGTTATAGAGCAAAGAGTTCTTAGAGATCATCTAAGTCCAACCCACTCATTTTACAGATTGTGTAACCGAGGCCCAGAAATATGAAGTGATTTGTCCAAAGACACACAGAATTCAAGTCCAGTTCCTAACTTCAGAATTAGTATTCCTTTAGTAGAAGGTCACATATCTCCAACCCCTTTCAGTCCAATGTTTCAAGTTCACCAAAGGTTCCATCCCTTTTCAACCCACAAGTAAAATCTTTTCACTATCTGGTGACATGGGAACAAGAGGGAAAATGACTCTAGCCTTCTTATAACATTTTACCTTCCTTTTCTCATGCTTCATGAGACATGACTTCAAAAGACCCTTTACCAAATAGATCATAGACATTTTCTAGTTTGTCAGAGTTCTTACCATTAAAAAAAAAAAACCGGCACTCAGAATCAGACACACTATTCTAGATATAAACTAACTAGAGAAGCATATAATATGATTAACACCTCCTAAAGCTGGACACTAGTGCTGCCCCAAATTGCATGCTTTGGCTCCAGTGTCATCATAGAGGAATATTTGCTTCTAATCCCTCATTGCCTCCCCATTAATAGATAGATGTTAATACTATTCGTATCTCAAATGAGATAATATTTGTAAATATTGTAAATAGCACAGTGCTATTTGTTAATATTGTAAATAGCCCAGTGCCTAGCACATAATAGGTGCTTATAAATAATTGTTTATTTCCTCCTCAATCCCAAAAGTGAGTGTTTGAAATGAACTAGAAATTCTCACTATAACATCTCTGACAAGGGATTTTCCAGCATTTGATTGGACACCTTCAGTGATGAGAAACTAAGAATTTTCCACCAAACAAGGCACTCCTTTCCATTACTCAACTGTTTCTATTATTTGGGGGGCGGGGAGGGATGTTTTTTAATTTATATTAAACTCTCCTATTTTCACCCACAGATCCTTGTTCTGCCCTCTTGGGCTAAAAAAAAAGAAAACCTAATCAAACCCTCTTTCCACAGCATAAGCCTTTGCATTCTTGAGGATCCCTATTACACAGCCCTTGTCTTTTCTTCAGCAGTCCAAACAGCTCCACTTTCCATAACTGATCTCCATACAAGATAATATTGAATCTTCCCAAATTCCCTGTTTCCTGGGCACATTCCAGCTTGTTAACGTCTCTAAAAATACGGTTCCCAGAAATGAACAGAGCATCCCAGATATTTGTCTTAGATCACTTTTCTATCATACCTCTTTTCATTCTTTATTGTCACCTACCCAGTATCTCCTCTCTGCACAAATCCCACCAGCCTCTTCCAGAGGACTTCATTAACCTACCAGGTATTCCCAGTACAAATGACTCATCCAATCTGCTAATCTAAGAAAGTCTTCCTAAAACCACAGGCAGTTTCCTATTGCCATAACAAACATTATTTACTTTCTGGTCTGCTGATTTCATTTATTTAAGGAGCATTAAATGCAAGACTACTGAGGAATTAAGCATCATTTCCATTCCTAAGAGAGTGCTAAGGTGGAAGTCAGCTGAAAAAAAATGCAATTGACAGAAACTCTAACCCTGCATCTTTCCCTCACTGACCTTGCAGAGACATGCCTGCTCTGATCTTAGAAACACCAAGGCAAGTTTAAACCTAAGCTTACTCAGCAGGATCATAGTGACTAAACCAGGTTTAGCTAGATGAAGTCCTAATCTCAAGATGAACTTTACAAATTACAATAATAACTAATATCACTGGTAGCATTTACAATAGTAGTTTAAGGTTTATGAAGCACTTTACAGACACAGTCTTTATAACAACCCTGGAAGGTAGGTGCTAGTATTATCACCATTCTCTACATATGGGAAAACTGGACAGACAGGTTAAGGGACTTGTCCAGAGTCACACCTCTGGTAAGTGTCTGAGGTTGGATTTAAACTTAGGTCTCCTTGTATCCAGATCCACTTCCCAATCAATTGTACCTCCTAACTTCCTTAAATACAATAGTCAGAATATCTAAGTCTCCATTTATTTGACTCCCTAGCCAAATGAAACCCAACTGGCACTAGAGATTCCCACCTGAAATTTTTAGCAAACATGTTTTATCCCATTAGCTTATATGTGTGAACTAGGGAGTCAGGAGGGCATAACAGCTTGACCACCATTAATTTTTAAAATTTCATTAAAAGATATTTTCAAGTATCTAAAACGTTATCTCAAGGAATAAGAACTAGATCTTCTGATTGTTCCCAGGGGCAGAACTTATTTTGGTTAAATATACAGAAGGAAAAAAAAGGCAGTGTGACATAATGGATAGGGAATTGACCTTGGAATCAGGAAGACCCAGGTTCAAGGCTCATCTCTGACATATGTTGGCTGTGTGATCCTCAACAAGTCATTTAGGCTCTTTTAACTCCTTAACCAGGCAACTTTCTAAATCTTAATCTATATGTTGTAAATCAGGCGGAAATGTGCATTAGTTAGAGAGAATTATACATGAAAAATACATACTCTATAATATCTGTAGGCTGTCTCAAAAGCAACTGGGATGAGTCTTGGCTCCATTACTTATGACCTATGCTTGCCTCAGAGATACATGCTATACATGTGTGTATACATGTATATGTATATGTACATATAGAGTAATATGTGCGGGAAAACTTTTAATGATAAACACTATCCAAAAGCATAGTTGTTCAGTTCTCTATCACTAAAAGTCATCATATAGAGCCTGGATGGCCCTTCTTGTTACAGAAATTATAGAAGAGATTTCAGTACAAGTAGAGGTTACACTAGATAATCTCAAGGTTCCTTCCTACAACTGAGATTCTGGGATTAGGGGAATTTGAGATCTAGAGAGACAAAGTAGTTGGCCTAGGGCAGGGGTGCAACCTTAAGGACACTTGTAACTCTTTGACTGAATCCACAGAACAAATTCCCTTAATAAAAGGATTTGTTCTGTTAACCTTGGACTCAGTCACAGGCCACGCCCAAGGACCTAGAAGGCCACATGTGGCCTCAAGGCATCAGGTTCCCTGGCCTTAGGTGGGGATAGATAGTAAGTAATGGAGCCAAGACATCTTTCCATTATAACACACTCTTCTTTCACAAATAAAAATGTGAAAAAAAATTGATTCTCACAATTCATACATAATCTACATTTCTCCCAGCAGCTTTTTGGGAAGCTATTCTCTGCCAAATTCAAAATGATCAAAATGATTAAGAAGGGAAATTTATTGCAAGTCAATTCAATTCCACCAAAATCTACTAATCATCCTCTATGTGCAAAATACTGCTAGGCCAGAGAGATAAGAGGAGTTTTGATTTCTAGGGACTTACATTCATTCAGATGAGGGTGGGGAGAACACACACAGGCAGATTAGTAAATACCAGGTATATTCAAAACAATTTCAGAGGCAGCAGCATATTAACAAATGGGTAAGATCAAGAAAGGTCTATAGTATGAGGTGGCCCCCAAACTGAGCCTTGAGGGAAGCTGGGGATTCTGAGAGGTAGAGGTGAAAAGAAAGGCTAACCCAGGAATGAGGGAAAACCTGTTCAAAGTCTTGGAGGTGGGAGAGAGAATATCCTAAACAGGGAACAGCAAATAGATCTGTTTGGCTAGAACAAAGAACAAATGGGAAAATAATGTGCAATCTCTGAGAAGGTATCTATCCTAGAACCAGACCATACGTCTAAGTGGATGGTTAATGAACACCTAGAAAAAGTTGTAACCCCGGGATGGCTAGGTGGCATAGTAAATAGAGCACCACCCCTGGAGTCAGTAGGACCTGAGTTCAAATCTGGCCTCAGACACTTAACACAAAAACTAGCTGTGTGACCTTGGGCAAGTCACTTAACCCCCAATTGCCCTCCAAAAAGCAAAAAAAAAAAAATCATAACCCTAAAGAATCAACATGACTTCTTCAAGAATAAATCATAACAGATGAACCTCATTTTATTTCTTAAAAAGGTTACTAGATAGGTAGAAATCAGGGTAATACTATAAATATCATTTATCTACACCAAAAACATTTGATAAAATTCTCGTGGATATTTTGCAGACAAAATAGAGAAATGTAGGATAGACAATATTAGAGTTCAGTAGATTTTGAACTAGTACAATGACTGGACCAATGAGAAATCATTGATATATTGGTGTTAAAGAATGATCTCTAGTGATGTGTTCCATAGATCTCTGGTTGACTCTGTGCTGGTCAACATTTTAATTGATATGTTGGATTAAGGTATAGAAGACATATTTATCAATTTTGCAGATGACACAAAAAGGGTAAAGATAGCTAAAGTACCAGATGACAGTCAGAATTTGAAAATAACTCAACAGGGCAGAATGATGGACCAAATTAAAAGTGAAATTCAATAAAATATAAAATTATACACTTGAAATCAAGTAATTGTAATGGGAATGGGAATTTGAAGATCTTCCCTGCCCCTTAATAGACTTAGGGGGGAGTTTGAAGATTTGCCCTGCTTTGAAAGAAAACTCTGCCCCCTAATAGGTTGAATGTAGTCACATGGAGCCTGTGGTAGGAGTTTGCTGAAGGGAAGCAGAGACCACAGGAAGCTGGTAGTGAGAACTAGCCAGACAATGGGGGACAGAGGAACTCAAGCAAGGAGATAGAGTTTTGTGAGTAAATATTGATCTTGTATTGGCTTATGGGGAGGCTGAAGGATGCTGTGGCTCTCAGCATTATTATGGCTTCTGAATATCTTTGGTACTATGATGGAATCAGCTTACTGGTTTTGGGATTCAGTTTTCTGGTGTCTAAATAAATGCTTCAGTTCTGTTCTCTACCTAGAGAATCTGGTATATTGTGTGATCAAACATCATGTAATACTTAAAGTCACAGTCTTTACTGTGATTATGGGTACTGTAAATATTGCATTGGTGTTGTAGTAATCAACTTCAAAAGTTCAAAATGTGGGGTAAGGGTTGGACATAGCTAGAGAGATACTTATCTGAAAAAAGATCTAGGGGATTTAATGGACTGCAAACTCAACATTAGTCAACAATGCAAAATGACTACCAAGAAAGCTAATGCAATGCTAAGCAGTAAGAGGAGAGAGAGAATGCCCCAAACCCTGGAAGTTATAATTTTGCCATACCACAAATTTCTGTGCCATGCTGCATTTCTGGCCAGATCACAAATGGAGCCTTGGGTTCATTGCAAAAGGCCTTCAACAATCTAAAGAGTATCTAGAGGGCAACCAGGATAGCAAAATGCCTGGAGGCAAGATCATGTAATAGAAATTAAAGGAACCAGAGATGTTCCTGTATTTGAAAGATTTATGCAGAAGAGGGAATGGATGTATCCTGCTTGACTCCAGAGGGTAGAACAAGGAAAAATAGGTAGAAACCGAAGGAAGCAAAGTTATGTTGCTAATAATTAGAGCAATTAAAAAATTGAATGGGCTGTCACAGAATGTAATGAATTTCCATTGACTTGGAATTTTCAAAAAGAGATGAGATGGTCATTTGTTGTAGATGGGATTCTCAGTCAAACCTAGATAGGATTAGATGGCCTCCAAACTGCTTTCCAACTCTTAGTAATTCTGTGAAATTCATTAATTTATTTGGATACATCATCACTCTATGTGACTGATCAAATGTTGGAATTAGCAAACTCTTACTCATTGTTTCTATTTCTCTTCTAACAACTACATGTTACTTCTAGTTTTCCAGGTGGCAATTCACCATTTAAGCTGGAAATATATGATATATTTCTTTTGCCTACTTGAATACCCTGCTATTGGAAGTGAAATTACCTGAGGGTGATTGGACTGACTAAGATATGAGCCACTGGTCTAGATCCCATTCCCCTGAATCTGATTACTTTCTATTATTATGCTGTATTGTTGCATATGTGAATTGTGTCCTGATTTAATAAAGTACATCTTAAGGACCCGGCTTACCACTAATTATTCATTTACTAGAATATAAAATGAGGCCTAGGGAAAATAGTATGCATCAGTAGTTGTAGCACGTAAGAAGAAAAAAAAGAAGCTTGTATTTCTTACCTACTCTATCAGCTCTTTATCCCTCTGTGCTCGTCCGGGTGGGGAGTATAGTGCAAAGAAAAAGGCTTAGAGTTAAAAAGCCTAGGTTTGAAAATCCACTTTGTTTTCTTTTTCTTTCACCAAGGGCAAGTCATTTCAACTTTCTTTGTCTTAATTTCCTCATTTCTAAAGGAAGAATAATACATTTGTGGGGCAGCTAGGTAGTGCAGTAGATAAAGTGCTGGTCCTCGAGTCAGGAAGACTTCTTGAGTTCAAATCTGGCTTTGGATATGTGGTAGCCATATGACCTTGGGAAATTCACTTAATCCTATTTGCCTCAGTTTCCTTATCTGTAAAATGAGCTGGAGAAGGAAATGGCAAACCACTCCAATATCTTTGCCAAGAAAATCCCCAAAATTAGTCAAAAAATCTCAAAGAGTCAAATATGGCTGAAAAATGATTGAACAGCAAAATAACATTTTACCACCTACTTCACAGGCTTTTGGCTCTGGAGGGCAAAATGGGGCATAAATTGGTGGAAACTATAGGAAGCTGGATTTTTGTTGCCACAAAATAAAAATATTTCCAAAACTTAGAACTCTGCAAAAATGGAGAGGGCTGTCTCACAGCATGGTGATTTCCCTGTTGCTAGAGGTCTTCAAATGTGTGCCAGGTGAACTTTTTGTAATACATTGCAGAGAACTCATGCTTAGAGAAGGAATACTGTTATGCATCAGGGAGATAAACACTACAACTGTCATTTGAAGAACTAAAAATGTTTATCACACAGAAAACAATGGAGAAGTGCATGGTGGGAGTAAACTACAATGGGACTCACCAAAAGAAAATAGAAGTCAAAGATACTATCAGGAAAGCATATCCAATTCAATTCAATAAACATTTATGAAGTGCCAGGCCCTGTGCTAAGTGCTGGAGATACAACTAACAAAATGTATAGTCCCTGCCTTCAAGGAATTTATAATCTAAAGGGAGAGACAATACACAAAAGGAGGCAAGAAAGCAGTAGAGTACCCCAGAGGGCATCTTGTTCCAAGCAGCTGAAATTAGGCAGAGAAGCAGATGCAAGGTAGAGATCAGTTTCTGCCCTGGGTAAAGGAAGGCATTGGGAAGAGTTTGGTACTGTACTCTCCAATCCTCCAATCAAAGGGAAGGGGAAGTTGATGGCTATAGTGTTGATCTAGGCTTGAGTTAGCAACATGGTGGTGAGTTCAGAAGTGATTAGCTTACCCTGGTTGGGGGGTGGGGAATCTTGTTCCCTAGAGTTGAAACCAGACAGAGCAGCAGATGAAAAGAGAAGACAGGAGAAGAGAGGCTATTTACATGGCAAGAATAATGGATGACAGGTATTCAGCCATAATGTGTCAGAGGAAAACAAGAAAGGGCTCTAACATACTGGATAGACCCTATATGGTAAACTCTTGGGAGAACATAGACAAAAGCTGCACAGGATGGCCAACCATAGATGAGTGACCTACTGTACCTGGAGGGGGTGGGGCTCCCCAATTGATGAGGTCATAGATCCATTTGAATATTTAAGTAATGTGGATCCAAGGAGTTACCTTCAGGATTGACCTTTAGGTCAGTAGTAGCTGAGAAGAGTGACTTCATCTGGCAATGATATTGATAGTATGCTTGGGGTGTCTATATTTGTAACATCAGTTTGTAAAATCAATTTGTAAAACCAGTCTGTAAAATCACATTCCCTCTCCCAGCCTCAGAGCATTAATTCTGCCCCTTCCCCCTGCCAGCATTCTGCCTAGCAATAATTCATGAACTGTTTATCTCCCCCTAGTATAATGGCCAGTTGCACCTATGAATCCTTCAATGCACTATCTGTAGGTTAACTCCTCAGCCAATTATACATATCCTGAATTGCTGTTAGCTTTGGTTCCCAACATCCATCTTGTTAAACATGACACTGATGGTGGCAGACTAGGCACTTCTCAGTCAGCCCTAAACAAAGTAGCCCCACCTTGGACTATTTCCCAGTGAATTATGGGCAATATACCTGCACAGTAGATAATAAAAGTGCATGTTCCTTTAAGCATTGACCACTCCTTAACTCCTGCCTAATCCCACCCTTACTCACCTAGTTAGCATAATTACTATCTGATTTACTACTGTAACTCTTTATAAACTATACCAATGACTTCTTAAAGTTTGCAGGTTCCCTAAGAACCCCTGCCCACTGTAAAGCGTGGCAATAAACTTTTACAATCCTGACTTAAAAGATTCCTTGAGCCTTGTGAATTCCTTCCAGACTGCCCAGCAGGGACTCTGGTCATTGATTGGAGCCCCTGTAACACCTTATCACCCCCCTCATCAATATCAGATGAAAATGAACTTAGTGGGTCCAAACCGATAGAAGGATTGAGCTGACTATGCCCCAAAGTTATTAGGGGAAATTGTTTGTACTTGGTTTTTGCTATATCTTTGGAATAAAAATTCCTTTTTGAAAGCTAATTGATGTGAAGTGGTGAAATAGAATTGATCCCTAGTGGCTGACCATGGGGAAAATATAACCAAAGAGGGCTTAAGTCAATGACAACAGAGAAGAGACATTCATTGTCCCTCCAGATACCCTGGAACTCTAAGAGTTCTTGGATCTGGAAGAGTGAATCAAAACATATTTGTTATAACTGTAACATACAATATTATATAAAAACATTAGAGGGTTAGTAAACTAAGATTTAGGTGAAACCAAGAAAGGAAGTTATCAGTGACCAAGGGGATGAGGGAAGTCTTAATGAAGGAAGAGGCATTTGAGTTCAGTTCTAAAGGATAAATGAAATTCAAAAGTGGAAGAGAGGGAGGAAACATTTCATTCATGAAAAAAAATTTTCATTCATGGAAAAAAACCTCCTGCAAAGTCCAGGAGGTTAAGAGAGCACAAGCCATATTCACAGGGACAAAAGGTAGAACAGTTTGATGAGGATGCAGCTAATCTGAGGGAGAATTTCCTATGAGTATTTTCTTAGGAGTCAAGAAATCCAAATGGCAAATGTGTTTAGAGGTAGCTAGACAGCACAGTGGATAAATCACTAATTTATGATTTTAGGAAGATTTGAGTTCAAATCCAACTTCACACAGTAGTTGCGTGACCCTGGGCAAGTCACAACTTCTGTATGCCTCAGTTTCCTCAACTGTAAAATGTGGATAATAATGAAATAGGATAATAATCTTATTTCACAGGATTGTTGTAAAGTTTAAATGAGATAATATTTATAAAGCTCTTAGCACACTGCCTGGCATACAGTAGGCATTTAATAAATGTTTCCTTCCTTCCTTACTTCTGTAATGGAAATGCACATTTGAAGATCTTCCCTGCCCTTAGGCCCTTTGATTGGCTTAAGTGACTGAGAATCTTCTTTAATTTGAAAGTATATTCTGCCTCCTAATAGGCTGAATGTGGTCACATGGAGCTTGTGGTAGGAGGCTTGGTTTTCAGGAATGACCACACCTTGATGGTATGTGATTGGGCAGTGGGTCAAGAGGGTGGTTACATTCTCTGAGCCAGGAGAAGACTATATAATCCCTGATTTGAGGCTTTGCTTTTGGGGGCTCACTTTGAAAAGTGTTGTGTGATTTGACCAGATGAGATTCTGGGCAGCCATTGAGAGCCCCCTGGCTTTGAAAACCCTGATGTTGATGCTTCCCTCTCTGGTAACTGTGATTTGGTATTGATATAATGGTTGGACAGTTTGGAAGCCTGTCTATTTGATCTGTCTGTATACTCTGAAGTTTGGGGTGCTGACCTTTTCCCCCTGAACTAAGTAATATATGTTTGTTTGATTAAAGTAAGCTTGTTAACCCATTTTGAGTTGCTTTCCTTTACAAAAGCAAATCTAAGAACCTGTGTTGGCAGTCACCCTAGGGATATTGGGGTGCTTGCTGCTACACCTTCCTTTCTTCCTTTCTTTTTGGTGGGCTCTAGAAAGAAAATATATTGCATCTCTGGTTCCCAGGTCAGAGGAAAACAAGCCATTTTAGTTTAGGCTGCTAGAGTTTCAAGTGTGTTGTAAACTGAGCTTAGTCAAAAATTCTGGCCTCAGACAGAATCAAGGTCCTTAAGGCTACTGAGTAACAACTACAAATAAGATTAAGCTATGTTCAGGGCCAACTCTCCATTAATGGCTTAGGGCCTGACTTTGCAATGTGTAAGAGGTATGATAACAGCTCATGGCTCTATAGCCCTTAAAGACTTATAAAGTGCTTTTCCCAGGATGGTTCTATGAGGCAGGTAGTACAAGTATTTTTAACCTCATTTAAAAAAATAATAGCAGACATTTGCATACTGTTTTATGTACATTATCTCATTTGATATAATAGTCTTATCAGGTAGGTTGTATGGGTGTTATTTGTTATATCTATTTTAGAAAATAAAATGAGGTCATATCCATTTTAGAAATAAATGAAATAATATTTATACAGTGTTTAGCAAAACTTAAAGCACCATCTAAATAGCTCTTATTATTTTAGCTATAATGTTGTTTTCCAGTCATGTCCAACTCTCTATGACCCTGTTTGGGGTTTTCTTGGCAAAGATACCAAAGTAATTTGCTATTTCTTTCCCCAGCTCATTCATTTCTGAGGAAACTAAGGCAAACAGGGTTAAGTGATTTGCCCAGATTCACACAGCTAGCAAGTATCTGAGGTCAAATTTGCACTCGGGAAGATGAGTCTTCCTGACTTCTGATCCAAGCATTAGTCAAAACTGGCCTTTGAATCCTATGGCACTATGGTGAGAGCTAGAACACTGGATATGGAGTCAGGTGGCTTAGGTTTGAATGCTAAATATTTACTAAGCATTTACAAAGCATTAGGGACACAGAGACTACAGTGGAAGCAAACTCTGCCCTCAAAGAGTTTATATTTTAATGATAAATCAATCCTCCTTTCTAAGGATATTTTCTCATCTGTAAAATGAAGGGATTAGGGCCTCAGAGATTCACCTTGCTCTAATGGCAAAGTCGAAGGGGGTATGGGAGAAGATAGGAGAGAGCAGATTGGAGGAGGGGATATCCAGTGGGACTGCTATTCTGGGGTGGTGGATAGGGAAAAAATGGGGGAAAAATTGTAACTCAAAATCTGGTGGAAATGAATGATGTAAACCAGAAGTTAATAAAGCATTTGTTTAAAAAAAAATGAAAGGATTAGACCAGATGCTCTCTAAGCTGCTTCCCTTCCAGCTGTAAGTCCAAAAATCCTATGACTTTAAATTCAGCCTTCTTTACACTATATTGTACTGCCCTCTGTGGTACATGAGAAAAGTGCTGGGCCAGAAGTCAGAAAACATTCCTTGGATTCCTGGTACCATAACATATTCCCCTCCTGGATCACTGCTTTGTCATGGAGGAAGAGCTTGTGTTTTTCAATGAAACTATGAGTTATGTCATGCGGGTTACCCAAGACAGACGTGTCATAGTGGAGAGTCCTGACAAAAGATGACCCCCTGGAGAGGGAAATGACAAACCACTCCAGCATCTTTGCAAAAAAAGAAAACCAGGGGCAGCTAGGTGGCGCAGTGAATAGAGCGCCGGCCCTGGAATCAGAAGGACCTGAGTTCGGAGCCGGCCTCAGACACTTAATCCACACAAACAAAAACCTAGCCGTGTAATCTTGGGCAAGTTACTTAACCCCAATTGCCCTAAAGGGGCGGCTAGGTGGCACAGTGAGTAAGAGCACCAGCCTCGGAGCTGGGATGACCCAAGATCAAATCCGGCCTCAGAAAATGAGCACCCACACATAAATAATGACTAGCCGTGTAACCTTGAGCAAGTTACTTAACCCCCAATTGCTTAAAAAAAAAAAAAGAAAGAAAGAAAGAAAACCAAACATATAAACATGAATAGTAGCTTGGACAGATTTCAGGAGACAGTGGAAGAGTGAAAGGCCTGGAATGCTATGGTCCACAGGTCACAGAGGGTCAGACACGACTAAATAACTGAATAACAACACCATGACATATTACCCAGGTGATTTGGGGGTAGTCAGAGAGTATAGGAAAAGGAACATAGATTTAAAGATATAAAGAAACTTCAAAGTTGTTTCCCCATTATTTTACAATTGAGGAAACTGAGGCCCAGAGAAGATAGAACTTGCCCAAGATCACTGAGGTAATAAGTAGCAGATCCTCAGTATGAGCCACAATCCTCTAAGTCCAAATTCAGGGCTCTTTTCATTGCACCATGGAAGCTCTACATATGCAGCCCCATTTCTCCCCTAGGAGCACCTGGGAAACCTACTTATTAGATCCTTCTCCCTGGACCTTCCACCTTAAGATGTAGAAATGCAAAAGACCTTAGAGAATTACCTAAACCAGCTCTCACCATTAAAAGGGAGGCACTGAGACCAGGAAGTAAAGTGACTTGCCTAAGATCTTATAGCAGAGCCAGATTCCAATCTAGGACCCCTGACTTCTCAACCAATTCTTTCTACAACCCCACATGGTACTTGGAGCTGGGGGAATGCTTATTCCAAATGGGAGGGAAAAAGATGAGTCCCCACAACTCTTGTGCTCCACACCATGATACAGCACAAATAATAACAAGTATTCTTTTCCCAAAAAATATATTTTTATTTATTTTGTCAAATATTTCTCAGCGAGGGCAACTTGATGGTACATGATGGAATTCAGAGCCACGAGTCAGAAAGACTCATTCTCCTGAGTTCAAATCTAGCCTCAGACATAGGCTGTGTGACTCTGGACAAGTCACTTACCCCATTTGCCTCATTTTCCTCCTCTGTAAAATGAGCTGGAGAAGGAAATGGCAAAGGAATCAGACATGACTGAAAAACAACTGAACAACAAATTATCTCTCAATTGCATGTAAATTTTTTTTTAGCTTTTTAAAATATTTTGAGTTCCAAATTCTCTCCCTCCCTCCCTCCTGGAGAAGGTAAATAAATTGACATAGATTACACGTGTGAAGTCATGCAAAATATACAATACTCTTGACAACAATTCTTTGAGGTAGATGCTATTATCAGCCCCATTCTACCATAAAGGAGTTGAACAGAGAAATTCTACAATCAACCTGAAGAGTTTGCAGGGAGGTAGGTAGTCTTGGTTTCAAGTAAGAGAAGCATCTCCTGATAGAAGGTGACCATACCCAACAGGAACTTGCCAGGGGGATAAAAGATCTCTTTGTATTAAGTGTTAGGGTGAGTGCTGCTTTGAGGATGAATTAGTTGGTTTGGAGATGGCCTTTGGTGCCCCCTAGAGGATGGGTTTTATGTCCCCCTAAGATGAATTAATTGGCTCAGACCCTTGGAATGGAGATGCCCCTCTAGGCCAGTCTTTAAAAGAAAGCAGACACCATTTTTATTTCCTTTTCCCCTTCTACCTTTCTTCCAGAGAAATTCTGACATGGCAACAGAGAAATATCAACCCCTCCCCAACCCACTCCCCACACCTACACACATCCAAGAGATCTTAATGCCTCTCTTGGGAAAAAGGCAAAGCTGTTTAATTGTACATTCCAAGAAAAGAGTTACCGGCCTCTTTGGTCTTTCTTTTTTTCCCTTTTCTGAGAAGGAATCAGAAAGCAAAGACCTAAGAGCTGTTGCCTTAAGGCAGCCAACAGGCACAGTGTATTAGGCCTATTAGTCTCAGCCTCAAGTACTTTCTAGCTGTGTGAATTTGAGCAAGTCACTTAACCTTTGTCTACCTCAGTTTCCTCAGCTTTACAGGGCAAGAAAACCCTAAATGAAATCACAAATCAATTACATGTAAAAAATTTTGAGTTCTAAATTCTCTCCCTAGCTCCCTCCTCTCCCCTCCTTCTTGAGAAGGTAAGCAAATTTGATATAGATCTTGCATGTGTAGTCATACAAAACTTGTCACAAGAAACACTCAACAATTCTTTGAGGTAGATGTTATTATCTCCCTCTTAGGGTTTCTGCAAGGATCAAACAAGATAATAATTATAAAGTCCTTAGCATAGTCCAGGGCACATAGTAGATGCTATATAAATGTTAGCTATTATTATCAGTATTATTATTAAATTAGATAATACTTAGAAGTGCTTAGCACTGTGTTCAGTATACATTAGGTACTTACTAAATGCTAGATAGCAGCAAAACAGCAACTAGAATAGTGGTAGAGAATCAGGATCCTAACCCCGCCTTGGGGCAAACACAGATATGTACACTCCCAAGTGACCTGCTTGGAGATAAACCCTGCCCTACCTTTCTGGGGGAGTTCCTGGCAGTTGATTATCCTTCTGGCCTTCTAGCTAAAGAGGGGAAACTGCCTGAATAGTATGATACTAGAATCTAGCTTTCTACCCACGTGGGATGGGGTGGGTAGATGTTGGGAGGAGCAGATATTTTCAATAATATGCTCCAAGGAATGAGGACTGTCTATACCTTTCCACATTCTCATCATTATTCCACCATCACTGCAAGGTACTAAAGCTATGACATGAGCAGACTTTGTTCTACACTATTATGATGAGTTATTCAGTTATTCAGATATTACTGACCTAGTAGGAAATGGGGTTCCTTGTCTAGCAACCCTAAAATGTGTTTCCTTCCCAGGAAAGTTCAAACTTCTTGTTGCTGTTTAGTAGTATCTGACTCTTTGTGACCTCATTTGGGGTTTTCTTGGCAAAGATGCTGGAGTGGTTTGTCATTTCCTTCTCCAACTCATTTTACAGATTAGGAAACTGAGGCAAGCAGGATGAAGTGACTTGCCTAAAGTCACACAGCTAGTACACTGTCTGATACTGGATTTGAATCCAGGTCTTCAGGCCTGGCACTCTACCCACTGTCCTACCTAGTACCCATAGAAGATCTCTGAGGAATAATAATGGGGACTCCTTGGAGTATAGGAGGATTGCCCAACAGCCTGTAAGTGTTTCCCTCCTGAAAGGAGTCCAGACCACAAAGTGGAACTACAATGAGTGGAGCTGTATAGGACCCCATGCAAAAGTGAGATCCACTAAGTAGGAAGGAAAATTGTATTGATTATTTATGCACTATTGTTTTTTCTAAATTTATTCATGATCTATAAGTCATCTGCATTTTCTGCATTAACTCTCCGAGGTAAATAAAGTCAGACATGCATCAAATAAATGCATTTGTTACCTTGGTTGTTTATATGGGAACAGAAGACCTTATTTCTTATGTTAATGGAAACCTAGAAATTTATATTCAGAAGTTTAATCACCTACCTGGAAGCCTAGAATCTATATTCAGAGGTTTCCTTGAGTAATTTCTGAGGGGGAGCAATAAAGACCAAAATAAGGAATATTTTTAGGGGCATCACTAATCTCTATTGTAATAATAATAATATTGTTAATAATAATAATAATCCATGTATTGGACCCAGGTTATGTATAGATAAGGAAATTGAGATAAGAGAAGTTAAGTGATTTGTTCATGGTCAGACAATGACAGAGGTAGGATTGGAACCCAGGTTTCTTGAATCAAATTCTAGCATTGTCAATTATGTCTTACTCTCTCTAGACAGATGATAGGAAATGCCCCAGAAAACAGAAAATAGACTGAATGCTTAAAAATTCAATCCAATGTCAGTGTATCAATTTCACCTGTGTATTAGATTATACCTATGTGCATATCTACATTTGAATGGGTTGGGGATAAGGGGGGAAAGGAAGGGTACAAAGAGATAGAGGAGGATTATGGACTATTTTCTAGAAACCAAACAGGCTTATTTTCATTTACCCTTTTCAATTGTCCTAAAGAGCTCATTTGGACCTACAACATCAAAAACCAGAATATTTCATTAGAATGTAAACTCCCTGAGGGTAGAGCTTTTTTTCTCTTTTTTTTGCTTTTTGGAGGGACAATTGGGTTTAAATGACTTGCCCAAAGTCACACAAATAGTTAAGTGTTAAGTTTCTGAGGTCACATTTGAACTCAGGTCCTCCTGAATCCAGGGCCAGTGCTCTATTCACTGCACCACCTAGCCGCCCCCAGGTAGAGCTTTTTGGGGGAAAAAAATTGTCTTTTTTAAATCCCAGTCTTAGCACAATGTCTAGCCCATAGTAAGCACTGATTATTTGTTGTATTATATAACATGCCTTTTTCTTTCTTGACTTAAATCTAACCATTTGTACTGATTGCTCCAGTTACTAGAGCATTCTGACAGAGGGGTAAATGACAAGGTGGCCTTTCATCCAATTCACACTTTCCAGCCAGAAGGCTGAATCAAAAGTCTTATCTCCATCTCCTTAAAAATTCTTCTCACATCATGTGTTTTTCTGGCTCTTCTCTGACTTGAGGCTCAATTAGCATAAGACAGGAATGGCTCTCCCTGGAAACAGGATCACAGTCAGGAAAGTTGCTGCTACTGAAGAAGTACCTGAGACCTTATCTGGGGTTAAGGTCATCCTTGTTGATCTTACTTCTACTCACTTTATTTGCCAGCACTTGGAAATGATACTGTCATAGCTGTATCCCTAAGATGCCAGTCCTGTGCCCTTGGGGTCTAATTAGGAAGCATTTCACTTTATCTAGCCCAATACAAGGTTATTATGACACTTCCCAGGCATCTCCATGCCTTGGTAGCTGAATGGCTTTAGTTAAGGGATATAATCTTTCCAGGTCTCAGTTTCCTCAACTGTAGAATGAGGAAGCTAAACTGGTTGCTTGGTGTCCTTTGTGCTTGAAGAGGACCAAAATGACATCATTATGTTGGGGTCAAAGTACAATATGTCCAGCTGTGGCTGATCAGACCAGCATGGGCTCAGAAGGTTCTACCACAGGTTGGGCACAAATAGTCCATATGAACATTTAGGGGAAATTGAACTAGATGATTTCTAAAAGCCCATTTAGCTCTAAAATTCTAATTCTGTTATTGTTTATTCCAGCTCTAATATTCCATGACTAAGTAATAAATGACTGATATTTGCATATTTAAAGCTTCCAAAGCATATTGCATATTATCTCATTGGATGTTTACAAAACCTTTGTGAAGAAGAAAGAACATTTTACAGATGAGGAAACTGAGGCCTAAAATGGTTGCACACAGTATCCCAACCAATGTACCACAGGCATGATTCAAAATCAGACTTCTCCTGATAAGTGAAAGCCCAAGGCTCTTTCTACTATAACTCAGATTTTATAATCCTAATCCAATTAGTGCTATGTAAACAGAAGTCTTCAATTAAATTCAGTAAACTGAAATATTATGGGCAAGTCACCTTGTTAGGCAATGGAAACACAAACACAAAAAGTCTTGCTCCGGACCTTTGCCATTTCAATGGGTGGAAGGAGAGGGGTGAGGGGTTGGCAAACCAAAAAATATGCAGGCATATAAATGAATAAAAAGTAATTCCAAGAAGAAGAGCATGGTAGTGACTAGGAAACTCCAGAAATACAGCTGAGCTGTTTTCAAAGAAGCCAGGGATTCTACCTACAAATCAGAGGTGGAAAGGGGGTCCACTACAGCTATTTTGGAATACTTGTATGAAGACAAGGAGGTTGAAAATATAAGGTCATGTACAGGAAGCCATTAGCAGGTCAGCTGACTAGAATGTAGAATGAAGAGAAGTAATACAAACTAAGGTGGGAAAAATGAGAACCAGATTGTGGAAGGTTTTTAATCCCAGGCAAGGATCTTATACATACATATATATATATATATATATATATATATATATATATATATATATATATATATATATATATTATTAGAAGCAATAGGGAGGCATTAATGATTTTTAGTAGTGGGAATTACATAGGAAGACCTGAATTTCAGGAATTCCCATTTCACATCTTTGTGGAAGGTGAATTGAAAAAGAAAGACATTAAAGGTAAGGAGACCAGTTCAGAGACTGGCAAAAGTCTAGGTAAAAGGTTATGAGGGCCTATACTGTGGGAGAAGCTGTGAGCAGAAAGAAAAAGATAGGAGTAAAGAATATTGTGGAGATAAGATTGACAAGACTTCTGCTTTTCTCAGTGATGGATGTCAGGGCCAAGGGAGAAGAAAGAGAAAAAAAGATGACTCCAAGGCTGTGAACTAGCTGACTGGAAATACGATGATGCTATTAACAGAAATGGGGAGTCTGAAGGAGAGATGGGTTGAGGGAAGAATAAAAGTATTGCTGTGGGCAATAAGCACCTAGTTGAAATTAGATAAAATAAATTTATAGTGAATTCAACAGACATGGTTGTATGAATTTCTCCAGGAACTTTCAGCAGTATGTGAGTAGAGACATAAAGGATGGATGTGGTGGTAACCTGGGGTTGTGATTTGGCAAGACATAAATGATCATAGGCCAAGGGGCCAAGAGACTCAGATCTTGTTACTACAAGTACTTTAGCGCTTCTCAACATAGAGAGACTCTAGATTTATTCTCTTCCAATCCATATGCACACAAACAGGCTGAGAGTCTCCAGCGTGTGGCTGACTGGCTACATCTCCCCCTCAAGGTTCTAGTAGTACGCCTGAGGGGCAGCGGGATTTTTCTAATGCTATTGACTTGGGCCTCCATTTCAGTATATTCCCTATGACATCACCAATGTCAGTTAATATTCCCTCAGCATTACTGTGATTAGCATCCCCCTATCATTTAAACCCATTGGTTTCTTCTTATCAATAAGCAATTAAAATCATTTAACTTTTATGTAACCCTTGTCCCAAAGTCCATGGGTATGGGACTTTCTCCTTATTGGTGGAGATGAATACCCTATATTATGAAGGATGGAGGCAGAGTTGGTAGGAGGTAAGAGCTTTAATTCAATCCCCTGTGAAGATTCTTCTAAGTGGGAATTTCCCCTTCAGCACTCTCCAAGCAAAAATCTTCGAGTAACTTTTATCTTTGAAAGAAATGATGGAAGAGATCACTTCAGATTACTGAAGGAAAAGACTCTAGACAGACATGAAAGGGACTGGCAGTTTCCTTTATGTCCCTATTCCCAGCTCATTATCTACAGACTTCTTTAATTCAAGGTATCTCCATGAGGTGATACTCTCCTATTACAATGTAAAATCTTTATTTTTGACTCCTACCTCTTCCAAAACCATCACAGCTAACTGGTCACCAAGTCCTGTCAATGTTACCTCTTGTAATATCTCTTTCATCAGTCTCCTTCTCCACACTCCCACTGCAATTGCCCTTGGAAAGCTCCACATTACTATTCGCCTATTCAATAAACTCCCAAAGGGTCTTTCCACATCATCTCTCTACCCTTTCTAACTTAGCCTTCAAATCACTGTAGACATATGTAGACATATAAAATGGATCAAGCCCTTTACCTACTCAGAACCATCCAATAGTTCCCAGGTATCCAATTCTTAAACTCCAAATTAATTCACACAGAAAACTCATTTCAATAGAATTCAAGGTCCTCAACAATTTTTTTTCAACCATTCCCTGCTTGTACTCAACCTTCTGGCTAAATTGGACCCTAAGTGTTGAATTGTTGTCAAGTTTCTCTCCAGAAGTATGATTAAGCTATCATTTTGAAAATGGACAAATCTTCAGAGAAGTTTTATGTAACTGCAAAATGAGAGAGCAAGATTATAAAATCATAGAATATCAAAGATGAGAAGACTTTAAGAGCCCTACTATGTGTCTTTGGTCAATATGCTATTCTCTCTATATGGAATGATCTCTCTCCAGTTGCTGACTTTTACCCAATTCATTGCGGGGGTGGGGGAGGGGTGGGGGGGAATAAATAAATAAATCCACCCTATCTTTTAAAGACCAACTCAAAAGCTACCTCCTAAATAATTCATTCCCTGGACCATCCCATGATAATGAACCTAACTCCAATACACACACTTCAGTTAGTTCTTGGTTTGTACAACTTTTCTGCGCTTAACATGTGTTCCTTTGTATGACATAACAGGAAAAAGCTTTAACTTTGGCATCATAAAGCCTGGATTCAAATCCTAGTTCTGATGCTTAGTAGTTTTGTGATCCTGGGCAATTCATTTCAACTCTAGGCTTCAACTTCATTTTTTAATGGGTATAATAACATTTGTATTAAGTATCTCCTAGAATTACTATGAAGAAATCTTCCTGGGTTTTTGAAATTCCTGTATAAATGTGATTTATTACTATTATTTTGTAGTCTTATTTGCAAATATGTCACATTTCCCTCCCAGACTGAAAGCTGCCTGAGTGTAGGAATACTGTCTCATTTAAATTCTGTATATCCTCCAGCATCTGGCATAGTACTCCACACACAAAAAGTGCTTAATAAATATATGTTAAATGGAATGGAATAGAATGAAATTCACATGTTACCTGGGATGGGCATAATAGCACCCAGTAATATCACCCTAGAGTTTGGTCTCTTATTTTCCTAGCTACTTGGTTGCCTTAAAGAAAGCAAATCTCAAATGAAGGAAAACTGCCAATTCTGAAGAAAGAGAAAGAAAGAAAGAAAGAAAGAAAGAAAGAAAGAAAGAAAGAAAGAAAGAAAGAAAGAAAGAAAGAAAGAAAGAAAGAAAGAAAGAAAGAGAAAGGAAGGAAGGAAGGAAGGAAGGAAGGAAGGAAGGAAGGAAGGAAGGAAGGAAGGAAGGAAGGAAGGAAGGAAGGAAAGAAGGAAAGAAGGAAGGGAAAAGGGGGGGAAGAAGGGAGGGAGGAAGGTTTTCAGTACATCTATATATCTACCCCCTCATTAATTGCTCACCAATCAGGGTTAATCTCCCGGGGCGGGGGGCGGCATTTTTCCAAAGGTATTCAAGCATTCAATCATCTCCATGGTTTTGTCTTTAGTTACCAAGAGCGACCAGTGACCAGCAATTTATTGATTATTTGCTAGCCTAATCAATAAATTGATTATTAATTACCCAGAAACTCTATCTCTCACGTTTTTCATTCATGAAAGGAAATGAGGGAGGGAAGAAAGGAAGGAGGGAGGCAGGGAAGGGTTTTTGTTTGTTGCCAAGAGAGAGTTCTAGGGTTCAGCTCTGACTTGTTTCCCCTTCCTAACTTGGATATTTCTTTACAAGTGATGATAGTGGTTAAAGGAGATTGAACAATGCCAATAGTTTCTGTCATCAGTAGTTGAGGAGGAAGAGGAAAAAAAGGAAAACTCAAATGTAACCTGAGTTACTAATTCTGGCTAGTTTTCTTTCTGCCTGGGTTCCTTTCCTCTTTCCAGATCCAGGAGCTTCAACCTTCTGGACTACATAGCTGGAGGTCAACTCAGGTACTATCTTCTACATGAAGACTTTCCTGATCCACCTTCAGCTATTGGTGCCCTCCCTCCTAAAACTACCTAGTATTTATTTTGTATATACTGTACTTACAAATTCTGTCTCCTTCAATGGAATATAAGCTCCTTAAGGATAAGGACTGGTTTATTTTTGTCTTTATATTTCCAGTGCCTAGTATACATATAGTGCTTGATAAATACTTGTAGATTGAAAGAAGGATGGTTTGGGGCAGCCCTGCTAGAGAGTAATTATGTGGGTCTCCAATTCCCCCCAAGGATCAAAAAACTCTAGGGGTTCAAGACATATTGCCTGGATACAGAAAAGTATGGAATGTGGATGGTCCTTTCCTTACTGATATTATTCCAGTTACACCAAATTAGCATTTTTAAACTAGTTTGACTGACTCTTGTCTCCAAATAGCTTACAGCAATATTTTATTAATGAGATAACAGGGGCACCAGGAACTCAGAGAAGAGCACCACACCCTGCTGATGTGAATTATTCATCACGTATCAGCACACATGTTCCTACTCACTCCCTATTCTCTTCTCTGCCTCCAAAGGTTAATATCACCATTTATTTAATGTGGATCTAAAAATCTTCTCAAAAGAAGCAAGTTTCTTTTGTTTAATTGTTTTTGCTTTCGTTTTCCCTTCTATCTTAAAGTATACTCTTCAACAAATTGAATTTCCCCCACTGAAGTTATAGGGCCAAAGGATGATAAAATGCTACAAATAGCAAGGTCCATAAGATGTTTGAATATAGACTGTCAGAAACTAGAACATAGCTAGAATATCAGAACTGGAAGGGATCTCAGAGCATAAAACGTTAGCACATAGAAAGTCACTTCTCATCTCAGCTGCCTCTTTTTACAGAGGAGGACGAAGGAGTCCAGTGAGGGAAAACGATATGCCCAAGTTCCCAGGTCTTCCATTTGATTTGGCTTTATCTATGAAAAAGTTCAGAGCTTAGTATTATAAATACTCAAATCAACAAATAATTCTTAATCACTTAGGAACTCTGATCAACGCAATGATCTGCCATGATTCCAGAGGACTGATGATGAAGAATGTTGCTTAGTTCATGGCAGAAAGATAACAGACTAATATGCAGAAAAACAAATGCTTTTATGGGGTGTAACCAATGTGGGAATTAGTTTTGTTCGACTCTGGACTTATTTGAAATAGGACTTCTGTCTTCCTTCCTTTTTTTCCCAGCATATGGGAGGAAAAAAGGAATGCATGATGATTAAAATAAATTTTCAAAAACCCTTTAGTTATTAGGAAACTTCTAACATCAAAACGAAACTTTCTTCTTTTTAATTTACATATTTTGCTCCTCCTTCTGTTGTCTGGAGTAAAGCAGAACTAGTCAGATTTTACAAATGAATGATAGCTCTTCAAACAATTGAAAAAAAAAACTGTCATGTGCCCCAAAAGTCTTGACTCTACTTGTCCTGGTCTCTTTAACTAATCCTCATAGGCCATGCACACAAGCCTTTCCTCATTCTGATTACCCTTCTCTGGACATAACCCAGTTATCTCTGTACCAAAATGTCTTACGCAGAACTGAACTCAATGCTACACATGGGATCTGACCAGGGCAGAGTACAGCAGTACTATCAACTATCACTTCCTAAATACTGGGCATTAGGTCTCTCTTACTGAAACCTCAGATTTCATTGTTTTTGGTGTTTTTTAAAAATTCTTACTAAACTTGTAACTGCTTCTTTATTAATTGTATCTGTTCAAAAAAAAAAAAAACTCTTGTCTATCTAGTTTTTCTAGTCGTACCTCTAACTCTTGAAGCTCAGCTCATGTCAAATGGAATCTTGATCTTATATTTCAAACATGCGAAGTCCTCTAGGGGCTCATTTGCCCAATTCAAGCCACCACTGTCAGTTAAGATTTCTGTAACTGCTCTCAGGATTCTAGGGGTAACGCAATGAGTGGCTAACCTAAACAACAGCTTATAAGCCCCCACCATTGCTCTTCCTCTTAACAATCAGGTAACATATTCAAGTAGATGGTTAGCAGAAGCATAGCAAAAACAGTAATTATAAATCTTGTCTTCCAGCACTGGGGAACATGCCCCATAAATACACCAGAAGTGGAGATATAGTGGCACTCTATACAGGACTGAGGATGACCTTAAAGTATAATGGTGGTGAGGCAAATATGTAGGCTATGTGACCAATGCAATTCACAACTCCAAGGCACCTGCAGGGTCTCAGTGTCCTTTCTCTCACCAGAGGGTCCTCTCAGAGTTCAATATGAGTTTATCTACTGTGAAGCTAAACTAAGTCTTCACGGGGCAAAGTGTTTCTGCTAGACGAGTAGTTCAGTGGAGCTTACTTCCCCAAGGGTGTGGTCAATCTATAGTTGGTGTGGGTACAACAGAGGACTCAGAAGCTGTGTTGATTCCTTACCAGGATCAGTTCCATGGCTACTTTACTGTACTTGGCAGAAACTTGAACATGGCTGTCAGACTCTATCACTGAGTAGTAGATGCCAGGCAGGGACGGGCAGACCACTCTGCCTCTCAAGGTGTGCTATCTCTGTTCAATAGGTCAATTTGTTGGTCTTGTGGGCTCACTTGCAATTGCAGGTTTTTCCACCTTTAGCCACTGACTGAGCTTAGGGGTACTACTACAAAGCTCTTTTAGCTAGTGCAATGATGTTTAGCTTAGCAATGACCTTTAGCTTAGGGCTGGGGAAAGTTTCTTACCTTTGACTCTCAGTACCTTAACCCTATGATTGTTTGTTGCCTCTGCACAAGAGATGACAAAAGACTTGCCTCTCCTTTCAATAAATTCTTCCTCACTCAAAAGCCCTTTTCCCTCCCCCTTCCATGTTCCTTTAGGGTGATTAGTTTCAATTCAGTCTTTTTTCATCTCCCATACTCCTTTGGGAATCTTTTGTATGATATAAATATTATGTAGTAACTATGGCCAATGGGATGAAGGCATGAACACATTCTACACCCTAAAAACAAGTTCATTATCTTGCTTGACTCATTATATACAATTAAGATATTCGTCTCGCACACTTTCAAAGAGAGGGAATATCTATTTTGAATATGAATGCCTTCCTCTTTAACTTTCAATGTCTCTGTCTTTTAGACTCTAAAGACCTTCAGCTTTTGCTGAAGTCTCTCTGGGGCACCCCTTCTTATACACAGGGCTGGAAGAGGGCCCTGGTTTAAGAAGTAGGGGTAACAGACTAAAGAAATGGTAGCAATGAGTCACTCTGGTCACTCCCCTCCTCTCTGTTCCCTCAGGACATTACCTCTACTCTGACTTCACTTTCCTCCTGTTCCAATCTAGACCTTACAATTGATGATGTATAGTTAAACAATATACTATCCTTACCTCCCATATCTCTTGATAATTGTGATGATTAAAAAGTTTGAGAGACATAGTAATTTAATCATTGTGTTAATAAGGTCAACAGATTATTAATAAAAGGATGGTGATTTGGCCATCTCTCTTAGACCAAAGACCCCTAATGGTGGTGAGGTCACAGTTGATACATCTTTCAAAGAAGAGATGTTCCTGAGGGATCCTAATTACTTCTGATTGGTTAATCAAATGGTGGGCTCTCTTGGGGTATGTGATTTAGGTCACTCAAATCTTAGTCAAAGAGACACCAATTTCCATATCACCTGTCTGGATAAAACAGAGAAACAGAGAATCAACATTTTCCCAGGACTTATCTGAGAAAACACAATAAGCAGGACTACACCCATTAGCCTAATTTCTTTTATGATCTGATTATATCTTGGCCTGGGTAAATCTCTAAGAGAAATTTCCCACAATGGTTATTGCTGGATAAGGAAGTAGAAAATGGGAAAAACCTTGGTCCTAATATAATAATTATTTATTGTATATAAGAGGTAAATATTCATTTCTTACACAACCTTGTCCTATTGCACCCCACAACTTGCTAAACCAAGCCCTACATCCTCAAAAACTACCAAACAGGGTCAAAGGAAATCAATGACTATGGATCCACAACAAATTTCTGATCTCTAATTTCAGCTGGACCCTTGGTGCTGCATAGCAATCTTTTTTATTATGCCCTAACAGAATCTCTAGCAAACTCCTCATGGTAGCTATTTTAAATCTTCTCTTCTCTCCTTAATCTTTCTTATCCCATGCCCTCCTAGCAGAGAATGTTGCCTCCTACTTTACTTAGGAAATTGAGAACATATATCATGTTGTCTTTTTTGTCCCCTATTGTATAGTTCAAAGTCCTTCAACATCTTTTATTCTCCATCACAAATTCTAAGACAGAATAGTCACTTATACTTCACCTCTACAATTCTCAATTATTCTATCTTAGCAAGTTATTTTTTTTCTTTTAGAGACAATCAGATCTCTGTCTTGGTTCTACCATTTTTTGAAAGACCAAATTATGATTAAGGCAAATAAAAACAATTAGGTGTTATATGTTTGGCAAAGAGAGAATTCAAATAGGTATTTAAATAAAAGTTTCCCCTAAGAAGCATAGAACGCTACCTGCTAGGTTTTTTATTTCAATTCAACAAGCATTTATGTGCCCACTATATGCAAAGCATTCTGGCATGCCCTGAAAAGACTTGGATATTTTGATGTGTGATCTCATAGATATGTGTATACCCTCAAATGGCAGGTCTTCCTTTGAAATTTCTCTATTTCTGTCAAGGATACTACTATTCTTCTAGAATTCTCATTCCCCCATACCTTATATATCTAACCAATGGTCAAATCTTGTCATTTCTACCTCCAAAATGTCTCTCACATATATCCCTTTCTATTGAAATGATCATCACCCTAGTTCAAACCCTCGTCTCTTACCTAGACCACTGCAATAACCTCCTAATTGTTTTCCTTGACTCAAAACTCTCCCCACTCCAATCTATCCTTCATACAGTTGGCAAAATAATTTTCTTAAAATGCAGATCCAAAGATATCATTACTTTATTCAATAACCTCCAAGAGCTCCCTCTTGCCCCTTGGATCAAATACAAGGCACCCTGTTAAGCATTTAAAGAGTTTCTGAATTTAATCCCAACCTTATTCAATATTACTTACTCCTTTTCCCCCATTCTATGGCTCTACCACACTGGCCTCCTTACTGTGTCTTTTCAGAGGTGTATGGAGGTTTACTTATCCTCAGTTGTTGCATTTGTGAAAGGCTCCAACTTCCTTTTTATTCCCAATAACAACATCTATCTAACCTAAGCTAGGAACAGAAATAAATAACTGGGATGATCAGGAAACATATCCTTAGGATCCTTTGTCTTCCATGTGTATTTGTGTATTATCAGCAAACCATATCCATCAATAAATCAACTAGCATTTATTAAGTGTCCAGTATGTTCCAGGCATTGTGCTAGGCCCATAGTTAAGTCAATGGAATATAGGGCACTCCTCTAGTCATGTAATAGCAAATAGCAATATGAATATAGATAGCAATAGCAAATGAACTTAGTGCATAAGGCAGGGCCATAAGAACAATGCCAGAAGCACTAAAGTTTAAAATGAGCTATAGCTCTTAGGACAATTTAAGGATAACAAAAAGCATTAATTTAGGATTTTTTTTTTGACATTTTAAAACACTGTAATTATTTCCTCTACATCATATTCCCGTCTTGAGATCTCTTGTTTGCTGCTGATCCCACAGACACAGGCTGTGGACACTTTAGGTTCCTTAAGATTTTGTGGTTTCCAGATGTAATAATAACTACAAGGAGTCACTATGATCATTCATTCATTTATCCATCCATCCTTCTTTCAACATATGTTTTAGAGTGCTAGATATGTGCTAGGCCAAATAGATTCTCCCCATTGTAAAACATGTTCTTATAAAAGGGACCCTAACCTGTATGGTGTTTCAGTTACAAGGCATCTCTTCCCACAATTCATGGAATGGCCCCTTGTGAACAATTTATCCTCCTGCTTCCTTAGGACAAAAAGATGATCTGCTTTTTCCCTACCCCTTTTTCTCTAAAATTTTGATTTTTCATACCCCACCTCTCTTTCACAGAATTTACCAGCCAAATTGTGACTCAGAGCTATCGACATTCCTAGTTAATGCCAGTGACCATTCCTATCCTGCATCACTTTTTAATTGCTTTTTCTCTGTATCTGTTGGCCTTGCTGATTGTTTCTCTCCTCAGGCATTGCGGCCTTCTCTTCTTGTATCCATTGCTGACACTCTCAGGATTATTGTGAGGCTCCAATCATAGAACTGCTTCCCTTTGGAGTTTCCTGGTCTTGGGGCTACTCTGCTGGTTTGTGCAAGGGTCATAAATAGTCAGTATCAGCCAAGTCCAAGCCCTGAATCCAGGTCTCCTGATGAGGAATGCATGACACTCGCACCCCAATTTAGGATTTTTTTAAGGTCATATTGAGAAAAAGAAAAGATCAAAGAAGAGATAGGCTTATTTCCTAAATAAAGGGGATGAGGAAAACAGATGATGGAGAAAGAAGAAAGAACTGCTCACTCCTTCTTAGTTAACTTTATTTGTCAAAGAGAATGATTTGGGGATGGGAAAGGATGAAAAAAGAAATAAGTAATAGGGAATTGAACTCCAAGATAATTAAAGAGTTTTTGAGCTGCCCTTCTAGATTTCAAGTCTCCAAAACCAAAGTAACTACATACTTGGCAGAGGAGGGGGGAGAAATGGTAGATGTGAGTGATAAGCTATCATCAGTAATTTTTCAAGGATCATGGAGAATTTGAATGCCACTGTAGGATTAAAAGGCTGATGTCCCAATTTTAAAAGAAAATAGAGGTCAGTGGGCTTGACCTCAATTTCTGGCTAAATTCTAGAACATATTATTAAAGAGTTGGTTAGTGGGGATCACAAAGAATTATTATGGCTAAATTCAAATATCTCAGAATATTTCCTTTCTTTGACAGGGTGACTTAATAGTCAAGAGAATGCCACACATATCATTTACCTATATTTAAACTAATTATTTGACTAAATCATTAAAGTTGTTCTTATGGAAAAGATAAAGATATGGGTAAGACAAAAACACAGTTAGGTACATTTGCAGCTGGCTTAATGTTAAGGTCCAAAGAAGGGTCATTGTGATGTCAACTAGGAAGAAAGTCTCCAGCAGAATGTCTTGAGAATTCATTTCTAGCCCTGTTCCAGTTAATGTTTCTGGTTTGCCTGTTTGTGTTTTTTGTCAGTGCCTTGGCTAAAAGCAAAAATAAATTGCTTATCAAAGTTGCAAGTGTCATAGACCTGGAAAGAATAGCTAACATATTGGATAATGAAGTCATGGTCAGAAAAGCTCTTTACAGTGGAGAACAATCAACCAAATCTAATAGAATGAAATACAATAGGAATAAAGGCAAAGTCTTATAAAGTACAATGTCTTATACTTAGGTTAAATATACATGCATGCATACTTCCTCCTAATTCTAATATAGTATGAAATATACATGTCAAATGTGGAGTATGTAATGAAATTTATAAAACCATCTTAAAAGGCATCTTACCTTGTATTACAGGAGGTGAGTGCTCAATAAATGAAAAAAAGCTGTTATCCTGGATAGGTTATAGCATAGTAGTGTTCACCATCTATCTAGCAATTGTCTTTTACATGATCCTCAACCACAATTCTTTGGAGGCTTGGCTAAAAAAACAATCCAATTGGTTCTCTTCCTCTTGCTAAATTTATGGCTCAGTGCATTATCTACCTGAAGTGATGGTTCTAAATTAAAGTAGTTGTGAAAGGCTTTTATGAACTGCCCATCCAATTGCACACCACAGACAATAGGCATTTTTTACCCTTTTAGTTTTTTGTATATGTACATGTATAGCTGATCCAAACTTTGGAGTTCTTATGGATCTCACTTAGGAGACTGCAGTGTTCTGGGGTTTGTTGTATTCAGCATAATGTCATTGGCAAACAAGAGCATTTGAAGGCTCTCACTGTCAATAAAGAAATCCCCTTTGACTTGTACATTTTGTTGGACCATTCCCATGAAAGTGGTGAAAAATTATAGTGAGAGCCCATCTCCCTGGTTATGCCAATCAGAGGGGTCACCAAGCAAAGTTACCTTTATTGTTATATCTTTCAAAATAATTTTATATGATTTTTACATAAGCATTGGAGTCAACATGATGGTAGAGAACCTTGAGGGCACTCTCTTGATTTATGTAATCAACTTTTTTTCCTTGTTAACCTACGATAAACACAGTGGGATCCTGTATTCTCTCCATTTTTCCATCAGTTGAATCACTATAAAGATTCTGTCTACTGTCAACTATAAAAAACTGCCTCCTTGTTCCCATCTAACACTGTAATCCAGGATGCCTTTGATGCATGTGTAGATAGATTTCATAAAAGTTTTATAGATGGAAGGAAGGGAAGGAAAAAAGCATTTTTAAAAAAAAACCTACTATATGCCAGACACTGTGCTAAGTACCTTACAAACAATATCTCATTTGATCCTCATGACAACCCTGTGAGGAATGTACTATATGACCTACATTTTACAGTTGAGGAAACTGGGGTCAACAGAGATTAAGTTACTTGCCCAAGGTCACACAGCTTGTAAGTATTTGAAGATAAGTTTGGACCTATATCTTATTAACTTCAGTCCCGGCACTCTATTCACTGGACTACTTGGCTACCTATATGGAAAAGTAGGCATACAGGTAGTGATGGGTATTCTCTTAGGCCTAAGACTTTTTGCAAACATTTGGCATTGCTCCTGTCTCACATACCTAGAGAATCAATTACTCAATGCCCTCACAAACTGTTTCAACACTCATACAGACCTCCCCTGGGGGCAATACTCTAGTCCCCTTGCTCTTCCCCATCTTTATCTTATTCAATGCCATCCTCACTTCCTCAAGAAACAGAAATTCATTTAACAGCAACACTGAAATCATAATCCTAATAACAGTAATTATTACAACAAAGAACGTCTGCATGACCTTTTAAAGCTGTACACTGCATTGTCTCATTTCAGTGTCACCACAATGCCATGAAACAGGTACTACAGGTATTATCACCATGTTACAGATGAAGAAACTGAAGCTTAGCATAATCCAAAGGAGAGATCGTTTGAAGCCTAGAAGTCTAGAGCATAGGTTCCAAAAGTGGGTGATACTACCCCCTGGGGGTACTGGAATGATCCAGGAGTACAATTGAGGGGCACTGAATAAAAATAAGGGGGTGGTAGAAGCATAGGAAGAAGAGAAGAAAAATTTAAAAAAAAAACCCTTTGTACAGGTTTCATCTGTCATATAACAGAGTTAAAGTTGTAGTGACTATATTATTTTCCAAATAAACACACAAAATGCAAGTCACAGGAAGTGGCTAGGTGGCACAGTGAGTAAGAGTACCGGCCCCCAAGTCGGGAAGACCTGGGATTGGTTCCAGACTCGGAAAATTAGCACCCACACATTAAAATGACTGGCCATGCAACCTTGAACAAGTTACTTATTTTTATTATTATTATTATTCATTTTTTTTTTTTGCTTTTTGGAGGGCAATTGGTGTTAAGTAACTTACCCGAGGTCACACAGCTAGGTTTTTGTCTGTGTGTGCGTTAAGTGTCTGAGGCTGGATCCAAACTCAGGTCCTTCTGACTCCAGGGCCGACGCTCTACTCACTGCGCCACCTAGCCGCCCCTTGAACAAGTTACTTAAACCCAATTGCTTTAAAAAAAAATGCAAGTCGTAACCAATCAGAGGCAAGTCCACCAACAGGGCTTAACAAGCAAGTATTGGCAGGTAAGCCTTATGCATTATTGGGAAGTCCAGCATGCATTGGCAGGAATATGTGCATATAATGACTTGTTTACAATATGATACTATATGGTTATATGACACAATATTGCATCATCAAAATTTCAACGCAGTAAAAAAACACAAATTTGCAATAAATTATTAAATTTAGGATGTATCATTTAAATATATATATATATATCTATATATATCTTTTGAAATGATGCTAATTTTTTTTAAATTAAAGGGTTAAAGAAAGTATATGTTAAGAGGGGCACTGGGTAATTTTTAAAAGGGGGCAGTAGGCCAAATAAATTTGGGAACCTCTGGCCTAGATTCAGAAGACTTGTGTTCAAATCCTTCCTCTGATATTTGCTATCTCTATGACTTTGAGCATGTTACAACTTCTGTAGGCCTCAGTTTCCCCTTCTCTAAAATGAGGTAATTAGACAAGATTGATCCTATGATACGGTGGCTTGCTCATAATTGGGCATTCAGTCAATAAACATGAATTAAATTATTAAATCCTGCCATGAGACATGCCCAGAGGATACAGAAAAAGGCAAAAAACAACCTGTGCTCTCAAGGAATTCACAGTCTATTGAGAAAGACAACATGCAAACAACCATGTCCAAACAAGATATAACAGAATAAATGGTAGATAATTAGCAGAGAGAAGGCACTAGAACTAAGGTATATCAGGAAAGACTTCCTGTAGAAGGTGAGATTTTAGCTGGGCCTTGAAGGAAGTCAGAGATGCCAGAGATGACAAAGGAATGCATTTCAGACATGGGGGACAGTCAGGGAAAACACCCAGAGGAGGAAGATGAATTATCTTATGGAATGAATAGCAAGGGATCAGGTAGGAAAGGCAGGAAAGGACCAGGTTGTGAAGGGCTTTGAATGCCAAAGAGAGAATTTTATATTTCATCCTGGAGGGCATAGCGAGTCACTGGAGTTTGTTGAGAAGGATGCGGGGTGGGGGGGGGGGAGGGGTGATAAAATTATCTTCTTAATTCTCCTCAATCTGCTTCTAACCTCATCCTTTGGAGTGGGGAGAGATTTGTAGCAGTCAGCTGAACCAGCAGGTGATTGGAATAGTCATTCTATTTTTGTCCTTTTTTCTCAAAGACATCCAAAATGACGTAATTATGTTGGGGTCAAGGGGCAGTGTGACCAAATGTGACTGATCAGACCAATCCAAGCTCAGAAGGCTCTATCACAGATTGGGCATACATAGTCCATATGAATATCCAGATGTAAACTGATGAGAGCCTGTACCAGGGTGGCAGCAGTGTCAGAGGAGTGAAGGGGGCAAATGTGAGATGTTAGGTAAAATCAACAGGCCTTGGCAATAGATTGGATATATGGTACCTAGGTTGTGAGCCTGGATAACTGAGAGGATAATGGTGCCCTCAACAGTGCTAGAGAAGTTGGGAGGGGGTGATTAATAAGTTCAGTTTTGGACACATTGAGGTTAGGAATCTATGGGTAATGCAGTTTGAGATGTCCAATATGCATTTGGAGATTCAAGACTATAGGTCAGCAGAGAGTTTAGGGTTGGATAAGTAGATTTGAGAGTCATCAACAGAGATGTTGACTGAATCCATAGGAACTGATAAGATCACCAAGTGAAATAATAAAGGAGAAGAAAAGAGAGCCCCGGACAAAGTTCTCTGGAACATCCACAGTTAGCTAACACGATCTGGATAAAGAACCAACAAAGAAGACAGAGAAGGAGCAGCAGATAGGTAAAAAGCGAACTAGGAGAAAGCAGTATCACAGAAAAGAATGTTAAGGAGAATAATGCGATTAATGGTCTTAAAGGATGCCAAGAAGAAAATAGGTATGGGGAGTAAGAGGTCATTAGATTTGACAATTTTGGAACTTTGGAGAGAGCAGTGTGGGGGCAAGGATGTCAGAAGCAGATTGAAGAGAGGTAAGAGAATAAGAGAAAAGGAAGTGGAGGCACCTATCACATACAGTCTTTCTGAGGTAGTTTATTCACCAAAGGAAGGACGTATGTGAGATGATAGCACGTGGGGCTGGATGGATCAATAAGGGTTTTTGAGGATGACAGAAAAATGAGCATGTTTGTAGGCTACAGGGAGTCAACCAATAGACAGGGAGAGGTTGGAAATATATGAGAGGAAGGACAGGGGTAATAAAAGGGACAATCTGATGGAGAAGCTGAAAGGGAATGGCATTATTTACCACATACAGGAATTTGCCTTGGAGAGAAGAGCATCACTATGTGGGAAAGGGGTGAAGGAGATGGTGGTAAATGAAGACGAGGGGAGAAGAGAGAGCTCTTAGCAAATGACCTCATTTTTTTTCAATAAGATATGAGGCAAGACTCTTAGCTGAGTGGGCAGGAGAAGGCGGAGCCATGGGACGTTGGAAGAGGGATGAGAAGGTTTGGAAGAGCTATTGAGGTAAGTAGTATAGTGAGTTAGTCAGGTAGGTGGGAAAGGATTGCCCAGTTGAGGTGATGTAACATAAATGTTTACTGGATACAATCAGCATGGTTATATGATTTTTCTCTGCCTTCATTTGGTAGTATATTTGTAGGAGCTAATGCAGGGCAGGGGAATATCAGTTTTATAACAAGGAAGCAAGGAAATCAAGAAAAAAAGGGCAATGTAGAATTGAATTGATTCATCAAAAGTCCAAACTGGGGAAAAGAGGAAAACATAGCTAGTGCAAGTAATAGTCTGAGAAAAAAATGAGGGACAGAGGGACTGGAAATCATAGTGTTTGGGGGCTGCAAGAGAGAAGGTATTATGTGGTCAAAATGTATATTCAGCTTTTTCTTACTAATGGAGAAAAAATTTCCCGTTCCCCACAAAAGTACTGGTCTAGCAAATCAGAAAACACGTGGGCCCACCAGCATCAACATTAGAAGGCTGACTGCTGATATCATTCTGACTCACTTAAACAGTCATGCAGTAACATCCTAAAGACAAGCTATTATCCTCTAGTACTGGCTATGAACACACAATGATGTTCATTTCTCCAATCCTTTCAAAGGGTTATTCCCACCCCTCTCCCCATCCCCTCCATCTTCATTACTGGAAAGCATCACAAACACTTAGAACTTGACTTCCTTTTGTTATAACAGATTGAGAAGGCTAATTGAGGCTAATTGCCTCACCTCAACTCAGCTTTAAAGAGCATTTCAAGAGCATAAATAGTGCACATATGTAAGAGCACCCAGCATCATAATCTCTGTAAATGCACAGCTTTGCTGGAATCAGCAGGAAGGTCTGAAGCTTGCTTGTGCCAGCTTCTGGAAGAAAGGGAGAGATTTTCTCAGAATAAAGGCCAAAATGCTTGGAACTGACAATTTTCTTTTTAGAATATTAGAAGTGGAAAAGACCTTAGAACATGGAAGGAAAGTGAGCATACAGAACATAATATGTTAGAGTTGGAAGGGCCTTAGATACTAAGGTGGGCTAGCAGATGTTTAACAACGGACTTTCCAGGAGAAAATACTGTTTGTGACAAACTTTTAAGTTTAATATGAATTATTGACATTTTCTCTGTTAGGGTAGCAAGAAGACAAAATAGATAGATCAGGCAGACCTGAGTTCAAATCTTGCCTTTTGTCACTTGCTAGCTGTGTTATCCTAGGCAAGTCACTTAACCTCTGCCTCAGTTTTCTGGTCTGTAAAATGGGGATAATAATAGCACCTATCACCCAGGGTTGTTGTGAGAATCAAATGTAGATAAATGAGATTTAGCACAAGTGTGGCACATTGTACAAATGTTAGTTATTATTTCTTGAATCTAGAGGATAATGAACAACAACAACAAAAAAAATAGATCAGGCTCTGATTTGTAACATTTGCTGATTTCCAAGGTGTAAATGCTAACACTGAAAGTGTACCAATGGGCTTCTGGGAGTTGCAGTTAGCTCTAAATTATTCCTGCCTTCGAGTATAGAATGCCAGAGTCTGAAGGTATCTGGTCTTCCTTCAGGGCTTATGTCAGATAAAAACCTCCTAGATGGAGCTTTCTCTAATACCCTGTATCCCAGGGATGAAGACTAGGAGTCATAACAAAATGTAGGAAGAAGGGAAAAGTGCATGATTTTTCATTTAGGAAATCATCAGAGAATGTGTGACCTGGAAGGAACATTTTTTTGTTGTTTAGTCATTTCAATCATGTCCTACTCTTCATGACCCCATTTGGGATTTTCTTGGCAAAGATACTAGATTGGTTTGACATTTCCTTCTCCAACTCATTTTGCAGATGAGGAAACTAAGGCAAACATGACTTACATGACTTGCCCAGGGTCACACAACTAGTAAGTGTCTGAGGATAGATTTGAACTCAGATCTTCCTGATTCCCAGCCCAGTACTCTATTCACTATACTACCTAACTGCACATCACTTTATGTTATTGTTTTCCATTGAATCTTACTACATGATAGGCACCATGCTAAGAACTTTATGGTTCTCCTTTCTTCCTATCAATAACCCTGGGAGGTAGCTGCTATTATCATTCCCATTTTATAGATAAGGAAACTGAGGTAAACAGAGTTAAGTGACTTGCCCAAGATTACACAGCTAGTAAGTGTCTGAAGATGGATTTGAACTCTGGTCTTCCTGACTCCAGGTCTACACTGTACTCCAGGTCTACTTCCTGACTCCAGGTCTACACCTAGCTGTCTGATAAAGAACTTTAGAGACCACCTCTCAAGGTTGTTGGGAAGATAAAATGAGAAATTTGTAAAAATATCTTGTGAACCTTAATGTCAGCTATTATTATTATTTGACTACTACATGCTAGGCACTGTACTAAGTGCTGACAATAAAATAAATAAAAATAAAACAGTTCATGCCCTCTTAGAACTTACATTCTTCTGAGGAATAGGTAAAAAGAAGCAGCAACACAGATAAGTATAAAGTTATTACAGTGAAGGAAGAGCTAAAAGCTAGAGAAATTAATAAGTGAATTCAATGAATGAATTAAAAACACTTAACCAAAAGTACTTACTATGTACCAAGCACTGTACTAAACTTTGAGTATACAATGGAAGCAAGAAAGACAGTCCCTGCCCACAAGGAACTTACAATCTAATGGGGGAAAAGAACAAATAAAGGGCAACTAGGAAAAAAGACAGCATAGTTTGGAAATATATATGAAATGACATGGTAGCCTGGTTCTGAACAAAAGAAGAGGAAAGATCATGTATCAGAGCCTAGGGTCCTGGGGTCAGAATTTAGAGACTGAATTATGATGGTGGCTATGTAAGTAGGAAGAATGAGATGGATGAGAGATGAGTTAAAAATCAACAAGGTTTCACTTGACACACTTACCAGCCATGAGACTTTGGGCAAGTCACTTAACCCCAATTGCCCTCCAAAAAGCAAAAAAAAAAAATCAACAAGATCTGACAACTGACTGTATAAGTTGAGAGGAAAGGATAAGGGAAAAGAACTGGAGATGATTCCAAGGCTGAGAACCTAGGTGACTACAAAGATAATGTGGTGTTTCCCAAGGTGATCAGGGGAAAAGGGAAAAACCTATAGGTTCTGAAATATTCAGAGCAGCAATCTTTGTGGGAGCAAAGAAATGAAAATTGAGGGGATGCTTCTTAATTGGAGATTGTCTGAATGTTGTAGTATGTGGTTGTGATGGAATACTACTGTGCTGTAAGAAATGATGAGCAAGTTTATTGTAGAAAAACATGGAAAGACTCGCACAAAATAATGGAGTGAAATGAGCAGAACCAAGAGAACATTGTATACAGTAACAGCAATATTGTTAGAAGAACGATGAACTAAGTTATTCTGAGTATTATAAATATTCAAATCAATTACAAAGCACCTCTCAAGGAAGATGCTATCCACATCCAGAGAAAGAACTCACAAATAGAAGTATGCATAGAATACTTTTGTGTATGTTTGTGTGTATTCTGAGCTGTCTCCCTCCCTTCCTCCCTCCCTCCCCACTCTACACTAGCAAAGACTACTATTTCTCACACACACACTCACACACACACACACACACTCACACACACACACACAGCCTTCTCTAGTGTGGGAAGGGAGAAAGGGAGATAGTTTAAAACTTAAAATGTAACAAACAAAATTAAATTAAATTTGAAAAAATAACAAAAGGAAAGAAAGATAATGGTGCCCTAGACAGCAAATGATTTCTCAATTTCATTGTTCAGTAGGATAGTTTTACTATGCCAGGTCAAAAAAATTGGCAGGTTGTAATGTTAATGGAATAGGGAGATCTTCCCTGTCCATTAATTGGCCTAACACATGAAGCCTGGGATCACCAGAAGCCTAAGCCACATGGAGCTCAATGTAGGCGGAGCTTGCACAAAAAGGGGAGAGAAAGAGAGAGAGAGAGAGAGAGAGAGAGAGAGAGAGAGAGAGAACAGAGAGCAGAGAATAGACAGCAGAGAGAGAGAAGCAAGCTGTGAGTGGGCAGAGAGAGGAATTTTGCCTAGGGGAATTTGTTTGTTGGGGAGCCTAACAGAAAGAAGGTTTAAGATGTCAGTGCCTCCTGGATTAGTGATAAGTACCTTGTTAAATCTTACCTCCTAGTATCCTAATGATGTTCCAAATAAATATTTTGGTTTTACCTTTGAGGAATTTGTGAAATTACCCTGGAAATATGTATGCATATTCATAGTGGCTGCTATGGGTATCACATTGGTGTATATTACTACTGGGGACCCAAAAGGATTGCTCTTGACTGCTTTTCAAGGAAAGGACATTTGGAGAATGTACTGGGAGATGTGTCCAATGGCCAGAACAGAAAGGGAGGGTACCAATCTTCCCCACCCTGTCACCTTAGCAGTGACTAGCTAAGAAACCTCAGGACATCTCATTCAATTTATTTCTTAATCCATATAAATAATAATAAAATGGCAAATGCTTCATTTCCCAGAGATCCCAAATGGTTGTAATTTGCCTCTAGCTGAATCGTTAAAAATTTCCAGATTTTTTTATTTACTTTTTAAAAATTTATACCATCTATTAATTGAAAAAAAAAAACTACTGAAGATACAAGAAACAGTTGTATCAATGGTATTATATGTTTCTAAACCTTCTGGAGGAGCATATTTGAGGACCAGAATCCATTAGAAATGAGAGGGAGGGGAGCACAGAAAAGGTGAGTGAACTAGCCCTCTGGGCAACATTCATGACTCTCACTGAATTCATTTCACAGCTATTATCCAGAAAATACTCTTTCCCACTGGACGTTTTTCCTTAGGGTAAGACACATCCAGCACTTGGATGTGTGGAATCAGATTCAGAGGAGAAATTAGCCCTCAGCTAAGAAGGCTGGGAAAGTCCCATAATATTTCCACATCATCCAAACAGTAAAATGATACCAGTAGAGGCCACAGGAGCGACATCTGTCTGCCATCTTACTTATGGGTATATACTGTGGGAACTATAAGCTCCCTGCTCAATTCTAATTTTGTCTGTACCTCAGGAAAGTCAAGGCACTTCAGGCAATGTTGCTATAAGAAGGTTTTGAGGATGATTTTGTTCTGCTTCTAAATCACATAATAGTAGGAGGAAGATTCTCTGCAGCTCTTGACTACTTACACCTACTGTCCAGGCCAGTGTTTATCCAGCTCCCACTGAACGTAACCTCTTTTACAGCCCGGCTTCCAGGCCCTAGGGAAGATCTAGGGTCCCAGAATAAAAGTTTGTACAAACATATACATAGGCCCATATCTATATATAAAATATACATACATATAGATATATATAATATCTTAAAGCACTGTATAAATTCTAGCTATTATTTTTGACTATTATGTCTATGTATATATATATATATGTATATATATTATTGTTGCTCAGTTATTTTTCAGCTGTATTTGACTCTTCATGACTCCATTTGAGGTTTTCTTGGCAAAGACACTAGAGTCATTTGCCATTTCCTTTTCCAGCTCAATTTTACAGATAAGGAAACTGAGGCAAATAAGGTAAAGTGACTTGCCCAGGGTCACACAGCTAGTAAATGTTTGAGGTCATATTTGAACTCAGGAAGATGAGCCTTCCTGATTCCAGTCTCAACATTCTATCTACTGTGCCACCTAGCTGCCTGGGTATATAATCCATCCATATAAATATGTGCTTATATACACATATGTAATATTATACATACACATGTATATACATAGCAAAAAGCACACTGTGTTACCAGAAGCCTCATTGCTCTTTCATGTGGCGTGGGGACAGAAAAAAAACTATAAAGGAACACATGTGTTATGTGTACATACAATTTGTACATAGTATATTGTACAATAGATGCATATTGCATAGTATATCGCACAATATATGCACAGCATATGCACAATATACATGTATATGTTTATATATGCATATGCACACATACATTTTCCATAAAAACACACAAATGTCTATATGTGTATATGTTGCTATTTGTTATGACCCCAATGACCAACTAACTGTCTATGAGGTTTTCTTTCTTTGCCATTTCCTTCTCCAGTTTTAGACAGGGATTAAGTGACTTGTCCAGGGTCACACAGCTACAGAGTGTCTGAGGTCATATTTGAATTCTGGTCTTCCTGACTCCAAGTCCAGAGTTCTATCTGCTGAGTCAAATAGCTTCCCCCTAGGTGTGTTTCTACACACATATATACAGTGTGTGTCAAGGTATGTCTTTGCCACTTTCCATTTCTGTGCCATCAGAAATTACTGAAGCTTCAGGAGACAATCTCATGCTTTCTCCTAGATTCACAATATGCACACACGTCTACATTTATATTGTACATGTACTATGCACATGTACATGAGTGTGCATACACACCCTCAGTTTGGGGGAAAAAGAAAGGATGTCAGAGGAGCTTATGTCATCTCTAGGCCATATGTTCAGTCCTGGTTGTCATTTCCCTTGTCACCAACAGGCCCTTCTAAAAGTGGGAAATGGTCAAAAGGCAGTGTGGTAAAATGGTATATACCTGAAAGAATTTTAAAGTCTGAGGAAATCTGTATTTTATTGTCTTTGATATTCTTTCAGGTATAACACAGGAAGGATAATCAGGGTAGAATCTGACAAATGGTCTTTTCTATCTGGCCTGCCACTCAATTTTCCTAATTATTGTCTCCCCCCCATTCAGAAAGCAAACTTAAAAGAAGGGACTGGGGGGACGGAGCCAAGATGGCGGAAAGGAAGCAGTAACCTCGCTGAGCTCCTCTGTCACTAAGTCCAAAAGGGTAAATCTGAGCGGATTCCGGAGTGACGGAGCCCAGTGGAAGACAGAGTGTGGCAGAATCCAGCCCAGGAGGTTGCCCAGAGTGTCCGCACAGGTCGAGCGCAGAGCGCATGGGGTCTGCACAGCTCAGACCTAAGAGCAGGCAAGCAGACTACACCAGAGAGAGAAAAAGCCCCAGCCTGCAGACTTACCAAGGATGAATCGCAGTCATCTCGCAGAGGGAACGGATCATTGGAGCCAGGTAGGAGAGTCGGGCCCCCAGTGGAGAGAGTGGCTTCTCAGGCTGCATTCAGCCCCCAGCCTGGAAGTTTAGAAACTGCCTGCCTGTATAATACAGGGGCTGGAATGGCAAAGTAAATTCTAGCTGCTCCGATCCTCCCATCCCTCCTTCATGAAGCAGAAAACCCAAAGATAAGTCTCCCACCCAGACTGAAATCCCAAGTTAATGGAAATAGCCTCAGGCTTGAGAATCTCCAAGAAAGGGTGTAACTGAGACAGCCAGGAATCTGAAGAGAAGAGAGGGAGGGGACCCAACAAGCCCCACCTCACCTCACCAACAAAAGCCTACTTATAGCCCAGGGGTATAGAGGCAGAAATCTGAAGTGGTCAGACTCATCTCCACCTACACATCTACATTCCTCACTGACTTCCCTGACTTAGCCATAAACTAGCCACCCAGAGGTATTCAAAGTCAAGGATCAGGCCCCAAACTCATAGCCTGAGACACTAAGAAACAGGAAGTCACAATGGGAAGGAAGGAAGCTGAAAAGGAGAAGGGGAAGGCAAGAAAGTCTATTCGAGCATACTATGCAAGGCAAGAACAACAAAACACACAGGACAATATAGACTCTCTGCCCACACCAGAGACCACAGAAGGAAACATGATATGGTCTCAAGCCCAAATAGCATTCCTGGAGGAGCTTAAGAAAAATTTTAAAGACCAAATCAGGGAGGCAGTGACCAACTTGGAAAAACGTCTGAGTGAAGTAATTGGAGAAAATACCTCCCTAAAAAAGGAACTTCAAAAACTAACTGAAGACCATAATTCACTAAAAATTAGATACAATCAAACTGAAACTCAGAACTCTATGATGCAGCAGGAGTCAATCGAAAAAAACAAGATGATCGAAAAATTGCAAGAAAATGTAAAATATCTCACTGGAAAAATAACTGACCTAGAGAACAGATCCAGGAGAGACAACCTAAGAATTATTGGTCTACCAGAAAGCCATGATGAGAAAAGCAGTCTAGACAACATCCTCCAAGAGATTGTCAAAGAAAACTGTCCTGAGGTCCTGGAATCAGAAGATAAAATAGCTATTGATAGTATTCACCGGACTCCTCCTGAAAGAGATCCCAAACTGAAAACTCCAAGAAATATAGTAGCCAAATTCCAGAATTATAAGATTAAAGAAAAAATTCTACAAGCAGCCAAAAAGAAACAATTCAAATATCGAGGAACTACAGTTAGGATCACACAGGACCTAGCAGCTTCTACATTAAAAGAGCAGAGGGACTGGAATTTGATATTTCGTAGGGCAAGAGAGCTAGGACTACAACCAAGGATTAACTACCCGGCAAAACTGAGCATAATCTTTCAGGCAAGGAGATGGACGTTTAATGAAGTAAGGGACTTCCAGACTTTCCTAATGAAAAAGCCAGAGCTCAATGGAAAATTTGATCTCCAATTACAAGACTCCAGAAGAACATAAAAAGGTAAACAAGGGTAACATAGACTCACACATGCAGAAGTGCACACACCCACACCCACAAACACAAGCTCATTACCTGGGATGCAACAAGAGCAAAATGTTCACATCCCTATATGTGGAGCTGATAACTGTCAATATTTGAAATCTCTATGATTATCATGACCTGAAAAAGGGTTATATTTAGAGGGTGTGGGTATGAATGCACTAACATGGAGTCTAAAAAAAAAAAGACTATTAAGGGGATCAATGGTACTGTAATGGGAAAAAGGAAAGGATGATCTAGGAAAAGGTAAAATATGCCATCTGAAGAGGCATCAAAACACACTATAGAAGAAGGGAAAGTAAGAGGGAGAGGAACATCATTTAAACACTATTCTCACTGGTTCTGGTTCAAAGAAGGATCAAATTAATCAGTGAAGTTTAAGAATCTAACGTGAATAGACACATAAATTCATTAAATAGAGGAATTGGAAGGAGGGAGAGGAGCACTGTTTGAAATTTACTCTCATTGGTTTGGAATCAAACGGGGAGTAATTTACTCTGATAAGTATAAAAATTTATTGTGTCCTATAGATAGTGGGAGGGTAAGGGGGGGTGAAAAGGAGGAGACTAAAGGGAGGGATTATAAGGGAGGGAAATAGTAGTAAGGGGAGAGGGTAGGTTAAGAAGGGGGGTCACTGGGTGGGAACACTGAGGGAGGGGGCGGTCAAAAGGGAAAACTTCAAGGAGGGGAAGGGAGAAGGAATAAACAAAAACATAAACAGGGGAGGGAATAGGATGGAAGGGAAGAGACAGATAGTCATCATTACTGTGAATGTGAATGGGATGAACTCTCCCATAAAACAGAGGCGGATAGCAGAATGGATTAAAAACCATAATCCTACAATATGCTGTCTTCAAGAAACACATTTGAAACAAAGGGATACCCACAGGGTAAAGGTAAAAGGTTGGAGTAAAATTTATTATGCCTCAGCTAAAGTAAAAAAAGCAGGGGTAGCAATACTTATCTCAGATAAAGCAAAAGCAAAAATAGATCTAATTAAAAGAGATAAGGAAGGAAACTATATCCTACTAAAAGGCACCATTGAGAATGAAGCAATATCACTACTTAATATATATGCACCAAGTGGTATAGCATCCAAATTCCTAGAGGAGAAGTTAAAGGAATTAGAGGAAGAAATAGATAGCAAAACTATACTAGTGGGGGACCTTAATCTCCCCCTCTCTGAACTCGATAAATCTAACCTCAAAATAAACAAGAAAGAAGTTAAGGAGGTGAATAGAATCTTAGAGAGACTAGATATGATGGATCTCTGGAGAAAACTGAATGGGGATAAAAAGGAATTTACTTTCTTCTCAGCAGTGCATGGTACATACTCAAAAATAGACCATGTACTAGGGCATAAAAACCTCACAATCCAGTGCAGAAAGGCAGAAATATTAAGCGCATCATTCTCAGATCATGATGCAATAAAAATTATATGCAATAAAGGGCCATGGAAAGATAGACTAAAAACTAATTGGAAATTAAACAATTTAATCCTAAAAAATTGGTGGGTCAAAGAAGAAATTATAGAAACAATCAATAATTTCATTCAAGAGAATGATAATAATGAAACAACATACCAAAATTTGTGGGATGCACTAAAGGCAGTTCTCAGGGGAAGTTTTATATCCCTGAGTGCATACTTAATTAAAGCAGAGAGAAGGGAGGTCAATGAATTGGACATGCAATTGAAAAAGCTAGAAAAAGAACAAATTGAAAATCCCCAATTTAGTACTAAATTAGAAATATTGAAAACCAAAGGTGAGATTAATAAAATTGAAATTAAGAAAACCATTGAATTAATAAATAAAACTAAGAGCTGGTTTTATGAAAAAATCAACAAAATTGATAGACCCTTAGTCAATATGATAAAAAAAAAGAAAGAAGAAAACCAAATTATGAGTATCAAAAATAAAAAGGGTGAATCTACCTCCAATGAAGAGGAAATCAAAAAAATAATGAGGAATTATTTTTCCCAATTGTATGCACATAAATATGACAATCTTAGTGAAATGGATGAATATTTACAAAATCACAAGTTGCCCAGATTAACTGAAGAGGAAGTGAATTACCTAAATAACCCCATCTCAGAAAAAGAAATCAAACAAGCCATCAATGAACTCCCTAGGAAAAAATCTCCAGGGCCAGATGGGTTCACTAGTGAATTCTATCAAACATTTAAAGAACAATTGATTCCAATACTCTACAAACTATTTGGGAAAATTAGTGAAGAAGGAATCCTACCAAACTCTTTCTATGACACAAATATGGTACTGATTCCTAAATCAGGAAGAGATAAAACAGAGAAAGAAAATTATAGACCAATCTCCCTCATGAATTTAGACGCAAAAATTCTAAATAAAATATTAGCCAAAAGACTCCAAAAACTTATCACAAAAATAATACACCCTGAAAAGAAGGGACTGTCTGGCTTTTCTATTTGTATCTCCAATATTTATCACAGTGCTTGGAACTTACTAAGAAAGAAATATTCATTCATTCATGATATAATTTGAAGAATCCAGGGCCAAGAATCCCAGGGCTCAGTCTCTCATTTCAACAATACCACCCATTAACTGTATGACCTGGAAAATTCGCTTCCTCACCTAGAAGTTCACCTTCCTCCTCAATACGAAGGGGAAGATGGACCATCATTAGTGTCAAACTCATATCCCTGAGGGCTGCATATAGACTCAGAAATCACCCATTAATATTACCTATGTTATATTATTGTGACTCTAGCATCTTTGTAGAAGATGATCACTGATGTTCTTTCTAACATTCTAGAGTGACACAAAAAAGTTTGAGAGACATAGTTGCTGGGTAATTAGTCATTTTATTAATCATGCCATCAATAATTAGTAAAAGGGGTAAGTGGCACTCTTGAATGCCAAAAGACCCCTCATGGAACCCACTCAAAGCTTATATGTCCTTGCAAGAATGGGTGTTCCTGAAGGTAGCATTCAACTCTGACTAGTTAATAATTAATGAGAATGAATGTTATGAGAGATGGGTTTATTCTAACGAGGGTCTTTGGCATGTGACTCTCATCTCTCAGTCTCGGTCAAAGAAACTTATCTATTCTCATATCACCCCATCTAGCGTAATCTAGACAAAGGGGAGAATCTTTTTTTCCCAGATCTATCTGAGTAAAACACAATGGGCTGGAATCCATCAATTCATCTAAACTAAAATTTCTTTACCTTTTGAACAGGTCTGAGCTTTCTCTCTCATTACCAGCCCTGCCCTTCAAAGGTTTCCTGAATAACCTACAGGGGTTGATTTCTGAATGAGGAGGTAGAAAAGGGGGAAAATCTTGGTCCCAATTCAATAATTGGATATTACTATAAGAAAGAAATTAGTATTTCTCTCACTTGAATTCTACTGTCTTTGAGTCCAGGGCACAAACTTGCACTTTATAGGGTAGAAGTTTCCAAGTTAGAGAATACTGTGTTTATAGGGAGACAGTTTTGGTTTACTGAGTTTCAGCCATGTACACTCATACTCATGTTCCATCATTCCAAACACCTTTCCAATTTTATAGTTCCAATCTGTATTTGAGCAATACCATGCCCTACCCCCAAAGCAAGTCTCACTTTATTTACATTACATTAGATTGTAAGCTCTCTAAGGGTAAGGACTGTCTTTCTTTTTCCTTGTGTTTGTGTTCCCAGTGCTTAGCACAGTGCTAAGTAAGTACTTAATATATGCTTGTTACCTCCATGTCTGCCTACTTATCACTTTGAGTCTACTCTAAGAAAATGTATTAAGACAATGAAAGGTCTTATTAAGATTAGTGGGTCTTCAGAAAGTAGCTTCCTATCCCTATCTTACTTCCCAGAGCCAATAGTAATACAGGGTTGGACACAGGTCAAGAAGTAGGGTCCAATAGTGCTCAAAAAAAGTACATTAGAGATATCAGAAAACCTGATCCCACCTAATATTCCACTACCACATACCCATGCATTCTGGGCATATCAGAACCTTTCTGGGTCTCAGTTTCTTCATTCATAAAATGACATTAGACTAGATTATCTCCAATGTCCTCTCCAACTTTAAATCAATGAACCTGATTTTATAATCAAAGATCTCTTGGTAATTTAAATCCCAGAGACTGTTCCTCATGTTCCTCTATTAAACTCCTCCTAAACAGTTCTACCCTAGTATCTCATCTATCTAGGAGTGACCCTGCATTTTTGAAAATTGTGCCAGCAGAAAATAACCTCCAGCAAGTTGAACCAAGTTTTTAAAAAGCATGACTTGGTGAAAGAATAACTCGATCTGGCTTGAGTTGTAATTTGTACTAATAGATGGTCTGCCCATCTAAGGCTTATCATATTGAGGGAAAGGGGTGGATAAATTTTTTTCTGTGGTGCAAACTCTCAAAGACAATGTGCTAGTTATAAAAGTTGTGAAATCTGTATCAATGGATGGAGTTTCCATGCAAATATTTGCAAAGGACACAAAAGTAGGAGTTATAGCTTGGATACTGGAGGACATTGTCAGGATCTCAAAAAGATCTTGGCAGGCTAGAACATTGGGCTAAATTGATTAAGATGAAATGCAATAGTGATGAAGTACAAGATGGAGGAAGTATGGCTATGGGGCAATTTTCCTGCAAAAGATTTGGTAGGGTTTAATAGACCACAAACTCAAGATGAATTAATGGTGCAATATGGAAGTCAAACAAACTAATGCAACTTAGGCTATATTATGAAAGAAATATTATCCTGGACTAGGGAGGTAATTGTCCCAATGTACTCTGCTCTGATCAGACTGCCTCTAAAATATTGCATTTAGTAAAAGCACCACATTTTATAAATGACATTAACAAGATAGAGAACATTCAGAAGATAGTGACCAGAACGGTAAAAGGCTTTGGGATCATGCCTTCATGTAAAAGGACAGGATGATTTAGCCTGGGCAAGAAAATAGTGGTCAAGTGAAGAAGGGATCAGACAAACTCAGATGAAAAACTATCCTTATCCTCAAAAAATGTATATTCTACTAAATACTAGGTGGTCTCTGATATCCCACCTAATCTTAAGATTCTATGACTCTTTATGTGACTTCTCAGTGAGATAATAGATCTCTGAAGCCTTCACACATTGAAAGTAAGATCACATTCATTATTTTACCTGTCACAACATACTGCTCACTCAAACTGGGCTTGTAATCCCCTATGACCCTTAGATCTTCTTCATATAAAATTACTTCTAAAATGCCTCTCCCTCTCCCTAAATGTGCAGTTTGTTGGTTGCATCCAAGTACAGAGCTTTACAGGTATTCTTATAATCCATCTTGTCAGCTTCAGCTCACTATTCCAGACTGTTCAGAACCCTTCTGGATCCTGACTCTGTCATTCAAAGTATTAACTCTCCCTTCTGGCTTCCTCTCATCTACAAATCTGATAAAAATGTTCTCTTGCATTATGTCACTGATAAAGATGTTGAACAGAACACAGTCAAAAACAAATCCCTGGGGCCTCCAAAAGAGACCTCTCTTTTGTAGTGAGCCTACTTTAGATACTTTTAATACATTGATTATCTCATCAGTTGTGGACAAAGCATCTATTAGTACAAATCACAACTCATCCATGACTTCTCATCACATGCAATTCTTGCCTATGACCTCCCATAAATCTCTTATAATTGATCTACCCAGTACATTTGAGGTAATTATATTTTGTGGGGATATATATACACATATATGTGTATGTGTAGGTATATATGTGCATGTGATACACACACACATACATACATACATATCAGAGAGCAACATTACTAAGGATGAATGACAAAATGATGACAGAAAAGAAAAGGAGAGGGAGAGAGGGAAAGAGGGAGTCAATCAATCAATAAACATTTATTAAGAACCTACTATGTAGCAGTCACTATGCTAAGCCCTGGGAATATAAAGAAAAAGTAAGTTACAATCTAATGGGGGGAGACAACATGCAAATAATAGGATGCAAATAAGCTATATATAGGAGAAATTGGAGATAACAGAGGGAAGTCACTAGAATTAAGAAGGTTTAGGTGAGACCTCCTATAGAAAATAAGACTTTAGTGAAAGGAAAGAGAAGGAGGAGGAAGAGGAGGAGGAGGAGGAAGAAAAGGAGGAGAAGGAAAAGCAATAGGAGGAGGAGGAGAATACTCTTGGAATAGAAAGGAGAAGGAAGGGGAGGGGGAACCTACTCATTTATATAATTTGAGAATCATAGGAGAAGAATCAACAAGGATGAAGCTGTTGGTTGGGGAAGTGGGGAATCTTATGAATCTCATTCTTATTTGAGCTGGGGAAGGGAAAGTTGGAAAGGAAGGACCAAAGGCTATAGTTCAGAAATGCAATAAAATCAATAGGGAACTAATCTGGGAAATGGTGAGGGAAGAGCTTGGATTTGTGATGGGGGTTGAATTAGATAGAGAATCCTCACAGACTAAACAAGCTTCATTTGGAGAAGGTTGATTGCAAAAAGGAGAGGGAAAACTAGAAAAACCTAGCGATCTCTCTCTCTCTGGGCTAGGGAAGGTTGAGGAGGCAAAATGATTAGAAATAGACAATTCCAACTTCAAATAGCTGGTCTTGAATTCATTACATTTTCCCTTCTTTGTTTATTTTCTTACTTTTGAGAAGGTATTGGTAGCAATCATAACAATGAATAAGAATGGTATAAATCCACACATAAAATACAGGAAGGTAATGGAATAGATCATAAAACAAAACTCAACAATTTATTGTTTGTAAGAAATACACTTAAAATATAAAGATTCATGTTATGAATACAATGAAATGTTACTGTGTCATAAAAATTATGAATATGAAGAATTCAACAACATTTGGAAAATTTATATAGAACGATGCAAAGAAAAGTAAGCATAATAAGGAAAACTTCCATAATGACTATATAATATAAAAGAAACCAATAATGAAAGACACCAGAACTTTGATCAATTCAGTGACCAATTATGACTTCAGAAAATTGATGACTAACTGTGCCTCTAGTCTCTCAGAAGAGATGTGGTGTACTACAGATGCAAGCATCCATCACATATTCCAAGACATAACCAATGTGTTCATTTATTTTGCTTTTTGTACTTTGCAAAGAATTATTTTGGGGAGTGAGAAGTGGGAGCGTTCGGGAATAATATAGAAAAGTATAAATGAAACATTTATATTACCCTCCCAAATTATGTGATAGCAGTGAAGCAGACTGTCCATGTCTCCATTGTTCTTTTTTCATGATAAAACTACCTATTTCTACAATTCTACAGTTTCTTGTATTGTTGTGTATTAGCCATATTGGTAAAGGACTGAAGCCCACTTATACTAATCATATTTTTCTCCATTGCCCTTTGAACCAACCAAGTACAACCAAGTTATACTTCAGAAATTGAGATGGTACATGATTCTGAGACATCGACCATCACTGAAAGAATACTAGTGAAAAAAAAAGATAAAAATTTGTGTCTCAAAGTGGCTAGAAATTATTCAAATCGCTTCATTATTTTCCACATGCTATCCAATCTTTTTCACTCTTCTTATTCAATTCTAGGCCAGATCGCTTTTCCCATTTTCAGTAGCTTTTGAAGCTGTATTGACAGACTTACAGAAGGAGCTACTTGTCATGAATTGTCATATCTGCATGTCATAAATTGGTCCATAGCTATCCATCATCCTTTTGGTAACATAGACAGACTGGAGAAAGCCGTGGCTGCAAGGCTAAAGAGTTTAAATTCTATTTTGTGGATAGTGAAAAGATCAAAATTAGTATTACCTCGAGTTTCTACTGTATTGATTTCTACTGAATTGATTCTGCTTTGTAACTGATTTTCTGCTGTATTAATCTTATAATTGATTATAATTCTATATCTGCCTGAGACCACCTCCCTCTGATCTTGAGTTGAGCTCAGGACATAGAGTTATTTTAAAGTTACAAGTTAATGGTACCATCCCTAAAAGATTTGCCATCTGTCCTTATGATTAGGGGAGTTTTTTTCTTTTCTAAGGAGATAGCAAATATTATAGTGTTTTTTTTTAATGCTTTATTAACTTCTGGTTTACATCATTCATTTCCGACAGATTTTGCGTTACAATTTTTCCCTGTTTTTCCCCTACCCACCACCCCAAAATAGCAGTCCCACAGGATATCCCATCCTCCAATCTGCTCTTTCCCATATCTTCCCTCATACCCACTTCGACTTTTCCAGTAGTGCATGGTGGATCTCTGTGCCTTAATGCCTGTATATCTTATTTCCCAATTACATGTAAAATAGCATGAATAATAGTATTTATATATTTTTAAACATTTGATTTTAAAACTTTGAATTCCAGATTTATTCCCTTCCTCCCTTGTCACCCACCCTTACTAGGAAGATAAGCAATTCAGTATATGCTGTACATGTGTAGCTATGCAAAACATTGCCATAGTAGATATAGTAGACTGACTATGTTTCCCTCCCTCCTATCCCTCCTCCCACATGTTCTATTCTCTACTTTGATCCTGTCCCTTTTCAAAAGTGGGCACTTCCAACTTCCCTCCCCGCTAGCCTACCCTCTCTTCCATCATCCCCCCCTCATTTCCTTCCTCCCTACTCTCCTGTAGGGTGAGATATCCTATTTAGTAATGTATGCCATTCCCTCCCTGAGCCAAATTCAATGAGATTAAGGTTTTGCCTTTTTGCCTTCCTGTTCTTCCCCTCCGTTGTAACCATTTTCCCATGCCTCTTCTATATGAGATAGTTTACCCCATTCTGTCACTCCCCATTTCCTCTCATTAAAATATGATAGTTTTGATGCCCTAGAAAAGATTAGAAGATGAAAAGAGATCCAATCAACTTCATTAATTATTGGAGAGGGGTGGTTACTAGCACAATGTGAGTGCTAGCTCACTTTCTTCAATGTAACCAATCATGTTGTCCTCACCCCCGTGATGTTGTCTACCCTGTAACTGATAACATTCTCTTCCCCACCTACCCTACTCTGTACTTCCCAAAACTTTATGAAGGCTGATGAGCCCTACCTCAGGATCTTTGATGATTGAGAGGCCATAGAACCAATTTATTGTTTATTGCTAGTCTCACTAACAAATTGATCATGCTCAGACCATTATCTCTCAGTTTACCTTAATTTTCAAATGTAACGGTAGGGACTAAAGAATTTTTTTTTGCCAAGAGAGTGTCTCACCAAGTCCATTTCATTGTACAAAAAAAGATTTACACAATAATAATCATAATAACATCTCATATTTATAAGTCCTTTAAGGAATATGAAGTACTTTACATATATTATCTTATTTGGTCCTCACAAATCAGCTTCAAACTAAAAGGTTATAATCTATAAAAGGACTCTGGGGAAAATCAACATGGCCTAAAAACATAACTATATAACAAGTATCTAATTCCAGAACTCTGATGACCCTGAGCAACCAAATAGGATGCTATAAAAAAGTTTAGGGAGAGATGATGGTGGTCTGAAATGGAGTTGTAGCCATTTGAGAGAGCAGAAGGGAGAAAAAGTAAGACATGGGTTAGAGGTAGAGTTCACAAGACATCAACTGATGAGATATAGGGAGTGAGAGAGAAGAAATGAAGAATCAAGGATGATTTGAAGTCTAGGTGACTAGAAGGATGGTGGTGCCCTTGACAGAAGGGAAATTGGGAAGAAGGGTAGGACTAGGGGTGAAGAGAATGAGTTTTCTCATCTATCTCATTGTTTTCTCATCTGTCACATAAAGGTCTTGGACTAGATTATTGTGAATGTTTATACTTTCCAGGTCTGTTGGTCGCTGCAACTCTTTTAGAGAGTGTTTTTAATTATTCAAAACTGTTACCTCATCTTCCTTCCAATCTTCAAGGGGGAAGACACAGGATATGAAGAAGACTAGAAATACGCCTCATTGGTCACTAAAGACACCACACTTTCAGAGCTGACAGACTTCAGAGCCATTCCTAGGGGATCATTCTGTGGCATCAAGAAGGTATACAGATATGTCAAGTTTGTTTTCCTTTGTGTGTGTATTATTGTCGATGATGATATTTGGAGTTGCTTACTTCACAAGGAAATCTCCACACTGTTCAGCCATAGTTCTGTTGCAGAGGCAGATAAGAAAATCTTTTCCCTCCCTCATTAGACTCACTCCTGGCCTGCCTCATTTCAATTTATTTTCCCTGTTTGTTTCAGTGAAGCCACAGCAGAGAGGCTGCCTATAGCAGCATGGGGTCCTCCTGGCTGGCCCCTTTCCAAACAGTGCAGAGGAAATGCCATTAGCTTGGAATAAACAGCACAGGAAGGTAGGACATGTTGCTTTCTGACTTGAGGCTAAAAATATAGAACAGAGAAGAAGCAGTAAGAAGGAGGAAAGCTATTTGTTTCTGGGCTTTCTTAAAGAGGAATCACATCCAAAACTGAGAGATGGAGCTGAAGAGAAAGATCATTTCAAATATATTTACTATTGTAAATTATAGTGAATTCATGGGTGTGCATGGACATAGGAATGGGGTAATGTCATACAGGAAAGATGATTCAAAGATTGACCGAAAACAAGGGTTAAAAGATTTATCAAAAGAAAAGAATGGCGACTTAAATACAATTATGGATTAACCTTTCTGCTGCTCCTACATATCAGGCTTTGTCTACATTACAGAATGCTTCCAGGAATGACTCCAAGTAGTAACATAAAGATAAACCAATGAGTGCAGTCCATTTCCAAGATGGAGAGCTGAACAAATTGGATTTCTGTAATGATCACACTCTGGTCCCAACCAGGTAGGTTCTATAAACCTGTGTAAGCAGGAAGGCAGCAGCTGTTGCCAATAGCCCTAAAAAGGACACAAGCCATTCTCCCTCTCTGGAACTGCTTGTATACAACAGACAAAAGCAGAGAGTCAGAACCTTTAGGCTGGTGTTTTTGAAGGCTGACCCATTATATTGAAGTTACAGAGCTAACTGTCTATAGAAGAGAAAGAGCATCTTGGCTTGGTCTCTCATTAACTGTGCAACCCCAGGCAAGCCTCTTGATACATTTAAGCCCCAGTTATCCCGTCTTGTACTGCCTACCTCCAGAAGCTGTAGGTTGCTTTTGTTTTGTTCTGTAAGGAAAATGTTTTGCAAACCTTATAGTACAATAGTAAAGGTGGATATTATTATTCATAATATGAATACACTGTTTACCTCAGCATTGCTACAGGAATTAACTGAAAAAAAAAAAGAAAGAAAAATACTCAATTTGAAGTCAAAAGACCTGGATTAATTTCCTGACTCTGTTATTTACTGACTGTATGATCTTGGGCAAGTCTTCTCTGGGCCTCTGGTTATTCATCTGTAAAATAATATTAATAACAATGGACATTTATATAGCACTTCCTCATTTGAAAAGCAGATTACATGCATCATTTCATTTGATCTTTGCAAAACTGTAAGGTAAGAGTCCTCAATCTTGTTGGTGTCCTGGACCCCCTGTGGAAGTCTGGTGAAGACTGTGCAACTCTTCTCTGAATAATATTTTTAAATGCATCAAAAAGTACACAGGATGACAAAGTAAATCAATTACAAATCAAAATATTTCTTAAAAAGAGCTTGCTGTCCCTAAACTAAGAGCCCTTACTCTTAAGGTAAGGCAAATACCATAGGTATCATCTCCATTTTATAGATGAGGGAACTGAGGCTTCAAGTGGTCGAGAGATTTGCCAATGGACACATGGCAAGTTAGTGTCTGAGGCAGGATCTGAACTCAGATCTTCCTGAGAGCGTCTTGAGGAGATGATGGGCCCAATGGGCCCAACTCTAAACTGATGATCATTTCTTCATAATGAATGTGATGGACTTTTGGTAGTAGTGAAGAACAGGAAACAAAATAGCTGTCCAATTGGGAAATAACAAAATAGATTATGTTATATGGATATGCTGAAATATTGATGCACCATAAGGAATAATGAATATGAAAAATTCGAGGATGCAGGAAAAGACTTATGAACTGATGCAAAGTGAGATAAGCAGAATCAGGAAAACAATATATAGTATAACAGCAACATAAAAGAAAAAAATAATCAAATCAAAACTGAATGCTATATAGTTATAATGACCTAGCTTGACCCCAAAGAAGAGATACTAGAATACTAGAATATCACACACACACACACACACACACACACACACACACACACCCTTTTAAATCTTTGTAAAGATAGAAAACTACACATAGGGAACACTGCACGTACTGACAGATTTGACTGATGTGCTGGTTAGTTTGGCTCAACTGGTACCCTCCCTCCCTCTTTCTTATCCTTTGTTATTGTGCTCTCAGTCGGGGAAAGGGAAGGGGGAAAAAGGAGAAAATCTTTTCTATTAGAAAAGACTGATGTAAAAACAAAATATATTTATAAAAATACTGAATGAATTTGAAGTACTTTGTCATAGTAGAATGCTGCATAAGTGATAGTGCTCAACCTTCTCCCTTCTAACCACCACTCCCACCTCCTTTCAGCACCTAGGTAGGTCCAGCCTGGATGCCAGGAACTCAGAGAAAGCTTTGCTTAGTTCTGCCCCCTCCACCCGTGAGGACCAAGCCCTCTTTGTAAAGAGCTTGTGGGGACAAGCCAAGGCCAACATACATCCCCTCACTGGAAATAAACCTCCTGATCTTCCCAAACAGAGCAATACCAGGAAGGCTTTAAAGTAATAGGCAGGAACTTTAATTAAGCTGCGCATTGACTCCGGAGCTCAGGGAGCAATTAGAGCTCTGTGTTTCCTAATGCAGTGATATTTGTCTCCCTCTAACTCACAGTCGGCAGTCGGGATGCCCTTGGAAAGCTTTGTCCTTGATCTCAGGCTTGCTCTTTCTTTTGCTGCCATCTGGTGGCAGTATGAAGAAACAGCAAGTTGATGTTTAAGGAGGTCACAACAAATGTGAATGTAAATATACTCTGTGTACCAAAAGACTCTATTTTCCTGGTCTCTGTTTCAGAGCTGGCCAGGTTAAGCTGTTCGGCCACATGTACATCTTCTGAAATTATAGAATTATGGAGATGGCTCTTGGAGTCAATAAGAACTGCATTCAGGTCCTGCCTCTGACATACATTGGTGGTTTCTGGGCAAATTACTTAACCTCCCAATGCCCCCTGAAACCTGGGGGTAGCCAGCTGTCCTTGGGCAGATCTTAATTCTATGACTTTTCTATTCAAACCAAACTACTCTCAGGCCCACCCAGTACTAGGAAGCCTTTCATTATACTTCTCAGTAGCAAGCAGAAGCAGCTGTGCCAGATTGGAACTGAGTGTCATATCAGCTCACAGCTTAATGGACTCATTAGCTCTGTCTGGCAGCTCTGGGTGAATATTGCCCCAAATACAACAACATGGGGTATGTGAGGCTGGCCCATAGGGGTGCCAAACACTTTGAAAATCCCATTTCCAGTGTGTGAAAATGGAAGTTTCTATTTTTACAGCCTCCAGAGCCACAACCATTTAAATGACTAGTTAGATTTGTGTGTGTATAGGGGAGGGGGGGAAGCTCTTGCTTAATAAAAGTATATATTGTCTAATTAAATATTTAGACTCTTCTATCAGGGAGGGAAAAAGCCAGACATCACTGTGGGCTCCATCCCCAGTAAACCCCTTTCCAACAGAGGCTTCCTAGCCTCCCTTGTTCACCAGTTCTAATTACAGGGCTAGTGCTGTGTGGTGGATAGAGCAGTGGATTTGAATTCAAAACATCTGGGTCCAAATCTCTCCTCTTCCACTGTTTAACTTAGTTGCAATCAATCTCACTGGGCTACAATTTTCTCAACCTATAAAATGTATTTCCTAACTCACAGGAATAGTGTTGTTATTGTTACTAATTATTATTAGTGTATTTGCAACCCTGCTGGGTTTCATCTCCATGGAACAAGATGCCCTTCCCATGATGAGCTCATTACTTCTAATTTCAGCATCATGCTGCTAATTCCAGCCTGGATACCACCTCCTTCAGCCTACTCTCCCCCCTAATTGGAGGACTGGAGGGTGAAGCACCAAACTCTTCCCAAAGCCTTCCTTTACAGAGGGCAGAAATTGGTGAGGGAGTAGTTGGAGGAGAATAACTGGAATGTAGAAGGGCTTCTCATACCCATGCTGTATGAGGATCCACTGAAAGACTTGCGGAAGGTAGCTTATAGAAAAGAAGAGTTAGAGTGATAACTCTTTTCAAGGATTTTAAGGATTATTTTTACCCAGAAGGATTAGACTATTCCCTGGTTGATCTAGAGGGCAGAACTAGAGGTGAGCTGGCAAAAGTTGTAAAGAGGCAAAAGGAATCTTGATGTGAGTGAAAATTGCCTGACAGGCAGAGATACACAAAAACTCTCGTTGCTTCCAAAGGCAATGGTTCCTCCTCATTGGAGTTATTCAAAGAGAAGCTGAATGACCACTTGTTAAGTATATTGTAGAGGAAATTCTGGTACAGTGATAGGTTATACTAAACATTCTCTGCTTCTAGCTATGAAATGCTGTTGGTGATTTTCCTTGATAATTGTTTTTGTATGTATAATATCCTTTAGGATTCAGTCTTTCAATCCCAGCTCACACAAGTAAATACCATAAGGGTCATCCTGAGGGAATGTTGTTTCTAATACTATCTCTCACAAACTCCTCATCCAATGTTGTTGTTGTGATGTCTCTGACTCTTTGTGACCCCATTTGGTGTTTTCTTGGCAAAGATAATAAAGTGATTTGCCATTTCCTTCTCCAGATCATTTTACAGATGAGGAACTGAGACAAATTGGATTAAGTGACTTGCCCAAGGTCACACAGCTAGTAAGTGTCTGAGACTGAATTTGAACTCATGAAGATAGTCTTCCTGATACCAAGTTCAATCCTCTATCCATTGTACCTCCTAGCTGCCCCCTCATTCTCAAAATCAACCAACCAGCTGATATTCATTAGTTTTTACAAAGTGATATTTACTGAGAAGGCAAAATAAGACATAATTACCAAAAGTATCCCTCAAACTGGGGTCAAACTCTTCCTTTTCATAGGGATCTTAAGCTTAAAGTACAAAGATAAGAAGGTACACATATAGAAGACCTAGGACTGAGGGGTAATTTCCAGATTCTGGCCTTGGTAATCCTTTTCTCCTTTTGTAGAGTTCTCAGTATTCTTCTTATTATGGCAACTAGGTAACACCTTCACTGAGGACTGCATCTGAAGCTAGAAACTCTATAACCACGTACACAACAGAATCAAAACTAATAGCAACTGGGGTGGCTAGGTGGCACAATGAATAGAGCACCAGCCCTGGAGTCAGGAGGACCTGAGTTCAAATCCAGCCTCAGACACTTGACACAATTACTAGCCATGTGACTTTGGTCAAGTTATTTAACCCCAATTGCCCTCCAAAAAGAAAAAAATAGCTAATAGCAATTATAGGACCAGCTCAGGACTACCAAGTAGAAAATGCACAACATCTAAATAAATAAACTCTAGTATGGTACAAACCAGAACAATGTGATAACATTGCCAGAAGACATCAATGGCCCTGCAGGAACAGAAGCATGAATCATGTTCTATGAGTATTCCGGGGGCTTATCCATTTCTCCCATTAATAGTTATGTGTCTTTATGGGATAGTGTCCCCATGTTTATGAGATGGAGGCTGGGGAAGGGTGTATTACATTGTTACATTCTTTACTTTGCCTTTGCTTTGAGCTAATTTTATACTCTGGCATGAAAGGAAAAGTAAGTGTATCAACGGGGGCTCATAAATTATGATTTGAACAGATGAAGAGTAAGGATGCCTTGAACATAGCTTCGTTCTTTAGGGGATACATGTAAGAGAGGATAATGCACTCTTACCCAAAAAACAGTGATTAATTGATTGTTGTCAACCTGGAGGAGAGATCACTGGTGGAGTGACCTAGATCTTTGGCCCTGTTTTGTTCCGTGTTCTTATACCTGATTTGAAAAGGTGTGGTTATAGAAAGACATGGTTATTTATGGAAAATGTATGTATGTATGTATAAAACACTAATTATAGTCAGGAAAGGCACATTTGAATCCCTGTTCTATAAATTAGTAGCTTAGAACAAGTCAGATGGAGCAGTGGGTAAAGACTCTAGGCCTAGAGTCAGGAAGACCATTCAAATCCCTCCTTAGACACTTAATTGTGAGATTAAAAGTCATTTAATCTCTGTCTGCCCTCACTTTTCCTACCTGAAAAATAGGGATAATAATAGGACAAAGAACAGTTGTTAGAGCTGTTATAAGGACTAAATGAGAGAATGTTTGTAAAGCACTTAGCAAAGTGCCTGATACCTAATAGGTACTTAATAAATCATTGTCTCCTTCCTTCCTTGAATAATCAGACACAAACCATTTCATCTCTTAGAGCTTTAGTTATCTCATCTGTAAAATGGTATTAATGATTACATTGTCTCACAGTTGTTGTGAGGAAGCATTTTGAAAACTTTAAAGTACCCTCAAAATGTGAATTATCATTATTTCACAAATCTATAGCTTGTAATTCTTAGCAAGTTCACAAATGGCACAAAACTGAGAGGGATGGTGTGACCAGAATAGTAAGGACCTCCAAATTTTGTCATCTAAGACCAAGGAATCATCAATCTATGGTCTCATATATTGACGGTCACCTCCCCTAACACCTAAGTGTACATAGCTTAGGACTATAGGTCCATGAGCTCTGAAAATTACTACCCCCCTCCACCCAAACTACCAACTGGGCAGCTAGGTGTTGCAGTGGACAGAGTACTGGGCTTGGAATTATGAAGACTCATCTTCCTGAGGTCAAATCTGGCCTCTGACACTTACCATCTTTGTGACCCTGTCACTTAACCCTGTTTGCCTTAATTGTCTATCTGTAAAATGAACTGGAGAAGAAAATGGCAGACTATTCCAGTGTCTTTGCCAAGAAAAACCCCAAATGAGGTCACAAAGAGTTGTACTCCACTGAAACGACTAAACAGCAACAAACTATCAGCCTAGCTTCCAGCTTGATCTCTACAGTTATCACTGAAGGAGGCAATCCTTGAAGATAAGAATCCTGAAATCATTACCACTACCAATACCAAATGCAAATCATGTGAAGGTAAAGCCAAGAACTCCAGAAATAACAGCACCATCCACTCTCCCTAAGACCACTGGCCTTGGCTTCTAGCCTCCTCCAGCCCACCAGCTGTGCTCCAGGAAACAAACACTTTTGGAGATATCACCTAGGAACTGCTTCTGTAGGTGCTGCTCTAGCTCTCACCTCCTTATCAGCCATAGCTACTGAAGACTCAGAAAAGCAAGTTCTCATTCCCCAAATCTGTGACACCATCAAATGGCCCAGTGTCAGAAAAAGACATGATTTCATCAATGGAAATGACACTAAAGATGATCTGTTATCTGCTTTGCTGCTGCACACTAATGCCCACTAGGTCATTCTATCTGAGTTGCAATTGACGCCTCCTATCTATTAGAATGTGACCTCCTTAGAAGAGGAACTATCATACTTTTTTACTTGTATCCTATTTTTCATTTGTTTATTTTTTTTCTTTCTTTCCTTCCTTCCTTGCTCCCTCCCTCCCTCCCTTCCTTCCTTCCTTCTTTGATTCATTTACATAGAGCTGGAAGGGATTTTGTAGATCAGTGGTATCAAATTCATATAAAAATGGATCCCTGTCAGCTGCATATTGACTCAGAAAACCACAAATTAACATTACCTCTGTTACACTGCATTCTTTTTAGATTTTGTTAAACATTTCTCAATTATATTTTACATGATTGAGGCCCCACTAAGGAGTTTTGCTGGCAGGCCAGACATGACCTAGAGGCTGCAAGTTTGATACTTCTATTATGGACCATGTAATACAATCTCCTTATTTTACAGAGGAGGAAACCAAGATACAAGGAAGTTACATACCTTGCATGAGGTCACCTTACTACATAGGTAATAAGTGGCTGAGTTGGGATTTAAATTTAGGACATCTGACTCCCCAATCAGCATCCTTTCCACACAACATCACACTGTTTCACAAGAAATTAAGAACGTTTTGCCTGAAGAAGTCTCTTCATCAGAGGCCTTCAAAGGTACAAGAAGTTCTTGTTAGGGATATGTATCATAGGGGGAACTTGTATACTAGTCAGAGAATAGACCTGGATAACCAGGAAGGTTGTCTTTTCCAGCCCTAGGATTCTAAAGTTTCTTTATCTCACCAACAGCACAAAATGATATCTATCATATTTTATAAGAAGTTCCCCAAGGAGAAAAGATGCCAGAACTCTTTAGCAATTTAATCTAGATCAAGTCATCCAAAATGCACTGGTAGTAGTGCCTGAATGTAGACACTTCTCACATTTCTATTGTTCTATACTATCTATCCACTACTTCTTTTATGAGAACAGCAATAGAATTTCTCAAATGGATCTATACAGGACCCCTTCAGGACATGTAAACTCTTATTTTTAGTCTGTACATTAAGAATCTGAGATCTCACAGCTAAATGCCTTATCCTCAGACTGAGTAGGCAAACTTGGTTTAAATATATTTAGGGGCAGGGGAAATACTACTAGGACAGTATGTCTCACTTTGGTTAAGTCATATTGGGAGAGTGGATAACCCATTCCAAGTGAGTGAAAATGACCCCTCAAAAAAGCCTCCATCAGAATCCTGGTAAGGAGGATAGAAAGGGGGTTGAGGGTAAAATTCTCCTATTGGGGCTTCAAAGTGCAGAGCTGGTAGAAAACCAGGAGGCCCAAGGATTATCACCCACCTAGAGAGGAAGCCTACTCTCCAAGATGTTAGCATCGAGGGAAAAAACCCACCCTAGTCCCAGCTCTGAAGTACTTCTATTTGGTCATGTTTTGAATCAGATCTTGAGTGGGAAGGTGTTCTCAGATGACCGCAAAATTTATAGAATGAATGATGTGAAAATCTCTCAGTTTTATGCCTAGCTTTGAGACAGCTTAAATGTAGTCTTACTTGCACACAAAATAGAGAAAAACTCCTTGGGTTTTTTTGAGTACCAGAATTGTGTACTGACTGAAATTATGTTGAAACCTCAAAATAGTGCTGCTCATGATACAGCAAAACTAAAAACCATCTTGGATGAAAGACTTTAATTATTGAGGTCCCCAAGCTTATCATTATAAGGTGGAGGCACAGGATTGGTACACCAAGCAGAGAACTTCAATATCAATACAAATATATGTGAAGGGTATTTGTACTATGTGTGTAAACACATGCAAAGAGATTGAAGTATTACCTTGTGCATGTAGCTCTTTACATAGGTACATCTCTTTGTGGACATATAGGTCTGTGTTTCTCCTATACATGCATTGTACATAGTTGTCTGCACATTGTGAGCTTTAGACTATGAGCTCCTCAAGGAGTCACAGTCCCTGGACTCTGTTTTGTCTTTTTGTATCTCCAGTGCTAAGTATAGGGTCTGGCACATAGTAGGTATTTACTAAATGCTTATTGACTGAATATATGTATTTATCTCTAAACTATGCAATTTATCTATAGTCTAAATGATATACACATATATTTGAGAGGCAGTGTGATAATAGTGGGAAAACGTTGGATTTGGATTCATCAGGATCCTGGGTTCAATTCCCCTGTGTGACCATGGTCAAGGCACTTAACTTCCCAAGCCTTTGCTTCCTCAGCTATAAAACAAGGGTGATGATACCTGTAGCACCTTCTTCATGGAGCTGTTGTGAGGATCTGAAATGTTTGCAAAATGACCTGCAAACATTAGATCACTACATAAATGCCAACTATGTCATATATAGGAAATATATTTTATTTATACATGCATATATATACATATAGATGTGTTTATTCTGTGTTTACATATATACTATACATTTTCATGTGTGAATGTATATATCTATTCATTTACTGTATTATGCATTCATCATATACTGCACACCAACATAAATGTATATTGAGTCATATATCTAGAGCTAAAAGGGAGCACAAAGTTCATCTCATTAAAGTCCCCCATTTTAGAGATGAAACTGAAACCTAAGTTAAAAGATATGTTCAAGGTTGTACAGGTAGCAAGTGGAAGGGGTGGGGTTGAAATCTAGGCCATCTGACTCCAAATCCAGCACTTTGTGCACAGCCTTCATTCTAGTTCTATACATTTAATGTGTGTGTGTGTGTGTGTGTGTGTGTGTGTGTATGTCTGTGTGTAATATATTAAAGCAATAAGAAAGATTTCAATGTATTGCAACTCAAGACCCAGGACCACAAGTTTTGGGTTTATACATCCTGGATTCAATCTTGGGGACTTCTCTAAAAGCCCTATATTTCTGTCTCATTTTTACCATCTTGCCCAAGATTTCTTCTCGTAGTCTCAGAATATATGGTTCATTTCTAGGCCTCCTCAGATGTTGATAAAAGTACTCCAAATTTTGTGTAAGCACTTATGGTAGCAATATATAATAGGACAGTCTTTACTGAAATGCACATAAATCATAGTAGCCCATTAGCAATTAACATAATTTTTCTCCCCTTTTGAGTGAGTCCCATCTGAGAGCCATAGAGAACTTTGTACTTTTCCCATACTTTCTCTCAGCTAAGTGGAGCTCCAGATCTGCTAGGGTAAGGTCGGAACTCATCTTGATCCCAGCTCTTGATACTTCCTATTGAATAAGACCAAGATAGTGGCTATCAACCCTGGTGGCTAAACTAACAGTTGTGGTGAATACGTGTGTGTGTGTGTGTGTGTGTGTGTGTGTGTGTGTGTGTGTGTGTGATATTTGAGGTTAGCATGGTAATAATTAGCTCTTCTTTGAAGCAAAATAATAGGATTTAGGATGGTGTTATAGCTTCAAGTGAGATGACACTTTGCAAAGGGTATTTCTTGGTTTAGATCTGGCTAAGGGCCCTTTCAATACAAAGATTATGTGTTTTAAAAAAAAGCTTAAAGCACCCCCAAGGTCACAAATTTGTAACCAGCTAAAATTTAAAGGCAAAAAAGTGGTACATGTGACAAATGATAATATATGAAAGTCTCCCCACTCAAAGGATTGATGAAAATGCTGAAAATGTCAGATGTTTGACTTGTCCAAAGAGATGATTTACCCAGAGAATGATGACTGAAGATTTAAATGTAGTCCCCAAAATATAGTTTTATTCTAACTTGGTGAATTCAAATCACTTGATACAGATAACATCTTTGAGTTGGGGAGAGACTGGCAGATGTAGTTGCTGAGTCACAGTGGAAAGATAGTAGAAAAGTAGAGAACAGGATTTGAGAGGGGCAAATGGTGCTCCAAGAAGAGAAGGCAATCTGCAAAAGCCAGGCCAGTGAGTTTGATGTTGATTCCTAGCAAATTTCTGGTACATTGTAGCAAAGGAAGGTTAGTGAATATCTAAGAAAGAAAGCAGTGATCACAAAGAACCAGGAAAGCTTCAAGGTGTCCAAGGTGTCCAAGACAAACCTTACTTTATTTTTTTTAGACAACCTTACTAAACTGTTAAGTGGGAAGAATGTTATAGGACTCAAAAAGTATCTTGTGTTTTTCTTATAGAAAAATAGAAGCATATGTATGGACTAAATAATAGTACAATTAGATGGATATGGAATTGATTGAATAATTGGGTAGAAAAAGGAGTCATTAATGGTGCAATGTCAACTTGGGTGGAAGTCTCTAATGAAGTACCTCCAGGGATCTATGGAAGTATAGCCCTATGATGGATGCTTAACATTTTTATCAAGGATGTATCTAAAAGTGTGGGTGGCATACTTATCAAATTTGCAGATGACACAAAGTTGCAAGAGACAAATAACACTCTTAGTCACAGATCTAGGATCCAGACAGTATCTTGACACACTAGCACACTGCAATGAATCAAAGCAGATAAAAATGAATAGGAATAAATGTAAAGTCTTACATTTGGGTTCAAAAAGTAATTTCAAAACATAAGATAGGGAGAAATGACTAGATATCAATTTATATGAAAGAGATCTGGGCTTTTTTATGAACTCCAAATTTAACATGTGTCAGTAGGGTGATAAAGTAGACCAAAACAAACAAAAAAAACAACAAAAAATGTCATCATGTGTTGTATTAAGATAGAGTTTCCAGGAATAAAGAGTTGATAGTTCAATTGTTCTGTATGCTGATCAGACCACAACTAGAATATTATATTCAGTTCTGGGCACCACAGTTTAGGGATTCAATTCAATTCTATCTGAAAATCTCTTCTGCTAGGAACTATGCTGAGTACTAGGGATAAATAGCAAAAATGAAAGTCTCTGAACTCAAGAAATTTGCACTTTATTGAAGGTAAATAACACGTATACAGAAAATTCAATCTATCAAAAATCATTTCTTGGGATGGGCTAGAGGCAACAGATCTAATATGGAGAACTTTTTATTAAAAATAATATGTAAATTCCAGAGGACACAATAGAAAGCTATTAGGGTAGAGTGGGATAGGGACACTTGTAACATAGGCTGACATAGATGGATATGAGGGAACAGGCTTGTTACCCAGGCCAGGCAGCATATAACCCAAAAATATAGGGATTCTGAGTGGAGCCAAAGAGTAGGAAATTTCTATACCTTTCCAGAAGTAAGGGTATTTGATTTGCCTATCACCTCTTGAGCAAGAGATTGAAAAGGGATAGGGTGGGTTATGCTCTGGGGTAGGTAATGAGTCCTTGATCTTCTAGTATAGTTAAGCCAAAAGTTATTAGGCTTCTAATTTCCACTTGGTTAAAGAAAAACAAGGCATGTTTTAATTCCTCTGCCTCAAATCCTCTACCAGGTCAGCTGTGTTTGAGAGCTCATGCCAGGGTTTAAAAGCTTATCTCTCCCAAGGTGGGGGTATCTCAAGAAGGTCTTTGGTACTGGATTAGTGGATAGTGGGAATGATAAGTTGAAGAACATAGAGCAGTGCTGCCTGCATGGTAAAGGGTCTCAAGTTCATATCATATGAGGATTCATTAAAGAAACTGGGGATGTGTTACTTAGAGAATAAAAGATTTAAGAGGATATAAATGTCAAAGTGTTGAAAGACTTTCATGAGAAAGAGGGGTTAGGCTTGTAATATTTGACTCTAGAAGTCATAATGAAGACAAATAACTGGAATTACTGAAGAGGAAAGTTAAGGCTTGATTTATACCAAAGCTCCCTAAATAATGAGACCTATCCCAAAGTGACTGGGGCATTTCCAGGAGGTAATGTGGTCCTACTCACTAACGACTTCAAGCAAAGGCTGTTGTTCTTCTAGGTGTGTTGTAATTGAGTTTGCTTTTCAGATATGATTTGAGCTGCATGGCTACTAAGGTCCCTATTGGCTTTGAAATTCCATGTTTCTGTGGAAGAGAAGAAAAAGAAAAGTTTCTGGGAAATTTTTGCTAGACATTCTGAGTAATGAACACAAACTACACAGATGACATCTGTTCTGATCACTCAAGGGAAACTGGACAACATAATGTGTTTTTTTGAGGAACGTGGTGATTGATGATGAAGCAAACACCACATTTCTAGGATGACCCATAAACAAAGTATCTAAATCTACTCTGGAAAATTCCAGTATATAGAAGAGCCAAGAAAACTTCCATGTTAAAAAAAAATCACAAGATGATAGTGGTATACTTCTTGGATATTAATGGGATTATACATGGAATTTGGATCCAACAGTTCCATAGAAATGCAGAATCTAAAAGTTGGGAGGAGTCATCTAGTCCAATCCAGACTTGAACAGAATCTCCTCCATTCCTATCTCCCATTAAAGATCTCCAGTGTTAGAAAACCTACTACATTAAGAGGTGTCCCATAACACTTAAAGATAGCTCTAATTGTTAGGCAGTTTTCTTTTGTTTTGTTTTTTCTATCAAGCTGATATCACCCTTTTAAACTTTCATTTACTGCTTCTAATTCAACCCACAACACCAAGCAGGACAAGTCTAATCTCTCTTCCTTTTGAAGAGCTGACAAATATTTGAGCATAGCCTATTCCTTCTATGCTCCAGCCTAAACTTTTCTGTTCCTACAACTAGTCTTAATATAGCATGATTTTGGATCTTCTTACCATCTGGATTGCTCTCCAATTATTTTCAAATTTGTTAATTCTCTTTCTAAAATATGATTTCCAAAATTAAATGCAATATCACAGTCATTTTCTGACCCAGGGACTTGCACTCTTTGATGGGTGCCCTTTTAGAATCTCCTCACTTATCTTGCATCTTGATCCCCTATTCATCATTTATTGTTGTTATTCTATACTTCTCTACCGGAGGGTTGGGGGAGATAGATAGCATTGTTGATAGAGTATCAGATCAGAAGTCAAGAAGACTCATATTCATGAGTTCAAATCCGGCCTAGTTCTGTTATCCTGGGCAAGTCACTTAACCCTTATTGCCTCAGTTTCTGTAAAATGAGCTTGGGAAGTAAATGGCAGTACTTTTGCCAAGAAAACCCCAAATGGGGTTACAAAGAGGAAGTTATTGACTGAAACAACTGAACAACAACAAAATCTGAAGATCATATTACTAGGTAGAGAAAATGAAAGCAAAATAGGAATTAATTAATTTCACCTCTGCTGATTATTTTTAGCAGGTCAATCTCATCCTCCCCGTACACACACACACACACACACACACACACACACACACACAGAGTTCATTCTGATATTTGATTTTCTTATTCTTACAGGATCATATCATTCTTCTGTATTAGTCCTTAGTTCCTTCTCCATTTTCATCTTGTACATTCTACTATAGATCCAGAACCTCATTGATGTAGATTTCCCTTTGCCAGTGTAAATTGCAATCTATCTATCCTGTCTAGTTTTTGTCTATATCTTTCTATCAATCCCTCATATAGAATCCACCCAATGTACTATGGTTGTGCTTGTGGTGGTTGTTGTTGTTGTTGTTGTTGTTATGGTGGTGGTGGTGGTGGTTGTTAAGTCATTTCAGTTGTAACTGACTCTTTGTGACCCTGTGGGTCTTGACCTCAAGGTGGAGTTATCCCCAATGAGGCAGACAACAAGCATGAATTTAGAGCAGGCTAGAAAGTTAGCTGACATTGGACAGGGCCAAAAGAACCTCACAACAGATTAAATTGGTGGGGTAAGAGTAAGGACTTGAGGAGGACACCTAGATTGAAAGCCAGAGGGATTTGGAGGATGGTGGTGGTTTGAAAGAGGAGAGGAATTGAAGAAAATAATGATGAATTCTGTTTTGAATGGACTGATTTTAAGATGCAATAAGACATTCTGTTTGAGATGTCCAATAGAAAGTTGGGGATGTAAGACTGAAAGTCAAGAGAGAGGTTGGGACTGCATAAAGAGATCTGAGAATCCAGTTCATAATGATGATAATTGGATCCATGGGAGATAATGAAATCACCATGCTAAATAGTGTAGAAAGAAAAGAGAAGTGGCCCCATGGCAGATCCTTGGGGGACACCCATGATTAGTGGGTGTGACTTGGATTAAGAAGCAAAAGAGAGTGAGAAGGAATGGTCAGTCAAATCAGGAGAGAACAGTGTCACACACACACACACACACACCCCCCTAGAGGAAAGAATATCAAGGAAATGTCAATATCAAGGCAATGTCAAATGCTGCAGAGAGACTGAGAAGGATAAAGACCTATACTTAAGGAAAATAACTTTGGCAGCTGAATGAAGGATGGGACAGATTTGAGACAGGTATACCAATTAGGAGTCTATTAGAGTAGCCTAGGCAAGAGGTAATGATGACCTGAACTGGGATAGTGGCTGTGAGAGTGGAGAGAAAAAGACATATACAAGAGATGTGGTGAAGAGAGAAAGGACTAGATTGAAAGACAGATTTAATATGTAGAGTAAGTGAGGGGTTGAGGGTAACACTAAGGTTTTGAGTCTGGATAACTCGAGGGTGGCAGTACCTTCACTAGTAATAGAAAAGATCAGAATTGAGGAATGTTTGGAGAGAAAGATAATTAAGTTGTTTTGAATGATTTGAGTTTCAGATGCCTAGGGGACTTTAGTTCAAGATATCCAAAAGGTAGTTGGTCATTTGAGACTGGTGCTCAGGAAAGAAAGTAGGGCTGGATATATAGTTCTTGGAATCATCTGAAAAGAGGTTATAATTCCTGGAAAGACTTAAATGAACTGATGTAAAGTGAAGTGAGCAGAACAAGGAAAACATTGTACGTGGTAAAAGCAATATTGTACAATGAAAAACTGTGAATGACTTAGCTATTCTCAGCAATACAATGATCCAAGACAATTCCAAAGAACTCATGATGAAGCATGCTATCCACCTCCAGAGAAAGGATTAATACTGTCTAAATATAGACTGAAGCCTGCTATTTTCCACTTTCTTTCTTTTTTTATTTGAGTCTTCTTATACAAAATGACTTATATGGAAATGTTTTATATGATTGCACATGTATAAACCATATCAGATTGCTTATCATCTCACGGAGGGGGATGGGAGGGAGAGATTTAATTTGGAACTCTAAACTGTTTCTTAAATGTTAAAAAAATTGGTTTAACATGTAATTGGGGGAAATAAAACATTATATAATTTAAAAGGTTATAATTGGAAGTTCTGAGCTCACCAAGTGAGATAGTACAAAAGGAATAGAGAAGTAAGCTAAGGACTAAGAACTAAGCCTTGGGGGATATTCATAGTTAGTGGGTTGGGCCTGGATAAAAGAAACAGAGGAGTGATCAGACAAATAAAAGGAGAATCCCAAGAGAGCAATTATTAAAAGGAAGAGAGGAGAGCATACAACAAGGATCAACAATGTCAGATGCTGCAGACAGGTCAAGGATGAGAACTGAGAAAAAGCATTTAGATTTAGCAATTAAGATAACTTTTGTAACTTTGGAAAAATGTCTCACTTGAATGAGACAGTTGGAATCCAGATTGCAGAGGGTTTAGAAAAGAGTGGGTTGAAAAAAAAGTAGAGATCCTGAGAGTAGATGGTTTCATTAGGGAGATATATTGAGAACAATAACGAACAGGGATGTTAGGATTGGGAAGAGAAGACATGGGAACATTTGTAGGCAGTTGACAGGGAGACAGTGTAGATAAGAGAGTTCAAGGACGTCAGTAGAAGCAGTCTGCTGGAGAAGAGAGGAGATGAGATCAAAGGCACATGTTACATCCTAGTACAGCAGTCTTCATGACAGAATGTCTACCAGCAACTCAGGTCAGGCAGATGGACTTTTCGTCAGTCTTCATGACCCTCATTGGGAAGTGATGGACCCCTCAGGACTTATCTCTTCCTCCTGTGGCTAGTCCTCTCTCCTACTGGTTCCTGTGGATCCTCACCATTATTCTATAGAAAACCAGAAGCCTCTTCCTCTTTGGAACACCCACTTCCAGCTTCTGTAGAAAGAATATGCATTTTGCTTCTAACTAATTTCCCTGCTCCTCCTCTTCCTTGTGTTACTTTCTTCCACCCTCTAGGCCTCATGACATAAGGTTGGATTCCCCTCTGTTTCCTTGAATTGTTTTTCTTCTTTGCTTTCCTCTTGAAGATGTTTTCTTTCTTTCATCATTCTTTCTGATAAGTCAATATCCTAAAACATGTGGGAAAACTTCATGTTACGTCAGAGTAAATGTTGTTTTGACTCAGTATTTTTTTAATCAAGTGCATCAGCTCAAAATGTGTTTCCTAGAATACAGTTGTTGGTGCATCCAAAATATTTTTTGTTATAGATTAGTCAGTAACAAAAGCAAGATTAATGTTTGAAAAACTCATGCTTAAAAAGAAACACACTGAGGAATAGAATCACTATTCAATAAAACCTACTGGAAAAACTGCATGTCCATATGGCAAAAAATAAATTTAAAGATTTGTAACTATACTTCACACTGAAAATGACTATTTCATTGAGTTTTGGGGTACTTCTTCCAGCAATGATCTATCAATCAATCAGTCAGTCAATAACATTTATTAAGCACCTACTATTTGCCAGGCATTGTGCTAAGCCCTGGGGATACAAAGAAAGGAAAAAGTCCCAGAGCTTATAATCTAATGGGTGAGACAATATGAAAACAGTGATGTGCAAAGAAGTTTTACATTAGAAAAATTGGAAGTAATCAATGGAAAGAAGGGAATAGAGTTAAAGACTGGTAAAGACTTCCTGAAGAAGGTAGAATTTTAGAAAAGACTTGAGGGAAGCCACAGAAGCCAGGAGGCAGACATGAGGAGAAACTGTTTCAAATATGGGGGATAGAGAGTGAAAATTCCCATAGCTGGGAGATGCAGTGTCTTGTTTGAGGAACAGCAAGGAGGCCAGTGACTCTAGATGGCAGAGTACTTGGGGGGAAGGAAGTTGGTGTGTGGAATAAGAAGAATGGAAAGGCTGGGAATGCCAAAAAGAGGTTTTTATATTTGATCCTGTAATTGATTGGGAGCCACTGGAGTGACTCAGTGTATTTTTTGGCGGGGGCGGGGGGAATGGGGGGGTTAACAGTCAAATTTATGCTTTTAGGAAGATCATTTTGACAGTTGAGTAGAAGACATACTACAGAGGGGAGAGACTTGCCACGGGAAGACTGACCAGGAGACTACTGCAGTAATCCAGATGTGAGGTGAAGGCCCTATACCAGGGCAGTGACAGTGTCAGAGGAGAGAAGAGGTGAAGAGAAAGAGAAAGTGAAGTGTCTAAGATGATAGATACCTAGGTTTCAAGCCTGGGGGACTAGGAGGATGGCAGCTAAGTGGTATAGTGGATTGGGCTTGGACTCAGAAATATTCATCTTCCTAAGTTCAAATCTGGCCTCAGACACTTACTAGCTGTGTGATTCTGGGCAAGTCACTTTTAACCCCTTTTGCCTTAGTTCCTCAACTATGAAATTAACTGGAGGAGAAAATGGCAAACCATTCCAGTATCTTTGCCAAGAAAATCACAAATGGGGTTACAAAGATTCAGACAAGACAAAAAGGACTCAGTGACAATAATGGTACCCTCTGCAGTAATAGGGGTCATTTGGAAGGGGAGAGGAGAAGGTGGGAAAAGATAATTTATATACAGAATAGATGGAAGGTAATCTCTGAAGGAAAGGCACTAGCAGCTGGAGAGACTAGGAATGGTCTCTTATCAGAGGTGAGATTTGAGCCTAGTCTGGAAGGAAGGAAGCCAAGTATTTTTTTTTCCAGTCAAGTGGCAAAGTTTACTGTAACACTAATAGAAGCAGGGAGAAGGTCCTAGGGAACCTGCAAACCAATGAGGGTGGTGCTAATACTTACATACAAAACGGAAGGTGAAAGGATCTGGGTGGGCTTAAGGACTGGTAAATAGTTTAGGGTGGGCCAGGTGCAGCCATGTAAGGAATATCAAGTAGGACAATTAGGTGATCTAGATGGACCACAGTGGGCCAGTTCCCTTGGGTGTAGGCACCAGTATGTATAGAAATGTATGGGAAAATTCAGGGACTGGGTTGCTTTCAAAGACATGGTCTTTTCCTTTTAGAGTGCCTGTTCCCATCACCCCATCATTCCCCCCTCAAACAAATGGGACCCAAAACCTTTTGGGGTAAATCTTCTGAAACTGGGAAGCCAAGTCTTGAAGGAGGCTCAGAAATGAAGGTGAGGAAGGAGAATGGATTTTGACTCCAACTTACTCATTCTGGCCCATCCTCAGTAGCTCCTGTCCAGTTTTCCTATAAATGCTTCACAGGAGGCATGCTGGAGGACTGGGGCTATCTTGGGTTATCTCTTGCTCTTGCTGGGTGGCCCATATGTTAGACAAACTGATGACTCTCTCAACCTGCTTACATCAACCATACACCTTTCCATTGCCTTTCAGTAGTCTGCAACTTTAACTCTTGGTTTGCATTACATGATTTATATCTCTCATGCATAATTAAAAATATACAGTATTTCTTTTTTTCTTTTGGAGGCAATTGGGGTTAAGTGATTTGTCCAGGGTCACACAGCTAATAAGTGTCTGAGGCTGGATTTTAACTCAGGTCCTGACTCCAGGACCAGGGCTCTATCCACTGATCCACATAGCTGTCCCAAAATACACAGTATTTCTTGAAAGATGTAACAGTGGAAATAACTTTGATGTCCCTCTGACTGTGGGTGCTAGACCTGAAGTTTGAAAGGTCTGGAAGATAATTCTATTCCTGAGCAAGTTATCTAGCCTCAAAGGAGTTCAGTTTCCCGATCTGTAAAATTAGGGCATTGGACTAGATGGCTCTCTGGTCCTTCCAACTCTGATCTGATTAAGATCAAATGAGATAGAAAACACTGAAAGTCACTGCCATTACCATAGATAATAATAGATGCCAAGCCCAGTGAAAGAGATGGTAAGGTCCTCCAGAGGCTTCTCTTGGCCAATGACATTATAATACTATCAACACTAGAATTGCTGAGCTTCTTAAATGAGATCTGTAATCACCTAGCCCACCATACCCCACATACCAAAATAAACTCTAACTAAATCAACATACTATTTTTTATTTTAAAAACTTGAAGAAAAAAATATTTTTATCTCACAAAGACAGGCATTTTACAAATCAAATAGGGCCTATGATTTTGAACTTTCTTTGCACTCTATATCACTTAATTTAAGCCTTTCCATATTTCTTTGGGCTTTTCATATGGGCTTTTTCATAATCATTTGGGCATTTCTTATGGCAGAGTAATATCCTTTTATATTAAATGACTATAATTTATTTTATCATTCCCCAATTCTCTGACCTGTGGCTTTATTTCCAGTTTTCATTCTCACAAATAAGTCACTATGGAAATTTTTTGTACAACTATGACTTTTTTCACCTCCTTTTAATAACATCTTTAAAATATAGTCCCAACAGTGGGATTGCTAGGTCAAAGTGTATGAACAGTTTTGTATTTTGCTGTAACTTATATTGCATATTGTTGGATTGCTTTTTTAAAAATTGCCCCAATTCACAATTTCATCAATGGTATATTAGTGTGGCTATTTCACCACAGCCCAGCTAGCTCTGAATTTTACCTTTTTAACCTCTTTTAAATAGTATGGTGAGTATCCACAAGTTTTCATTTCGTAGGATATTTGAACAGTTTTTTTTTTTTAAGTAATTGGGGTTAAGTAACTTGCTCAAGGTTACACGGCTAGTTATTTATGTGTGGGTGCTAATTTTCTGAGGACAGAACCGATCCCTGGGGCCGGTGCTCTTATTCACTGTGCCACCTAGCCACCCCTGAACAGTTTTCTTTTTAGGGGAATTATTAATAATTATTAACAATTCTTTCTTCAAGAATTTCCTCCTCAAATCCTTTAACTATTTACCCACTGGTAAAAAAAAGGTTTTGACCAAAACCTGTCTGATCACAGATCCTAGAAAAGGCCTGGGTGTCAGGAAATCTGGATTATTATTCCAGCTCTAGTAATAGAGTTTACAATCTGTGATTTCCCTTCCTTTGGACTTCAGCTTTCTCTCTAATAAATTGTAGGGTTTATACTAATTGATGGCTAAGGTCCCTTTCAGCTCTAACAATTCGGTGTTTATATCTGTGATTTTAGTACATTTGTAGTCCTATAAAATAGAAACTAGGCTGCCACAAACTTTTTATCTGTGTCACAAAGAAAAAGTTGACTTTAAAAAATATTATGGGGGCGGAGCCAAGATGGCGGAGTAGAAACAGCTCATCCAAGCCACTCTGCCCCCAGATTCCCCCCAAACCATGTAAAAGGGGACTCTGAACAGCTTCTGGAGCCCCAGCACCCACAGAACGACACAGAGAAGCTAACCTCCCGCTGAGGACAGCCCAGCAGCCCTGCAGGAAGGACCAGCGCAGCATGCAGCATGCAGAGCGCAGGAGCCAAGCGGAGCCCAGGTTTTAGCCCCAGGGCGGCAGGGCCAGCAGCTTGCTGGAGGAACCCCAGAACACCAGCAGCTGTGGCGACTCCAGAATTATCAACATAGACTTGCCTAGGACAAAGTAAGGGGTTAGTGTCCTATGGACTTTGGGACCTGTTTTTTGGGGGAATGCGTCGGCTCCCTCCCCTGGGGGCTAGAAGCTGCTGAGGACAAACACCATTTTGTAGTTTTCAGAGGCAGCTCCAGCTCCCAGCCTGCAAATTTGTAGGGAGATCCAGCGATCAGTCTTGGGGGGTAATCGCTTTTGCTTTAACCTCCCTGGATCTGGATTGTGATCTAGGGTGGAAGTCGTGGGTGGGTTTACAGCTTGCCAGAAACGGAAGTTGCCTCCCACACGTTCGGGACGAAAATTCCTCTATCTGGCTTTAAAGCCATAGTGTGGCAACAAGCCCAAAAGTCAAGTAATTAAGTGGCAACATGCCAAGGCAAAGGAAACAGAAAAATGCCACCCTAGACTCCTATTTTGGGGGCATAGAGCGGGAAAAGGACTGTGATGTCAGAAGTCCTGCTCCAAAAGCCCCAGGGGAAAACATGAGCGGGTTGCAGGCCATAGAGGACCTTAAGAAGGACTTTAAAAATCAAATAAGAGAAGTGGAGGAAAAATTGGAAAGAGAAATGAGAAGGATGCAGGAAAAGTATGAAATGAGGGTCAACAGCCTGACTGAGGAAAACAACACCTTAAAAAATAGACTAACTCAAATGGCAAAGGAGGCCCAAAAGGGCAATGAGGAGAAGAATGCCTTAAAAAGTCGAATTTGCCAGATGGAAAAAGAATCTCAAAAGTTCACTGAGGAGATTCATTCCTTCAGAGTTAGACTGGAGCAAATGGAAGCTAGTGACTTTATGAGAAATCAAGAGGCTGTTAAGCAGATCCAAACAAATGAAAGATTAGAAGGCAATGTGAAATATCTCATGGGAAAAACCACTGACCTGGAAAATAGATCCAGGAGAGACAATTTAAAAATTATTGGACTACCTGAAAGCCATGATCAAGGAAAGAACCTAGAAATCACCCTTCAAGAAATTCTCAAGGAAAATTGCCCTGATGTTTTAGATCCAGAGGGCAAAATAGAGGTTGAAAGAATCCACCGATCACCTCCTGAAAAAGATCCCAAAAAAAAAACTCCCAGGAATATTATAGCCAGGTTCCAGAATCCCCAGATCAAGGAGAAAATACTACAAGCAGCCAGGAAGAAACAATTTCAATATTGTGGAAACACAACCAGAATAGCCCAGGACCTGGCAGCTTCTACACTGAGGGATCGAAGGGCATGGAATATGATATTCCAGAGGGCAAAAGAACTGGGAATGAACCCAAGGGTCACCTACCCAGCAAAACTGAGTATTTTGTTTCAGGGGAAAATATGGTCATTCAGTGGAATAGAGGACTTTCAAGCATTCTTGAGGAAAAAACCAGAGTTGAATAGAAAATTTGACATCCAGACACAAGAAGCAAGAGATGCCTGAGAAGGTAATCAGGGAAAAGAAATCAAAAGGAACTTATCAAAGTTGAACTATTTACATTCCTATATGGAAAAGCAATAACTGTGACTGATGATATATTTCTCACTATGAAAATAATGGAAGAAGGGGGTGTGGTCATATGAATACATATGTGAATGTGTGTGTATATGGTTACAGTTATATATGGATAGAGGGCATAGGTTGAATTTGTTGGGAAGGGAGAATACTCAAGGGATGAAATTATCAGGTGAGAGAGGAAAGTGGCAAGAGGAGATGGGGAGAGACAGGGTAGGGTAAACTATCCCATGTAGAAGAAGCAAGGGGAAGTGGTTGCAAAAGAGGGGGAGAATAAGGAAGGCTAAAAAGGCAAAACCACATTCACATTGAATTTGGTTCAGGGAGAAAATGACATACATACTAAATGGGATATCTCAACCTGCAGCAGGATAGGGGAAGGGGGATGGGAGGAGGGATGATGGATGGGAGGGCATCCTTGGGGTGAGGGGAGGTTGGAAGTACCCACTATAGAAGAGGGACAGGATCATGTAGGGAATGGACCAGGTGGGGGGTGGGATGAGTGGGAGGGAATTATAAGCAGCCTTGTACAATATATCTACTATGATAATGTTTTGCATAGCTAGACATGTACAACATATACTGAATTACTTATCTCCCCAGAGGGAATGGGTGACAAGGGAGGAAGGAAATAGATCTGAAATTCGAGGTCTTAACATTAAATGTTTCAAATATATATAAATACTATTATTAATACTCTTTTGCTTGTAATTGGGAGATAAGATGTGCAGGCATTGGGACACAAAGATTCACCTTCCTCTAATGGAAAAGTCGATGGGGGTATGGGAGAAGGTATGGGAGAGAGCAGATTGGAGGAAGCGATATCTTGTGGGACTACTATTCTGGGAGGTTGGGTAGGGGAATAATGGGGGGAAAATGATTGTAACTCAAAATCTGGCGGAAATGAATGATGTAAAACAGAAGTTAATAAAGCATTTGTTTAAAAAAATATTATGTACAATAGAAAGAAACTATAGTAAATGATAACTTCTACCCCAGAACTGTACAAAATATTAGATAGGAAAGAAGATCCCCGGGGCGGAGCCAAGATGGCGGAGTAGAAACAGCTCGTCCAAGCCTCTCTGCCCCCAGATTCTCCACAAACTATGTAAAAAAGGACTCTGAAAATCTTCTGGAGCCCCAGCACCCACAGAACGACACAGAGAAGCTAACCTCCCGCTGAGGACAGCCCAGCACCCTGCAGGAAGGACCAGCGCAGTGGTCTGGGAGCCGGCACGCGAGCGCAGGAACCGAGCCGAGCCCAGGTCCACATGAGCCGAGGTTTTAGCCCCAGGGCGGCAGGGCCAGCAGCCGGCTGGAGGAACCCCAGAACACCAGGAACTGTGGAGACGCCAGAATTATCAACATAGACTTGCCTAGGACAAAGTAAGAGGTTAGTGTCCTATGGACTTTGGGACCTGTATTTGGGGAATGCGTCAGCTCCCTCCCCTGGGGGCTAGAAGCTGCTGAGGAGACACGCCATTGTGTAGTTTTCAGAGGCATTTCCGGCTCCCAGCCTACAAATAGTGGGGAGATCCAGCGATCAGTCTTGGGGGGTAATCGCTCTTGCTTTAACCTCCCTGGATCTGGATTGTGATCTAGGGTGGAAGTTGTGGGTGGGTTTACAGCTTGCCAGAAACGGAAGTTGCCTCCCACACGTTCGGGACGAAAATTCCTCTATCTGGCCTTAAAGCCATAGTGTGGCAACAAGCCCAAAAGTCAAGTAATTAAGTGGCAACATGCCAAGGCAAAGGAAACAGAAAAATGCAACCCTAGACTCCTATTTTGGGGGCATAGAGCGGGAAAAGGACTGTGAGGTCAGAAGTCCTGCTCCAAAAGCCCCAGGGGAAAACATGAGCGGGTTGCAGGCCATAGAGGACCTTAAGAAGGACTTTAAAAATCAAATAAGAGAAGTGGAGGAAAAATTAGAAAGAGAAATGAGAAGGATGCAGGAAAAGTATGAAATGAGGGTCAACAGCCTGACTGAGGAAAACAACACCTTAAAAAATAGACTAACTCAAATGGCAAAGGAGGCCCAAAAGGGCAATGAGGAGAAGAATGCCTTAAAAAGTCGAATTTGCCAGATGGAAAAAGAATCTCAAAAGTTCACTGAGGAGATTCATTCCTTCAGAGTTAGACTGGAGCAAATGGAAGCTAGTGACTTTATGAGAAATCAAGATGCTGTTAAGCAGATCCAAACAAATGAAAGATTAGAAGGCAATGTGAAATATCTCATGGGAAGATCCCCTCAAGCAGAATGAGTACCAATGACCAGGTACTATGCCTGGAGACAAGAGAAGAGGGTTCCTCTGAGAAAGCCCCTGGGTAGGGCCTTTGGAAACTTTCAGCAAATGGCAGTGAGCAACAACCCTATGCAGTACCAATGTGCAGAGACCACGACATCCCCAGGACCAGGGGCTCCAAGATCTCCAACACAGGGTCCTGAGACACTGGAGCAATCATTGAAGATTCAACACTTGGAATTTTAGAAATCCAGAAGAGCCTAAATTTGGGAGATCTAGATCAGAGCAAGAACCCAAGGCAACCAGGGCTTGGAGTAAAGCAAGGCAAATAACACTATCCAAAATTCCAGCAGGGAATGGAAAACATCAACCAGTAGGGAAGGGAATTGATATAGTGTCTACTATGTGCCAGGCCCTTTGCTAAGCATTTTTTTTTACAAATATTATTTTACATAAATACCCTGTGAGATAGGTGCAGTAATTATACCCGTTTTATAATTGAAAGAAATGAGGTTAAGTGATCTCCTCAGGGTCACACAGCTAGTAAATGTCTAATGCTGGATTTGAACTCAGATCCTCCTGACCTATCCACTGAGCCACCTAATTTCCCTATAACAATGGCTGCCATTTATATAGTACCTATGTTCCAGACACTATGCTAAATACTTTTCAAATATTATCTCATGTGATCCTTATAAAGAACTCTGAAAGGTAAGTGCTGTTACAATTCCATTTTATGCTCGAGGAGACTGAAGCAAACAGAGGCTAAGTGACTTGCCCAGGGTCACTTAGGCAGTTAAGTGTCTGAAACTGCATTTGTACTCGAGTCTTTCTGACTCCAGACTCAGCACTCTATCCATTAAGCTATATATCTCCCTCAGCCATCTTCAGAATAAAAAATTGTTGTCAATCTAACCCCCTAACAATTGCAAGTAGAGCTTAAATAAAAAAATTTTAAGAGGATTTTCAACATTCAACATTTCAACATTCAACATGAATGAAATGAAGCAAGACATTTATAAAACAAGATTTAAAAAAAAATTCTTGAGGAAAGAATTGGAAGCAATAGTATATGTATATATACATACACATATATATGTCATTAGAACATTTTTCTTTTTTTTAATTTTATTGTAGACTCAAATGCCAGAATACAAATACAGAATAGAGAAAAGAAACAAAAACTTATCATAAACTTAAATATTGGAACTTAAATACAAAGAAAGAAAAAAAGCATGTTGTGTGCATTGCAGAACATAAGAAAAGATTCAAATTATGTAACAATAAATTTTCATTTCAAGAAAGCCTGTGGGGCAGCTAGGTGGCACAGTGAAGAGAACACTGACCCTGGAGTCAGGAGGACCTGAGTTCAAATCCAATATCAGACACTTGACACAATTACTAGTTATGTGACCTTGGGCAAGTCAGTTAACCCCAATTGCCTTGCCTTCCCTCTCCAAAAAAAAAAAAAAAGCCTGTATGATAAATAATACATATTGTGTTGAGAATTTTCCATCTTTTCTTTGCTTCCTTGTGAGTTTTCTTTTGTTTTTGCCTGTGCACTTTTTTACTTTGTTCTTTTCCCCCTCCCCCCATCCCCAGAAGGCTACAATAAAATTTAGATGTGTAGTGATATACATATGTATATATAGTGATATATATGTATACATATATATGCATATATACATATATATGCATATATATGTATATATGTATATAGAGAGAGATAGACATATAAACATATACTTTCCAAAACATATTCTACTCCTAATCTTTGTTTGTATGTTTGTGCATATCTCTTGTTTCCTATTCCTCCTGCCTCCTCTACTTTACTTCTACCCACTGCCTTGCCCTCCTGTTACTTGCCTACTTCCCACCCCACTCCTCAGGGATCTCCCCCCTATCCTCCCATTCCCATAAATCTGAATACCCTTCTATACCTCCCTTTTACCTATTCCCTCATTCTCCCCTCTAAAGATTCCTCCCTTATCCTGTCCCCCCTTCCTATGCTCCTACCATTTTATTTCTTCTAAACTTAGAAGACTTTTGTACTCTTCAAAATATATATGTATTGTTCCCTCTTAAACCCAATCCCAATAAAAGTAGGTTACCAGAACTACCAGCCCTCCTCCCTCATCTAATTCTTCTGTATCAGTTCTTCCTCTTGTACTTCATTTGTATAAAATAATTAGTCTTTTTAGCTGTTCATAAATGGTTTTACTTTTTAAATTTCATATCAGACTCAGATTTACCCCAATCTTTCTTTTGAGCTACCCAATTATTAATAAGAATGTTAGACATACATTTTACAAATATAAACAGTAAATAGTTTGTCCTCATGAATCCTTTATAATCTGTCTTTGTTATGTGCCTTATATTTCTCTTGGTTTTTGTACATTGAATCTTCTATTAAGTTCAGCATTTTTCTAACAAAATCTTGAAAGTCTGAGAGTTTATCAAATGTTCATTTTTTTACTTAACTTTGCAGGGTATGATATTTTCAACCAGAGCCCCAGTTTTTTTTTTTTTTTTTGCTCAATATATTGTGTTCCAAGACCTGCAGTCCTTTAAAGTCTCTGCTGCTAGATCTTGTGTGATTCTAACTACGGTACCATCATATTTAAATGGTTTTAATCTTGATGCTTTTAATATTTTATCCTTGAGCTGGGGGTTTTGGGAAATTTACTATAATATTCTGATGAGTTTTCCTCATAGGATCTTGTTTAAGTGGTGATCAATGGATTTTTTTTTCTATTTATATCTTTCCCCTTTGTTTTAATGCTTCAGGAGAAATTTCTTTAATTATTTCTTCTATTATTATATCAAGATTCCTTTTTTGATCATAACTTGCAGTTAGTCTAATTATTTTCATATTTTCTCTTCTTGATCTATTCTCCAAATCTGTTGTTTTTCTTATAAGATTTTTTCACTTTCTCTTCTATTTTTCATTATTCCTATTTTGTTTAACTATTTCTGAATCTCATAATTTTGCTGGTTTCATTTTGCCCAATTCTAATGTTCAAGGTATCATTTTCTTCCTTAATATTCTGGGTCTCCTTTTCTAATTGTTTGACTTTTCTTTCATAATCTTCTTGATTTTCTTGGATTATTCTTTTTTTTTTTTAATTTTCCCTCCATCTCTGTCATTTGATTTTTAAAGTCTTTTTTAAGATCTTCTATGAATTCTTTTTGGGCAGGTGACCATTTGACATTATTCTTTTGTAGTTCCATTACTTTAATATCCTCCTCTGAAGATGAACCCTGGTCATCTCTATTCCCATAATAGTTTTCTGTGGTTGGATTCTTTCTCCTTTGCCTGTGCATTTTTGTGCTAATAGCTTAATTTTTGTAATCACCTCTAGCCCTGAGATATGGGAAATGGTACTTCTTGCCCCAGATCTTCAGTTCTCCCCTCTATCCTGCAACCAAAACCAAACCTCCAAACTCCTATAAGTGCCTGCAGCTAGCGGCTTTCTGCCTCACTGCTTCTGCACGCATTGGGCATGTGCTGGTTCCTTCTCACCCCTGCCACTCTTGGCAGCACAGCTGGGTCTGGCATTCCTTATTAGCAGAGATTCCCTCAATTGTTCCGGACTCAAAGGCCCAACTCCCCTCACTATCCAGGAGTAAAAGTTTCTTAGCTGGGGTCAATGCAGTCTCTCAAACCAACTAACCCCAGGACTTGCCACCTGTTGTTAAAATGGACCCTAACCTGGAGGTATTTACTCTTCACAAGGACCAAACCTCATCCTAGGATTTTTCTTCTGATCTCAAATTTTTCGAGGACAACTCAGCTTGTGCCTCTATTCTTATTTATCTCCACCCACACTTTGTTTGCCTTAAGGTGCTATTTTAACTCTTTTGTGAGGGAAAATCTTGAGAATTTGGAATTTTCTGACCTACTCCACCATCTTCCCAGAATCCTCTCAAAACATTTTTTTAAAAATACACAGAAGAGAAATGAAGGAAGCACAGACAAGTAGGACAGTTTTGAAAGTAATTTGTAGAATTTATTATATACTTTTTTTTAAAAAAGCAAGCAACATGAAATGGAAATTCATAGTTTCATATAATATCCTTTTTGTATTCTGCTGTGTGTATGGACATGCTTTTTTTAGTGTTCGGGTTTAAAAATACAATAAAAATAAATGCTTCTTTAGTTGAAGTAAATTTGTTTTGAAAGTCATCAATTTCAATAGGGTCAACATAGTCAAAAATAACAAAATAAACAACCAAACAGGTTATAACTTGAGCATCAATAAGAGTGACCTTGTATTATCATTTTTATAGCATCGTGCCTTCTACTACTGTCTACAGAAGTTGGCACATTGTTTTTAGGGACAGCATAAATTTTAGGCCAAAAAGATCCCATAGAGGTCATTTAGTTTCTTTTCATTTTACAGATCAGGAAACCAGGGTTCAGAGAGGCAAAGTAATTTTAAGGTTAACAAGGTACTTTCTTCCCAATAACCCCATGACAAACATGAAGAATTATTCTCATTTTACAAATGAGGTTTACGAAAGTTACTTAAACTATATATCAGGACCACACAGCTTGTCCATAATGGAGACAGCCTTTGAACAAGGTATCTTCTAACTCTGGATCCAGTCATTATATTTATTTAACTAATTAACTAATATTTACTAAGCCCTTCTATGTGTAAGTCACTGAGACTATAGAGATAAAAACTAAATAGTCCCTGTGCTCAAGAATTTTATAAGATTACCTTGTTCCCAATGGAAGAGCTCCTTTCTCTATGTTATCTAGTATATAGTTTCCTGTGTGTGCCTTCTCTGATTTCTGTTTTGCTACCAATTTGGATAAATGGGTTTTCTTGGCTAAATGCTATATGTGTTCATCATGGAACTGGTATTTGATGAGAAAGGGGTCAAGCCTTGAATATAAAGCTTGGGATCCTGCTTCTCCCCAATGACAACTGGAATGTTAGATTAAGCTTGATCATATCCCCTAGACTAATAATATTTAAGGAAGCAATAGATAAAATTCTAGTCTGGTACTCCGCCCTTTCCATGAGGGCAGAGTGACCTCTGGCCAGTCTCCAGATTCCCCCTCCAAGCAGGAAATAAGGCCTCCGAAAGAAGGTAGAGGCAAAAGAGGCTAGAAATGTCTATTCTGCCTCCCTTTGAGTCATATAAAAATACCCCCACACTACATATGAGGGATAAGCACCTCACAACACATGGGCCTCACTAACCATGGAAAAGGGTTTTGTCAGCTCTTATTCTCCTGAGCTTTAGAAGAAACCCAAAGTGTTTAGCACAAAGGTTACATTTAGCTAAAAGTGAAGTCTGAGATCCATGAACCAAAATGTAAATGGAAAACAAACTGACAGAAGAGATTAGTGATTTCTTTATTATTCATAGATAGTGGGCTGGGAAGGTCTCAGAGTAACCTCTGAAACATCCGTGTACCTTCAACATATTTTGACATTGGGAAAAAGTAATGACTCAAAGATGGGCAAACAAATCTACCAACATTTTAGGCTCTGTCCATGTGCAACCTCTGTTTTAGTCATTAACTAAGTTTATATTGATACACTCAAATCATAGCTTGATTTCTGACTACACCTGGCCACATTTATTGTGATTTCTCTGCTTCTGATTTGCCCTCAGATCCAGGGCAGCTAGGTGGGTCAGTGGATGGAGTGCTAGGCCTGGAGTCAGGAAGACTCATAGTCATGAGTTCAAACATGGCCTTAGATACTTAAAAGCTTTGTGACCTTGGACAGGTCATTTAACCCTGTTTACTTCATCTGTAAAAGGAGCTGGAGAAGGAAATGGCAAACCACTCCAGAATCTGTGCCAAGAACACCCCAAATGGGGATGTGACTAAATTGACTGAACAACACAACTACAAATGACCTTAGGCTCTGTTTCATGGAATCATAGTAATTAAAACATTTTAGAACTGAAATGGACCTTAAGAGTCATGCAGTCCAACCCCCTTCTTAGACAAAAGAGGATATTAAGATCCAGGGAGGTTCAGTGATGATAACAGGAGTGCCAGCATCATCACACATTGTATGCCCAACTGCTCCTGTCCCAAGCATCTTGCTAAATACCATCAGGCAGAGCGGCTAGGTGGCACAGTGAATAGACCACTAGCCCTGGAGTCAGGAGGACCTGAGTTGGGATCTGGCCTCAGACACTTAACACAAAAACTAGCCATGGGCAAGTCACTTGACCCTAATTGCCCTCCATAAATAAATGAATGAATGAATGAATGAATAAATAAATAAACACAGTCAGGCAGAGGCAGTGAGGAAGGCCTTACTAGATTTCACTAGAGATAGAAGGATTTTCTCAAGATGAATGTGGCCAGGCCAAATAATAAGAATGACTGGATTACAGTACTGCAAATCCCTGGCCAGGTCTCAGCTATTCAGATTCACAAAGCAGGCACTGCCCAAAATTCATAGGCACATCTACAAGAAGCTGTGTCACTGCATCCTTACTGAGTGAACCTTGGTCTCCAGTCCTTCAACCCTGTGTGAAGGCTAGAAAGTATCTTTCCCTTTACTAACCACAAAATTCTGTTCTTTTTTCTCCCTAGGCCTTATGTTTCCACATTTACCTGTCAAATTTTTATATTTAAAGTTTCCCTTGGTTTCTGTTTTCTGTATGACATTTCTATGCTGTTTTAATGTTTGCAGAGTATTTTCCTCACAACAGATCTATGAGATGTGGAGCACAAGTACTATTATCTCCAATTTAGAGATGAAAACATTGTCCAAGAATCACACAAATGTCTAGCATCAAAATCAAGAAACTGTCCCATGTCTTCTAGTCCAGTGTTCTTTCCACTAAAGTTCTTTAGCCAACCTGCAGGCAAAAATGAAGTCCTCTGATTTATGCCTAGAGTTGCAGAAGCCATAACTATGTTTTCATATCCTGGCTTTCACTGTCTTTAAGCATCAATATTCTAAAAGTTGCCACAAGATGGAGATATCATGCTGTAGACTGTAGAGGAAATGTAAATCTCTACCTTCTAGAGCAGGAAGTCAGGAATTTCCTTCGTTGAAAAAAATATATATTCAAGAATGTCAGAAATGCTTCCAAACCTTAGAGAGCAATGTCACTTGTTAGAACTTCTGACATTTCCATTGCCTTCCTCAACTTTTCTTTGGACATTTTGTCTGGATTTATGTTTTCCCTTGATCACATTCTACCTTAGTAGCCCAGTAGATAAAAGTGCTGGGTAGAGAGCCTGAGTTCAGATCCTACCTCAGAAACTAACTAGATGTGTGAACCTGGGTAAGCCACTTAACCTCAGTTTCCTCATCTGTGAAATCAAGATGATTGTAACACATTCCACAGAGTTTTTGTGAGGATTAAAGGAGATATACATGTAAAGTACTTTACAAATCTTAAAGTACTATATAAATGCTAGTTGTTAATGTTTATTTGTTCATATACATCTTCCCTATTAGACTGACAACTCCCTGAGACCAAAGGCTCTTTTTTTTATATTAGTTATCTTTAGCATTTTGTTGTTGCTTAGTTATTTTTCAGTCGGGTCTGACTCTTCATGACCCCTTTGTCGTTTTCTTGGCAAAGATACTGGGGTGGTTTGCCATTTCCTTCTCCAGCTCATTTTTACAGATGAGGACACTGAGGCAAAGAGGTTGAAGTGACTTACCCAGGTTCACACAGTGTCTGAGACTTGATGTGAACTCAGGAAAATGAGCCCAGCACTCTATTCACTGTGCCACCTAACTGCCCCTATTTTTACCATAGAAGGCAAAATTATACAATAGAAAGCTTACTAGATTTAGGGTTAACAAGATCTGGACATTAACTCCCTCCTCCCCATGGGCATGTCATTTAACCTCTCTGTGAGTTCCAGGATATTCCCTAAGATTTATCTGTTAAAATGAAGACAAAGTGATATAATTAGTGGATTCCTTGAAAAATCTCTGAGAAGTTACTCATTTGATGGTTTTCAAACTGAATTTTAGTTCCTATTTTCTTCACATTTTAATTTCTTTTATAAAGAATAACAAACTATTTCTTATATTTGTATAGGACTTTTCAGTTTAGAAAATGTCATCCCCATTTACCCTGTACAAGAAGGGTAAATGGGGATGACATAACTAATGTGGGAGGGGGGTGGTGGTAGAGAGGGAGTACAATTTAGACCTAGATCTTCCTGTTCTTTCAGCATTGGTCATTGGGTTTGTTTGCTTGTTTTACCACTGTACTTCATAGACAAGTTAGATATTTATCTCCCAGGGTTTTGAAAAACATCAAAAAACATGTCTCTTTCACTTCCCCATCCCTCCCTGCTTCACTTCCTCCCCATCCAGCCCCTCCCCTACTTTCTGTCTCTCTTACTTTAACTGTCCAAAATAGAATATATATGTACATACATGCATGTGTGTATGTGTACATAGAAACATGTGTGACTTTTTAAAAAAAGTTTTCCTTGGTTTACTTTTTGTAAAGGCTTAAATCAATTAATTTGTATTAAATGGCTATCAAAGGCACTGAAAGATTTATTGACTGGTCCTCGGTCACACAACCAGTATGTGCCAGAAACCAAACTATATTTTAAAACTCTCTGCCAACATCTGAATTTCTTAATCACCCCTCCTTTAGAAAGGTGACTCCCACCCTTCTGAGCCAGTAATGCTTGATATCTTTAAAGACTAAGCAATAGGTTGCAAGGCTCATTGAATCCCACTGAATAAACAAACATACTTTTGCCTTTGTTAGACGGAGGTCTTCCTGACTTCCTGACTAGCCCCCAAGACAATGCACACTACTCCTAAAAATTAAATTTATTTGCTATATATATATATATTTTTTCCCCTGTTTGTCACTGTCTCTCAAAAAAATAATTCCCTGTCCCTGCTATAAGACCTTTCTATGCCACAACAGCTAATAAAGATAATACAGAAATAAAAATGTGGTGTTTTAAGGTCTGCCAAGTACTTTCCACATATTATTTCATTAGGTAGGTGTGATTATTATCTCATTTTATGTATGAAGAAACTGTAGCAAGCAGAGGTTAAATGATTTGCCCGGGATCACATAGCTAATAAGTATCTGAGGTAAGATCTGAACTCAGGTTTTCCTGACTCCAAGTTTCAGACTCTATTCATTATGAACATAGCTCCTATAGTCTCCATGATACCTACAAACATTTGCTTCAAGGTGATGGCATATTTCACAAGACAGAACATTTTTTTCCCATGGTATGATCAGATTAAATCAGCTGTTGATCTCTTTGGAGCAATGAAGTCCTTTATCACTAAGACACTATTTATGCTATAAATATTACAGATTAGTACAACGTAAAATATGGACGAATGTCTTTATTTGCATTTGCTTTTTTCCCTTTTCCCAAATACTACATTAATTAAAACACATCTCTGAAAAATAACTTTCCAAAATTTTGCTGTCCATGCAGATTCTTGAATACCATCAAAGCTGTTGTAAAGGAATAAAAATGCTTATCGGTAGAATTTTTATTTTAAATGTCCTAGGGAGATTCTCTGGTTAAAGGAATCCTGGAATTAAATCCTTTGGTAGACACATTTCTAGGCAATGCATTTAATAATTTTTTTTATGATTGTCAAAGTGAATGAATAACCTATTTTTCCTCATGATGAATAAGATCAATAATTTTTGTTTCATGGTCACCAGCAGCAATGAATTCATCATTTATTAGCCAATCTACTGGAAATAAACTTCTCCACAGACTGCAGACCCAGAGGAAGTAGGCCTTTACCTGTTGGTGGTGGTGTTGATGGTGTTTTAGCTTTGTAGGATTTTCAAGAGAATGGCATAATTTTTGAGAACCCAGGGTCAAACACCACCTCCCCACCCCATGATGCATCATCCACAAAGAACCTTATGGAGGAAAAACACAAAATGCTTCCCAAATTAGTGTACCCAGTGCTATTCTAAGTGTCCTCAACTACTCTTATTCTTGGTAATCAGGTTTTTACTTTCTGGGCCCAGCAATCAAATTAGCAATACAATTGCTTCTGAAAGGGTCCATCAGTTGACCACCTTATACATCAACTTTGTGATTCCCCAGACAAAAGTTCTGTTCCCTGGCCACCATTTCTCAGTTTTGTTATCTTCCTCTTTTAAAATGTTAATATCTTAAAGGCAGGGACTATTTCTCTTTTTGATCTTTTTATCCCCAGCACTTAGTATAGTGTGATTGGAACATAGGGGAAAGTGTTATGAGATGTCTCTAACTCCCGACTTAATATACCAGTGTCTTGATTGATATATCTTTTAAGTGTGTCTTCAGTTCTTTCAATTTTTAGTAACATGCTAGCTTATAGCTGATACCTTCTAGGATACTGCATGTGGAGATAGTGGTAGAACGACCTGCTCCCTCCTGCACCTATCTTTTTCCAGGTCTAGAATACTACTCAGGGGACCACAGGATTAAGGAGGAGGCTTCCTGTATCATCATGGGCATGAGACAGGATGCTCTTAATTTAATACTGTGGATTATAAGAAGGGAGATGGATCTCTTCATTTAAAGGGCATGAGATTCCCCTCCTTCCAAACTGATGTCTTTCACTGGTAAAACTTTGGATGGAAATAGTATCTTCCTAGGACATGGAGCTGAGGGAGCACAAGTGTGAACTTGAGACCTAGTTTGACTAGAAGTAGGAGGCAGGGCCTTTGTTGTTTTACATAGGACTTTGCTTTCTGTTTATTTCTCACTTCCCTTTCTCCAAAGGAGTAAAGACCTGGACACTTTGATCTTATTTGTCCTCTTGTGGTTTACTGAGGGAATAAGAGACTTTCTTATTTCATGCATAAATAGAAGTATAATATAGAATAATTTAACATACATACATACATACACACACATACATACACCCGTATTTGTGTCTAAATGGTAGCCATCTCTAGGGTGGGACAGAGTAGGGAAGAAAGAAAAGAAATTTACATGATAATTTTATTGTATATTCGAAAGGAGTAGCAAATTGTGTATAGTAAATTAGTTTCATTTGCAACCATCTTTTTTATTCTACTATGTTATGGAAATGCTTGTTTTATTCCATTAATTAAAAATAAAATAATTTTTAAAAAAGAGACTTCCTGACTCTCCCTCTTGCTTGCTGGTTTGTGACTGGAGGGGGTTCCTCAAAGTGTTGCTCTGACCCCTTCTTCCAGCTCCTTGGCTGTTCCATCTTTTTCTTTATCCTTAGTATAATCAGATATTCTATTTCCCTGTTGTGCTAGGAAAATGTCTGAAACATAACAATGAATTCTGAGGATTATAGTGATACAACATTTTCTTTCTACCATGGGAGGCTAATGAGAACTTTCATTAGCTTCCCCCTCCACCCCCCCCAACTTGCTAGGAGGCTTAAAAAAATGAGTCTGGAGTCTAGGTCAGAAGAGGAAGAGGGCAGGAGATTGAGGAAGCATTGGAGTGTGGATAGTGAGAGTGTGTCTGGTGGCATCAGCTGTGAGGAGATGGCACAATGATAGTGGTTAAAAGTGATAAAGAAGTGTCTACATTTTACAAAAGGATTATAAAAGACTGTTGACTTTTATCATCCCTTTTTACAGTCACAAAAGGTTTAACTTCTTCAATTTCTCTAATGCTTCCTGCTAACAGATGCTGTCTATATAATTTCTTCTATTTCTTTTATTTCTGTTACTAGATTTTGTTATATAAAAATTATTATCAACCATAGCTGATGCATAACAGTATATTATTGTGGGGAGGGGAAGGAAAGAGGAGGAGGAAGTCAATGGATGATTCCAGTGACCAGAACATAGTACAATATTAGGTCAGAGGGTTTGACTTCTCTCCAGAACACTAGGATTTCTAGCCAGTCAGTCAGTCAATAAACATTTATTTAGTGTCTACTGTGTGTTGGGTAGTGTGCTAAGAACTAGGGATACAAAAAGAGGCAAAAGACAGTCCATACTGTCAAGGAGCTCATGATCTCATGGAGGAGACAGAAAGCAAATGAATATACATACTCAGATACACACATATATATGAAATAATACACGTGTGTATTATATATGTGTATGTACATGTACATGTGTATATGTATGTGTGTATGTATGTGTATATATTACCAAGTGAAGTATTATAAAGAAAGAAGAGAAGAGGACCCAGGTCAGAGCCCTGTGCGACACCTATAGCTAGAGTTAATTGTGAGAGAAATTTATAGTTTTGCTATTTGTTAATCACTTTTATAAACTCTGCCCAAAACAAAATGAAACTTGGGTCCATAGTTTTTTTTTTCACCTTTGCCTTAATTTAAAAATGAGTTAGAATGCTATTTCAGGACAAGATGAGGGGTGTAAGGTCTCATGTTCTCACTTATTTCTTACCTTCCCCTGCTTACTGAAGGGATGCAGTTGAGGGCAGTGAACTGAGAGTAGGAATCTTTTGAAATATTTTTTAATATTCCTAGACCTTTTAACATTTTCTTTTTAAAAAAATTACTTTATCTGTAGTAGTCAGTCAGTCAACATGTTTATTAAGCATTAACTGTGTACCATATTTCTATGAGAAATATTAGGAATACAAACTCTTTGAGAGCAGGGACAGTCTCATTTTTGTATCCCTAGCACCTAGCAGTGCCTGGTATATAGTTCATGCTTCATTCTTCTCCTAGACTTGACAAGTGGGAGGGAATGACCTCGTATAGCCAAACCCTACCAGACAGCTCCACATGGAGGATACAATAGAGAAATGGGGACTTGATCCTGTGCTGTTGCTTTTTAACACCTATTAGGAATAAATTTGATTTTAAAATCCTGCTAGTTTTTTAGAATTCCTCCCAGCTTCAAAATTACCTTATGCCTGTTTATCAGTATATTATATTCCTTTATGACCCTCAACAACTCCCCACCCTGAGAATAAGCTCCTTGATGACAGGAACTATTTTTCATGTTGGCTTTATATCCCAATTCCTAGAACGACGTGCTACAGTACATAATAGGTGCTTTAAAATTCTTGTTGAGTTAATGAATAGGTTGGGAAGCTCTTTCATACCACTGCTAATGCCTTTCCTCTAAGATCACTTCCCGTTTACATTGTATATCTTTTATATGTATCTAGTTGTTTGCATGTTGATACCTTCATTAGACTGTAGGCCCCTTGAGAATAAGGACTTCCTTTAGCCTTTCTTTGTAAACTCAGTACTTAGTACATTTTCTGCTACACAGTTAATTCTTAATAAATGCAAGTTGACTGACTGACTACTTCTCTATAGATAAAGTAGGGTAATTTAAAAAAAAAATTTAAAGGTCTAGGAATATTAGAGACCACTGGTCCTTTACATCTTAATATGAACTAGCTTAATGAGATTACTTCCATCATAAGACATGTATGAGAAAAAATAATCAGTTGCTTGATGGGACAAAGGAAGAAGAGTGATGGAAGAGTAATTTTGGAGCAGAGGAATCTTGGGTACAGCATCATAGAGGGCATATTGGGCATCCAGAAGGCAGCGTTAGGGTACCATACTCAGAGATACCATGGAGAAGTTTCCAGGAGAAAAGAGAAGGGCACAGAAAAAAGAGTTGAGAAGACATCAAATAAAAACTCCCAAGTGTTTTGCCCAGAGCCCCTCTTACTTGACTGTTTCCACCCCCCTGTAGTCCAGTATATGCCAAGTACCATAGCCCCTGGTAAAATATAAACTCCTTGGGAGTAGGGACAGTCTTATTTTTGTAAACCTGGCACCTGGCAGTGTCTGGTACATAGCACATGCTTCATCCTTCTCCATCAATTCTCTCCAGGCTCCAATGCTGACTCCCCAGACTTTTTTCTCTATCATTTCCCAGAAACTTCTTCACCTACTAAGATGATACTACTGGAAATGTCACCACTTCCCAGCAACATCCTCACCCTAGAAAAATCCATCCATTCTTGGTGCCCTTTCCTCTGATTGGTCAATTTCTCTTGAAGGGACAAGTCCTGCCAGAGAAGAGTCCAACTTATGTCTTCATTTGTCTCCAGGTCCCACTCTTGACTTTCCCAACTTCTTTCTCCAATATGCCCCAGTGTGTGTACCTTCTCTCCCCTCACCCCAAGTTTTCAGCTTCCTTTGTGTTGTCTTCCTCTCATTAGAATGTAAGCTCCTTGAGAAGACTCTTTTTCTTTCCTTTTTTTTTCTTTTTTGATTCTTTTTCTGTTCCCAGAGCTTAGCACAGTGTCTGGCACATTGTTAGTGCTTAATAAATGCATGTTAAGTTTCCTTGACTTGTTGGTTGATTGATTGATTTTAAACAACTTAATGAAGATGTGCTGGTAGTCATAACCAGAGTGGTCAAACTTAATTTGGATCTGCTGAGTAAATCAAACAGTATCTTTCCTAGCCACTGGCTTTAAAAAGTGACTGATACTACTGGAGAGGATGGGGATTCTGGGGATTAGCACATAGTCTGTGTGGTAAATACCATGGAACTGGCTACTAAGAACCCAAGGATGAGGCAAGCTTCCTGAATTTTTCTCTGAAATATCAGTCACTGTTTGTTCCTCCATAAAACATAGGTGTGTATTTTTAGCTAAAGATGATTACCACATTATTATCAAGAAAGTAATTCTATGTCAGCAGATAACCAGAGGCGTCTGACAGTCAGAAGGAATAAACAGCTTTCAATGCCCCCAGACATGTGGGTAGTTCCCTGTTGATTTCCAAGTCAGGGTCCCTTCATAGAGAAGGTTGACTCAGCTAATAGTAACTATAGAGTGGAAAGGTCAAAAGTCATTGCAGAAGATCAAGTGGGGAGGAAGTAAAAATATTTTGCAAAATTTTTTTTCTTCCAAGGTATTGCAATGAACAGGGCTGGGATTCTAGCTGAGTGAGTGAAGGGAAGGCTTTTTAAAAATTAGTAGACCTGAACATAATTACAGATAGCTAGGAAAAACTAAGGGACAACTAGATGGCACAGTGGATAGAGCTCTGGGCCTGGAGCCAATAAGACCAAGTTCAAATCTGACCTCAGACACTTGCTAACTGTGTGATCTTGGGCAAGTCACCTACCCCTGTTTCCCATAAACAACTTGAGTGTCTTTCTCAAGAAAACTCCAAATGGGGTCACAAAGAGACCGAAAAAACTGAACAGAAATAAGCAAGTGACAAAGGAGAGATTGAACTCCTAACAAAGGAGGAAGGAATGGAATAAAGAACCCTGGTAGGAGGATTTGTATTAATGAGGGACAGGGGCATTGCTCTTTCTGTGATAATTCTCGCATTTATTCCCTTCACTTCACTCACACAGCTACCTACATTGTATGGGGCACTCAGCACTATTCTAAGTTAGTCCAGAGGATACTAGGCAGCACAGTAGATAGAGCACTCAACCTGGAGTGAGGAAAACCCATGTTCAATTCCAGCAACTTGCCCTGGGTCATACAGCTAATAAATGTCTAAAGTAAGATTTGAACTCAGAAAGATAAGTTTTCCAGATCCCAGACCACCAACAATTTCACTCTATCATGCTAACACTTTACCTGAAAGCCAACAACATAGTAATTGCATGCCAATTATACACCAACACCTTGCAATGAAAGCCAGCAACAGGCCTCCAGCAGGCCAAGCAGCAGGAGGAGTAGCAACGTCACCAGCAGCAGTCCCACCACCAGCAGCAACAGCAACACTACCAGCAGCAGCACCACCAGTATCAAAATGACTACCCAATTAAGTGTGACCGTTCAAAAGGGGCTAGGACTGGAAATGTGTCCTCTTTACCTTGTGCTCCTTCATATGTGAAGATTATACTGACTCAAAAAACATCGATAACACATTCCCTTTGATGTGATTTTCTAGTAGTGCTGAGAGACCTGTAGTAGCCAACTCATTCTTTCATGTTGGGCCTTCCTTATGACCAAAGTCCCACATTTTACAAGAAGACTAGTCAGGGTCTATTTATGACCGACGGCCTATTAAGCTTAGCAAAGGATTGAATCATGAACCTATTCACGTTCTTCACTAGTCAACTGAGCTAGCAAGTTATACATTCTTTTTCTCTTATCTTACGTTTCTTGCTTTTCTGTGGTCATTTGCCCTTAAACCTTTATTGGCTTTCCCCCCTGTTATTTACCTTTATGATATTTTGTCATTAAAAATAGACATATTTGTGTATCTAACTCTCTTAGACCCCAAATTGGGTAGAGATTCAGTACCTAGCACCGTACTTCTTGGTAGTTCACTCAAAAATCACTGCAGCATTATCTATATAATGCTATATAACAATAAACTATCTAACCTATATTTCATATAGATCATTAGCATATTTGCTGAGTGACTACCACTATCTTATTTCTTAATTGCTGCATATGCACATTCTTGGTCTTTGTAACTTTGTTGGACTAATAATGAGGACCAAGCTTCTACCTACTAAGGGGCAGTCTACTTTGCCCCTCTGCAAATTACATCTTTTGTTCTGAGGTCCATAATGCAGGAACAAGCAGAATAAGTCCGCAGGCCTCCATCTATGCTGTATGAATCTCGTATGGGCCCATTTATTTATATATTATCCCTTAGCTTAGAAAGTAAATTCCTAGAGTTCAGAAGCTCTTTTCCTTTGTATACTTTCTTTGCATACTTAGCACTTAACAAATTACCTGACATATACATTAATAAACGTTTGTTGATGGAGTGACTATTTTTTCTTCCACATAATAGCCTTTTAAATACTTGCCTTCTCTCCACTAACATAAACATTCCTGGTTACTTTAAGTAATCTTCAAACAATGTTACTTTCTTTCCTGGTATGGTGAAGTAAAAAGGTCTTGGATTTGGCATCAGAGGACACTTATTTGAATCCTGGCTCTGCCATTTACTACTAAGTGATCTTGGACCAGTCATTCAGTTTCTCTAGGCCTTAGTTTCTTCATTTATTATAAAAAAGAGGAGGTTGGACCAGATCACTTCCATGGTTCCTTTCAGCTTAAAATCTTGTGATCATGCAATCTCCTCAAAGTCTAGTTGTCGTCTTCTGAACAGCCTCTAGCTTATCATTGTCTTTCTTAAAATGTGGTCCCTATACTAAATACAGAATTTCTTGTGTGCTTTGAATAGGGAATAATGAAGTAGGAATATTTCTTCCCTAGTTCTTGACACTATGCTCCTCTTAGGACAGCTAGGTGGCACAGTGGATAGACTAGTGGATAGATAGACCATGGAGTCAAGAAGAAATAAGTTCAAATCCAACCTCAGACATTTACCTAGCTATGTGACCCTGGACAAGTCACTTAATCCCATTTCCCACAGTTTCCTTATCTATAAAAATGAGCTGGAGGAAAAAAATGGTAAACCATCCCAATATCCTTGCCAAAGAAACCCCAAATGGGGTCACAAACATTCAAACACAACTAAACAACATCAACAACAAATGTTCCTCTTAATACTCCCTAAGATCACACCAGCTTATTGGGGATGCCATATTAAATTGTTGACTTATACGGTACTTTCTGTCCATTGAAATCTTAGATCTTTTCCCAAGGAAAACCCATACTACTCTTGTATTGGTGAAGTTGATTTGTTGAGGTTGACTTAGATGAAAGCCTAAAGATGTAGTCAATATCCTAGACGTTTGACATTGTATGGGCCAAAGAAGCCTGGATTCTTAATTATATTTGTCAGTTATTATATGAATATTTTCTAAGCCTAAGTATCTTTTATCCCTTCCAAATTATTTTATTGGGTGGACATATATATATAATTTTCTATGGGGATCAAGAATGGATATGTGATTCATTGCTAAAGAAACTCCTACCAGTGCCAGTTGGCACTTTCTTCTTCAATCAGAATTCATCAGTTCTCTCTCTGGAGGTGGATAGCATTTTTCATCTTGAGTCCTTTGTTGCTTCCAACTTTGCCACACCTCTCAAGATCTATCCCCCTCCCTATTCTTCTAGTTTCTATTTTGTACAAGTTTGGCTGAGAGACGAACAATGGCAGTCATAATACAGAGAATGTGCTACTTTCACCACAGATTTGACAACCTATACATACATATATAAATGTATATAAATATATACATATATAAACGTATATAAATATTTGCATGTATATACATATATCTGTATTTATCTCTTTCAGAGATAAATAAATAAACCTTCCACTGGTGTAGGTACTGCTTCCACTGACACATTTCATAACTTGTTCGGTAGATGATGTTTAAGATTTGTTTGGGCTGAACACCCCACTCCCCTCTAGCCAGTGAGTAATGGACTTAGTGATGCAGGTCCTCAGATGACAAGGCCACAAGCCACCTCTAGTCCCATATTCAAAGTCTTTCAATCTTGGTAACATCTGCTATAGAGTCTGCTCCTTTGACTCAAAAGCCAGGATCCTCTCAATTGAAAAAGTTATTTGTAGGTCTTTTCTCACTCTACAAAATGTTGCTTAGCTCTTCCCAATGCCTAGGAGGGGTAGTCTACTAAGTACTTGGCAGCTGCAGAATTTACACCTTCTGTCGATTTTAGATGGTTACTGGGAAAGGGGCTGACAAAGTGGGGTTCAGCTGAACTATGTTATCTTTGTTCTAGATTTATCCTCAAATGTCAAGTGGAGATTCTCTATGACAGTTTTCCACAGATGTTGCTTTTTAGCTTGGATGTGACTCGGGATGTCTCATGGGGTCATTTCAGCCAAGGAATGTTGGAATGTGAACAATCTGACTGAGAACAATGCTGCTCTTTTGCAAGATATAGAATTTTTAAAAAAAGACGCATTAATTAGTCACAGCTACCCAGATACCCAGCATATCAATATCCTAATGATGTCTCAATCCTCTTGATGAATAAATTCCCCCATCTACCAATCACATTGATGGGCCTCTGGCCAGAAGTATCCTGTTGACCTCTTATATAAAAAATTCCAGCTTAAAAAAAAAGTCCACACCTTAATGGTAATGTGTTGCCCACTGCTACCTCAAAGGGCTAGGCTAAGGATACTGTGCTGGAAAGATTTTTTGTACTTTTATACTCCTGTGATCCCTATCTCTCTACTACCCATTAAAACACAGATAAATACTAAATATACGTTCTAGTACTGAGTATAATTGGTATGTTGCTAACTTTGACAGTAAAGTGTTGGTGTGGTGTTTCATTTGGTGTTTTGTTGACTTTGACATTTTTGAAATGTTTCGGGAGTGTTGTTGGCTTTGACATGCTGGTGGCATGTTGTCCCAACACTGCAACATGACAATTACACACCAACACCAGTGTCAGAGCCAACAACATGTCAACTACATGTCAATTACACACCAACACTTTAGGTGAACCTGGCAACACTCCAAACATGCCAATAATATGATAATGCTTTACAGTGAAAGCCTCAACATGCCAACAACATTCCAACAGCAGGCTAACACTTTGCTATGAAAACCACAACACAATAATTACACACTAACAACAAACACTTCAATGCAAAAACCACAACACACCAACTACAGCTGATTATATGTTACTACTTTAACATAAAAAACCACAATGCACCAACTACACACCAATTACATGCTAACACTTTAATGTGAAAACTGCAACACACCAACAACACACACTTTGCCCAAAACAAGCTGCAACGTGCCCTGTACAGGTAATACTTTGAGATGAAAACCCCACGGGAATTATATGCCAGCAAACACGCCAACCATAGGCCAACAACACGATAATATTTTGCCATGAAAACCAATTACACAGCTATATGACAGCTACGTGCTAACACTTTATAATGAAACAGCCACATGCCCAGCACATACCAATTACATATCAACAACACACTAGTACTTTGCTATTAAGGCAAGCAACACACCAATACATGCTAATACTTTTATATTTTACAAGAAAGCAGCCATTGCTCTAAGAGAGCTTTGAAAGAGGAGGAGTCAGTTAACATGGGCAGGCCCAACTAGCCCCTACCTGACCACCTAATTCTTCACTGATTCATTAATTCAACTAATTCGTTAATTCAATAGCTATAACTGCAGCTTAGGACCTGAAACTTAGGGGCCTAGAGTGACAGGGAGCTTACATTCTTCTATGGGGGTTCAATTTATTCACGTTCAATTCTGTGGGGGTTCAATTCTACACACCTAGAGTGTGTAGAAAAAAATACATATAATTTGGGGTATGTAAGGAATACAATAATCTCACTGATTTGCTAGAAGACCAAAGGAAGCCTCAGTAAAGCTAGCTTGCTTTATTTTTCTTGTTTTGAGCCCTGTGTTTTCTTATACTGAACTACTGATATCTGAAAACCTTCTTGAATCTATGTCGACAAGGAGACAGGGCCACTGACAACTAGGAAAAATCGAGAAAGATCTTGATATAGATGGTATTGAGCTGGTCCTTTAAGGAACTTAGTGATTTCCATGAAGTAGTAATTCAAAAATTCATTAATCTAATTTTAAAAAGTTCTTCATAAATTTCTTTGTCCTAAACCATGAACATTAGATCAAAGGGGTGAGCAAAGTGTGAATGCTTAGTTATTCTGTCTTCTAGGTTCTCTTTCTATGGGTGTAGACCAAAGGTTTGAATTAGGTGGCTTCATGTGGTATATTTAGAACTTATTCATAGTATAAGGTATACTGCAATTCAGTGATAAAAAGGGCAGAAAACATTTTGTGTAAAGGAAAAGATTTATGTTAATTATTAAATGGTATAAGATATTGTGAATGTTAAAGATGATTAATAGCTAAAGAGAAGCAAAAGAATTTTGTTTTAAAATACACTGTGTGTGCGTATAGATGTATGAAAAAACAGCTTTCAAATAATATTTAGAAAAAATATCTGTGGTGTATGATATGAAGATTTAATTCCCTTTGTGAATAATGTAAAATAATAGCTCACTTGTGTGAGAACAGTAATGTTTTAAGTAGGCAGAGAAAGACCTTTCATTTATTAAAAACTAGATAAATGAATGGATGGGAACACAGTTTCAAGGTGATATATCCTTGATGGATGTTCATGGTAAAGCCTTCAGAGCTACAAGCATGATGCCTATTTTGGTTCATTTATAAGTAACTTTTTTGTAAGGGTAAAACTTCAACAGCAACAACAAAAGAAATCAAATAAACATTTGGAGACTGAGATACGATCTTTTTATAGGAATATTGATTCAATAGGAAAAGTTTGGAGAGTTGTGAATTTGTAAGTGGAACATGAATCTCCAAGAGTCTGGAGGCTTTCATTTAATGTATGAGGACTAGGAAGAAGAATTGGTAGGTAGAAAAACCTGACTTTGTAGCTTAAGGAGGAGAATTAAAGATAGTGCACCAGGGAGACAAAGTTGCTCAGGTTCTAGCAGTTAGAGTCTAACAGACAATTCGCAGGAGGCATCGGCTAAGTGATTCTTCATTGCTGGGAGAGAGAATTGATTTCTTTGTCTGAGAACTTCAGTGACAACTATTACCCTTTGATTCCACCTCCTCCTTTTCTCATTCTAAAGATGAAAAGACTGATGTCCACTATGGTTAGGTGACTCGCTGAAGACCACACAAAGAATTAATGGCCCAGCCTGGGAAAATCTTTCTATCAATTAGACATATACTAAAGTGAACCCTGGAAAAGTAGTAGGTGCCCCCTTTCTAGAGATCTTTTAATCTGAGCATATTTGATCATTTGTCAACTATATGATATTGATGGAATAATTTATTATTCAGTTACAGGTGGGACTAAATGGATGTTGAGGTCATCTAACACTATGATTCTGAGATTTTATGTTCAAAGACTTGCTGCAGAACATGAACATTAGCTCTCTTGGATCATTGTATTGGTTAGAGTAGCTAAGTCTTTCTCTTTCCCAGTTGACCATTGTACAATATTGCTGTTACTGTGCACAATGTTCACCTGGTTCTGCACACTGGACTTTATATCAGTTCATATAAGTCCTCCAAGGCTTTTTCCCATCATCATTTCTTGTAGCAGAACAGTATTCCATCAAATTTATGTAGCAATAGACACAATCTCATTGGAGCCTCTAATTGGTATTCTGCCTCTAGGCTTTATCTCCAGTCCATTCTGCATATAGCTGTCCAGAACATTCCCCTAAAGCACAGGTCAGATCAAGTCACTTTCTTCCTCAAAAACTTTCACTGGTTCCCCAATCACCCATGGGATAGATAAAACATAAATTTCTTAGCCTAACATTTAAGGCCTGTTTCCCACCAGTATATCCTCTTTTCCCTAAAACAGTCCTTTTGTGAATTGTAAACTAGAGTACTGTTCTCTAAACTCAGTACTTCACCTCCCACCTTCCTGGATTTGCATTTACCACCATACCTCCCCAACCCACCCACTTATTGCCCAGATGCTTGGAATGCATTCTGTCCCCATCTCTTTCTCTGTGAATCCTTACCTTCCATTTAATCTCAGGTCAGATGCCCTCCTTCTTCCTTCCTAAGGTCTTCCTGATCTCCCACCACCACCCCAGTCCCCAATCATTTGTGTTCTCTCTCCTAAGTTTTCTTTGTAATATATTTTCATATGTTGTTTTAATCCCTCCTTTATTTTCAAAGAGGACCAATGACACCATGGGGTGATGTCTTGACTTGTGCATGAATTGGATTTTAGTCAGGCAGAGTTGCATAAAGTCCTCAGCCTCACTCTCTCTTCCAGAGTCATCAAAGTCCAGTGGCAAGACTAATGCCAAAGCAACTGGAGATGGCCCAGGATGTAGTAGATGACCTTGGCATCTTTGACCAAGCTCTAAGTGCTCCATAGCACCTGCTTCAGCTGCCACCTGTGACTGCAAGAAGCTTTAGCACATTCAGCAGTCACACCCTAGTAAAACCATCTAGTTAAACAGGCTAGACCAGGAGGAGGGCAACCCACAGACCCCAAACCTGTCAGTGATTTAGAAAAATGTCTACCCCAAGCATGTGAAGTCTTCCTCCAGTGCAATGGGTGAATGAGAACAAGTTATTCCTACTTACATATGTACATCATTGGTGCCAAACTCAAGAAGAAACAGATACCTAAGATCTACAGATTAATACTATCTATGTTGTATTGGGTGGGTGGGTAAGTTTGATATCTCTGACATACATGCTGTATTCCCTCTCCCCCACACCAAAAAAGAATGTGAACTCTTTGAGGTCATAGGCTGCTTGGTTCTTCTCTGTGTATCTTCTGAGTCTTACACATGGTAGATGCATAGTAAATGTTGAATTAAACTGAATTGGCCAGATGGGAGGAAAATAACCCTGAGATGTTTCAAGGAATGGAGGAAGAGAGCTGAGCCTCCTTGACTTGAGAAGTCAAAACATTCTGTTTAAACATTTGAGGGAAAAGAAAAAAGGCTAGAATAGAAGTAGAAAGAAATTGTTTGAGGAGTCTATGAGGACTGACGAGTAGTAGGGAGGACCCAATTAATAATATCAAATATAAATTTGTTGTGAGTGAATCAGTAGGTATAGGACAAGTTGTATAACAGAAATCAGAGAATGAATATGATATACCCTTATTGGTTGTCATTGTTGTTGAGTCTATCTGACTCTTCTTGACACTTTTTTAGATTTTTTAGCAGAGATATTTAAATGATTTGCCATTTCCTTCTCCAAATCATTTTACAGATGAGGAAACTGAAACAAACAGGGTTTAGTGACTTGCCCAGGACAACACAGCTAGTAAGTGTCTGAGGCCAGATTTGAACTCAGGAAGATGAGTTTTCCTAACTCCAGGCCTAGCACTCTGTGTGCTATGGCACTACCTAGTAGCCCTACTTACTCAGACCTTAGCAATCATAGCAAGAACTGGGATTTGCCCACAGGCACTGACATCCACAGGGGGCACACTCCCTTCCTATAGTTATCCAGAAATATCTACCCCCACACCTTGCAGTCTTTGTTACAGATAAGAAACATGAAGAGCAAATTGAATTAGTTGCCATGGAAAATATATATTAGAAAGGAATAAAAACAAAATCAGAGAAAGAAAGATTTCAGGTGGAGAGCTTTGAATGCTACACTGAGTTTATTATTCCCTCAAATATTCCAGGTAATTGATGTTGACGTTGCTAACTCCAGATGGAAAGTATCAAACTTGTCTCTAAAGTAATTTTCTTGGCGCTTAAAACATTTTATGGCACCACTTAAATTCATTTTTCTTTGTTATTCACCAGATACAAACATTTCCACTACACTGTCTGTGGCTAAGCAATTGAATTTTCCTGAAAATGAAGGTTAGTTTTCTCTTCTGAGGTGTTAAAACTACCCTAAGCATGATATTCTTACATTTCAAAATGGAAATTTCCTACTATGCAGTAAAAAGGAATATAGACCCCTTAAATCCTTTTCATTATTAAGTATAAGATTACATGGGAAGGAAATCATCACAATGGTCCAAAAGTTGCATCTTATAAGGACCCTACTGGAAGAGCATTTTACTCACTCATTAAGGGTCTCTGATTCAATTAGTCTATCTCTTGAGGCAGGTGATTTAACGCAGGCTGAGCTATAAAGAAAGTAAAATTCATAGGAAGAACAGTATGAATTCTGGGAAAAGTTCATGTGAAAAACCAGGCACCTCTACCTGTCAATTCCTCTTCTTAACATTATTAACTTTAGCACATAGGACTGCTGAAATAATCAATACTTTTAGAGATTATAAACCACAAGTAAGTTGCATTTATATTTACGCACATATACAAATATACAGAGGAGAAGAATGAGAGGGACAGGGGGGATAAAGGGGAAAGAGACGGAGGAGAGAGAGGGAAGAGAGAGAGGGAGAGAGGAGGGAAGAGAGAAAAACATAACAGATTATATTTCCAAGAAAAAGTTTGTGTGATTTTACCTCCACCTATGTGGAGTCAATTCAATTTAACAATAATTTAGTAGATACCTGGAGGCATCTTTGGCCCTAATAACCATGTGCTCCAAAGAGCTCAAAGAAGAGGAAAAATTGAATCCCCATGGATTCAGTTATTAACTCTATGCTGATGATTCTTAACTCTACTTAGCCGTACCTAAGCTTTCTCCTAACCTCTAGACTTGCTGCTCTAACTTCCTAATGCACAACTGCATGTCTCTTAAACATCTTAAACATATCCTGAGGAGAGGAAAAACTGAATTCATTCTTTTCACCCAAAAAACTGTCCCCACACCTGTCCCTGTTAGTGTTGAGGGTGCCACCATCCTCCCAGTCATGTCCCTATTAGTGTTGAGATTACCCCCATCCTCCCAGTCACTCAGGCTTGTAACTTAGTTGCCATCTATGAGGCCTCACTCACTCTCACTTCCTCCCACCCACTCCCCATTCAATCTGTTGCCTAGACCTGTGGATTTTCCCTTCCTAACATCTCTCACATATGTTCAGATCCCTGCTTTGATCAGCCACCACCCTGATTCAGGCCCTTATCATCTCACACCTGAACTATTACAATGTCCTGGTGGTAAAACCTGACTCCTGACTCTTCTCACTCTAGTCCAACCTCCAATCAACTGTGAAAGTGATCTTCCTGAAGTACAAGTTTGACCGCATCACCTCCCTGGTCAAAAATCTCCAGCAGCTCCCTATCACTTCCAGGATCAAATATAAAATCCTCTCTTTAGCATCTTTATTTTTATTTTTTTATTTTTAAAGCAATTGGGGTTAAGTAACTTGCTCAAGGTTACACGACTAGTCATTATTTATGTGTGGGTGTTCATTTTCTGAGGCTGGATCTGATCTCGGGTCATCCCAACTCCGAGGAAGATACTCCAGGCCCAGCACTCTACCCATTGTACCTCCTAGCTGCCCATACAAAAGTAATGTGAAGTGAAAACAAATACAAGGATGACCACAATATTGTAAAGGAAAATGACCCTGAAAAACTTTAGAGCTTTCATCAGTTTCTTGAGAAGAAATAGGTCTCCCACTTCTTGGCAGAGAGATGATGGACTAGGGGTATAGCATGGGACACACATTGTCAAGATATGGGTAATTCGGGGGGCGGAGCCAAGATGGCGGAGTAGAAACAGCTCGTCCAAGCCTCTCTGCCCCCAGATTCCCCACAAACTATGTAAAAAAGGACTCTGAACAACTTCTGGAGCCCCAGCACCCACAGAACGACACAGAGAAGCTAACCTCCCGCTGAGGACAGCCCAGCAGCCCTGCAGGAAGGACCAGCGCAGCGGTCTGAGAGCGGGCAACGTGCAGAGCGCAGGAGCCCAGTCGAGCCGAGCCCAGGTCCACGTGAGCCGAGGTTTTAGCCCCAGGGCGGCAGGGCCAGCAGCCAGCTGGAGGAACCCCAGAACACCAGGAGCTGTGGCAACTCCAGAATTATCAACATAGACATGCTTAGGACAAAGTAAGAGGTTAGTGTCCTATGGACTTTGGGACCTGTATTTGGGGAATGCGTCAGCTCCCTCCCCTGGGAGCTAGAAGCCGCTGAGGAGACACGCCATTTTGTAGCTTTCATAGGCTTTTCCGGCTCCCAGCCTACAAATTGTGGGGAGATCCAGCGATCAGTCTTGGGGGGTAATCGCTCTTGCTTTAACCTCCCTGGATCTGGATTGTGATCTAGGGTGGAAGTTGTGGGTGGGTTTACAGCTTGCCAGAAATGGAAGTTGCCCCCCACACGTTCGGGACGAAAATTCCTCTAGCTGGCCTTAAAGCCATAGTGTGGCAACAAGCCCAAAAGTCAAGCAATTAAGTGGCAACATGCCAAGGCAAAGGAAACAGAAAAATGCAACCCTAGACTCCTATTTTGGGGGCATAGAGCAGGAAAAGGACTGTGAGGTCAGAAGTCCTGCTCCAAAAGCCCCAGGGGAAAACATGAGTGGGTTGCAGGCCATAGAGGACCTTAAGAAGGACTTTAAAAATCAAATAAGAAGTGGAGGAAAAATTGGAAAGAGAAATGAGAAGGATGCAGGAAAAGTATGAAATGAGGGTCAACAGCCTGACTGAGGAAAACAACACCTTAAAAAATAGACTAACTCAAATGGCAAAGGAGGCCCAAAGGGCAATGAGGAGAAGAATGCCTTAAAAAGTCGAATTTTCCAGATGGAAAAAGAATCTCAAAAGTTCACTGAGGAGATTCATTCCTTCAGAGTTAGACTGGAGCAAATGGAAGCTAATGACTTTATGAGAAATCAAGATGCTGTTAAGCAGATCCAAACAAATGAAAGATTAGAAGGCAATGTGAAATATCTCATGGGAAAAACCACTGACCTGGAAAATAGATCCAGGAGAGACAATTTAAAAATTATTGGACTACCTGAAAGCCATGATCAAAGAAAGAACCTAGAAATCACCCTTCAAGAAATTCTCAAGGAAACTGCCCTGATGTTTTAGATCCAGAGGGCAAAATAGAGGTTGAAAGAATCCACCAATCACCTCCTGAAAAAGATCCCAAAAAGAAAACTCCCAGGAATATTATAGCCAGGTTCCAGAATCCCCAGATCAAGGAGAAAATACTCCAAGCAGCCAGGAAGAAACAATTTCAATATTGTGGAAACACAATCAGAATAGCCCAGGACCTAGCAGCTTCTACACTGAGGGATTGAAGGGCATGGAATATGATATTCCAGAGGGCAAAAGAACTGGGAATGAACCCAAGGGTCACCTACCCAGCAAAACTGAGTATTTTGTTTCAGGGGAAAATATGGTCATTCAGTGGAATAGAGGACTTTCAAGCATTCTTGAGGAAAAAACCAGAGTTGAATAGAAAATTTGACATCCAGATGCAAGAAGTAAGAGATGCCTGAGAAGGTAATCAGGGAAAAGAAATCAAAAGGAACTTATCAAAGTTGAACTATTTACATTCCTATATGGAAGAGCAATAACTGTGACTGATGATATCTTTTCTCACTATGAAAATAATGGAAGAAGGGTGTGTGGTCATATGAATACATATGTGAATGTGTGTGTATATGGTTACAGTTATATATGGATAGAGGCATAGGTTGAATTTGTTGGGAAGGGAGAATACTCAAGGGATGAAATTATGAGGTGAGAGAGGAAAGTGGCAAGAGGAGATGGGGAGAGACAGGGTAGGGTAAACTATCCCATGTAGAAGAAGCAAGGGGAAGTGGTTGCAAAGGAGGGGGAGAATAAGGAAGGCTAAAAGGCAAAACCACATTCACATTGAATTTGGTTCAGGGAGAAAATGACATACATACTCAATGGGATATCTCAACCTGCAGCAGGATAGGGGGAAGGGGGATGAGAGGAGGGATGATGGATGGGAGGGCATCCTTGGGGTGAGGGGAGGTTGGAAGTACCCACTATAGAAGAGGGACAGGATCATGTAGGGAATGGACCAGGTGGGGGGTGGGATGAGTGGGAGGGAATTATAAGCAGCCTTGTACAATATATCTACTATGATAATGTTTTGCATAGCTAGACATGTACAACATATACTGAATTACTTATCTCCCAAGAAGGAATGGGTGACAAGGGAGGAAGGAAATGGATCTGAAATTCAAGATCGTAACATTAAATGTTTCAAATATATATATAAATACTATTATTAATACTCTTTTGCCTATAATTGGGAGATAAGATATGCAGGCATTGGGACACAAAGATTCATCTTCCTCTAATGGAAAAGTCGATGGGGGTATGGGAGAAGGTGTGGGAGAGAGCAGATTGGAGGAAGCGATATCTTGTGGGACTGCTATTCAGGGAGGTTGGGTAGGGGAATAATGGGGGGAAAATGATTGTAACTCAAAATCTGGCGGAAATGAATGATGTAAAACAGAAGTTAATAAAGCATTTGTTTAAAAAAAAAAGATATTGGTAATTCCAAAATTGAGGGGATACCCATCATTTGGGGAATAGCTGAACAGGCTGTGGCATATGAATGTAACGGAACACTATGGTGTTATAAGAAATGGCAGATTTCAGAAAAACCTGGAAAGATTTACCTGAACTGATGATGAGTGAAGTGAGCAGAACCAGGAGAACCTTGTACACAGCAACATCAGCATTGAAAGATAATCAACTTTGATAGACTTAACTTGCCTTCATGAGGTGTGAGAGTACCAGAGAATGTACAGACTTACTCTGTGTCAGATTATTCTGGCCTGCTTGTCCAATACAAGCATCACAGATACTGAGGCTATTTAAGAGTCTACACATTAAGGCAAATTTTTAATGAATTTTGCTTTTCTTGGCTGAGAGAAGACTTGAGTCGAATTCATTCGGCAGGACCCAGCATCTTGGTATTTTGAGGTCTCGAGAACCCCTAACCCTATACATCAACATTTTGTTTCCTTTACCTCATCACTTCTAGGTCCTTGGGTATGCCCTTTTGACTGAGTCCAAGTTTTACAGAATGAATCTTTTTGTTAAGGGGATTTGTTCCATGAAGTTTGGATTCAGTCAAAGGGCTGCACTTGAGGACCTAGAGGGCTACATGTAGCCTTGAGGCTGCAGGTTCCCCACTCCTGAGTTATGTCATTTAAGTTTAATCACATTTTGTGGGAGGAATTTAGGGGTGGTCTAGGGAAGGAGATTGGGGAGAGTCTTCAGGAGGAGTCAAATGAGGTCAGACTCCAGTGATGAGAGATTAAGGGTAGGAAATATCTGGACAAAGGAGGGCTAGGCTAGTAACAGAGGTTTGGCAAGCCACAATGAAAGGCTTATGACCTTAGGCAAAAGAAGATTCAATCAGAGTTCAAGGGGATTCCCAGAGCCTGTACCTCATCATCAGAGGCCACATGTGGCCTTCAGGCTAAAAGCTCCCCACCTCTGATTAACTCGTGGTCTATTGTGAGGAAAGTGCTTATAAATCTAAAAGTACCATAGAAATGTGAACTACTGTTGTTATCTCCCCACACTGCCTCTCCTCTTGGTCTGGAAACCCCCAAGTAAGTGGTCACCTTTCCATTGCCTCAGTGATTTTCCTGTAAAATAACTTCATAATACAGCCTTGATTCAGGATAAAGAAAGACTACCTAGTTAGTACTGAAGAGGGAAGGGTGATAAGGGGGGGGGAGGGTAAGTGGTTCTGCCAGGGATGCCTCCCTGGCATCCAGTCTGGAAGGAATTCACCAGGCTCAAGCAAACTTTGAAGCCGAAATTGTTAAGTTTATTGTTATGCTGTAGAGAACAGCAGGCTAGATTCTTATGGAAACTGCGAACTTCCAGGGGCCGCAGGAATAGTTTTAAGGTGTCAATTATGCTAACTAAGTGAGCTAGGGTGGGATCAGGGAGGAGTTAAGGAGTGGTCAGTGCTCAAAGGACCATACACTTTTAATATCAACTGCGCAGGTGTATTGCCTATGATTCACTGGGAAATAGCTCAATCGGGGCTAGCTGGAGGTGTGGTTTTAGGCCTGACACTAAAGAGTGCCCAGTTTGCCTCCCACCAAGGTCATCAGAGACAGTGTGGGTATATAATTGACTAAGGAGTTACCCTATAGATAAGGTATTGAAGAATTTATGGTGGGGCTGGCCACTCTAACTAAGGGAGGTAACATTTACATAACTTATTGTTTCAAGCAGAGATAAACAGGTCATGGGTTGTTGCTGGGCAGAGTGCTGGAAGTGGGGGTGGAAATGTGATCTTACAGACTGCTTTTACAAATTGATTTTACAGACATAAATCCCAAAGCACCCCGTTTACAAACTGATGTTACAGATTGATACTACAGACATATATACATCACAACGACCCCATCAGTACCATATTGGTGAAGATGTGTTTCCCCAAAATAAAGGTTACCCCATTAAAATGAAGTCTTTTTGAAGGGAAAAAAATTAAAAAGTATGCACCAAAGAATATGTAACTTACGTCAATGGGGAAGCAGTATGGCACATAATGGAAAGAATTCTGAATGTAGAGTCAGGAAAACATGGGTTCAATTCCAGCCTCTGATGTTTATAACCTATATGACTGTAAGTTCCAAAAATGTTATTAAAATAGGTATTTACTGTAAATTTTTAGTGATTAGATGGTTGGGGAGAGTAATAAAAGGCTTATAGGGTTGTAGAAAGAGCCCTGGGATTTGGAACCAAAGGATGCAGGTTTCAGTCCTTGATCTACTGCTAACTACCTGTGTGACCATAGGCAAATCACTCCATTATCTGTGGGACTCAGTGTCTTCATCTGTAAAATGATAGCAAATGTTAGACTAGATGCCTGAATTGCTGTCCAATTCTTCTCTCAAGCCCTCTCTCTCTCTTGCCTCTGAAGGCTAATTGGATTGTGATTCCAGGTTGCTTTCAAGTTTTGGTCAGATTTGGAGTAGGGGAGGGAAGGGAGCACAATTTATATTTGAAACAATGGGGTCACAATCAGACTGTTCCTGGATCTCCCCAAGGACAGCCTTTGAAGTACTCAGAAGAGCTACTTCTCTCTTGTCAAAGTCATGTTTCATCAAAAACATCTGCTGTGGCTCCCTGGAGGACCAGACAAAGAAGCTCTATCCTAAATCTTGGACTGTTGTCTCAGTGTGCCTCATCCTGCCAGCCCTCAGAGAGTCAGAACAGCCCCTGCCTCAGACACTGGGAAATAATGGGAATGATGGAGCATGAGATGAGGTGTCAAACTACAGCCCCTTTGCCAAGTACTTTATTGAGGATCTTTTCCCAGTCTGATCAGTTCTTTATAAGGTCTGAGTCTCTTCCTCCTTCCCCAAAGTGCTTTCCTTTTCCCAGGCTTTTCCCCTCTGGGAGAAAGGGGAAAGAAATTAGCTTGTGCTATATTTGTAAGTTTTTATAAAATTCACTGTAAGATTTAAAAATCTTTACTGTAAAGCCCTGGGTTAATAATATGAGTCTCTCCTCTTCCAGCCACCTTTCCCCCAGCCTACCAACTTGAAAACTAAGAGAGGAAGTTTATGCTGTCTGATGTTTGAATTATTTTGTTCCCCCCATCTTTATCCCAGGTCATATCTATCTTGCTTTATTTAGTTTTATGTACTTCATAGTTCTCTCCCTCATCATACCATACATTCAAGTGGCATTAACCAAAAGAATGTCCTTTGGGGTCTAATATTGAGGGCTCAGAAAATCTGGGTCCTTAGCTGTGTGATATTGAATAAGTTCATTTGCCTATATCTTATATAATTTATATGTTTTCTAATCTTTAAAGTGTGGCTAATATTTGTATCCTGTGCTTCTCGGACTTTAGGCAACATAATTACAGAATCACAAAAATTTAGTCATAAAAGATCATGCAACAAAATAAGCAACATGTGGATAGATGATGTATGACATTTCATCAGTAATGAAAGAAGTTGAAGGACATCTGAAGGACTCTGATATAGAAAAGGGATCAGATTTATTCTGTTTGGCTCCATACAGCAAAACCAGGAGAACTGAGTGGAAATTGCAAAGGAGCTAAATTAGGTTTGATGTTAAGAAAAAATTCCTGGCAATTGGAGCTGTCCAAGACAGGAATAGGCTGCTTTGAGAGGTGGCAAGCTTCTGAATGTCCATGGAGATCTTGAAGCAGACACTGGCAGACCACTTGTCAGATACATTACAATAAGGATTCCTTTTGTATATAAGTTGACTATGGCTGCTGATCTTCCTTCCAACTCTCAGACTCTGTGGTACTCTGAAGAGATACGAAATGGCTGCAAACTAGATTCTGTATAAGACATTCTAGAAGACGATGATTAAGGGTATCCTCTATTTATACAAAGGTTTTGTCAGAAGTGTTCTAACTTAGGATCAAACACATGTAAGTGAAAGAGCAAGGAACATAAGGAGAAAAATCAGAGAAATCCGCCCCCACCAAAGATGGGAAAACTCACTATAGATATATTCAGGAGTCCCAATGCCAAAGCCAACAGGCAATGTACAAGTATTTCTGTCAACAGAATTAGCCACAGGAGATGGCAAAAAGTTGGAAGCAAGGCTAACAGTGAATTGAGGTTCCTTATTCCAGCAAGAATAAGAGGGTAAAAGGAATTTCTCAGAGCCTTTCAGAGATTGTTATGGTGAGTTCCTACCCATGTCTTGCCAATGTCCTACCATCCACCTGCACCAGATGTACAATTCACAGTTATCTATCTCTCCTAGAGAATGTTAAAGGGCTGCAGGAAAATATCTCTCCTTGCCAGGGATCCAAGAGGATGAAGTGTTCTTTGAAAGAATCAAAGTACTTCAAAGTGAAAAAAGAGAAGGAGGGGAAAGAATCCAAAGAAATCATAATTTGTGTTGAGGTAGAAAAATTTAAGAAAGAGAAAGCACCACTGAACATTTGGAAATATCCAACAGCCATTCTCATAAAGGGTGGAACTGGATAAGGGGAAAGCAGCTTCTCACCTTCCAGGGAAGGTAATGGTGAAAGTTGACAGGTGTTACTAGGACAGAATCTATCTAATATTGGTCACAATAAGAGGAAAGGAAATCATAGAGATTAGTGACTCCTTGCTGAGGTAGACATGTTGTTAACCTGACAGGGATGATAAGGAGGGGTGGTGTCCTTCTGGGATGTATTCAGGATGTGACAGAACCATGCCAAGAATCGTCAGTTCTGTTGCCCATCATCCACTACTGTTGAGTCACATAGGGACAGATGATATAACCTGAGGAAACCTAGAGAGCATTACTTAGAATTATTAACTCCTAAAAAAGATTTTGAAAGTATTAGGAACATAGGTATTGTTTTCTTCCCTATTGCTAGTTGTAGGTAGGGTCTTCATAAACAATTATTGAATTAATGAAGGACTAATTTCAGAATAAAGGAGTATGAAAAAAGTCTTTCAAATTGGGTTGCAGGTTAGACTCAAAAACTTCTAATATCCCTTCCAATGATAAAATTTCATGTCTTTTATATTGCAAGTTCCTTGAGGGCAGGGACTATCTTTTGCCTCTTTTTGTATTCTCAGGACTTAGCACAGTGCCTGGCATATAGTTGGCATGTGATAAATGCTTATTTACTGACTGATTGTGAACGGCATGATTGGAAACTTGATTATACCACTGTGGGGTGTCTCTGGAATCACCGACTGATCAAAAAAGGGGAATTGGTCTCAATCAGAGAAATATTACATCTGGAATTATGCTTTGAGGGTGAGTGGGGGGTGGCAGTGAGGGGGCAAATTAAAATCTGAAAAGGAGATTACAGAGATTGTAAGCAAGACCTAGAGCTAACCAATCCAAAGACAGGAGACAGGTGTAATGGGAATGGAAGACATCACTTAGTGCTAGATAAAATACAAGGATGTACAGGTACTTATGTACAGTTATGTATGCTACCTGTCCTCATGGATGACATTCTTTCATCACTATTTCCCCTTAAGAGGTATCCATAAGATATCCCATATAAGTTTGGGATTACATTTTCTTATTGAAATGAGAAATTAACAAGTCACCTTGTTATGTCTTCTTCTGTCAGTGTCTGCCCACCTTCCTCACTGACATCCCCTCCAGCATCAGGCTGGAAATAGCTGTCCTTAGATAACTGCTTAAACCAAAATTGCACCTTGATGGAATAACTTTGTCACTTTGGGTTAGACTTTTATTTATATGCTTTGTCAAGTCAGTTAGCACTTATTAAATTCTCCCTAAGTTCTAGGGATACAAAGAAAGGCAAAAATATGGTCTTTGCCTCTTAAGAGATCACATATCAATGGAAGAGACAGCATGCAAACAACTATGTACATATAAGACTACTACACAGGGTAAAAATAAAAAATTCTATTCAGCTTGATACATGTTAGCAATTGAAAAACAAAAGAAAGTAGCATAACAATTTAATTTAATAACCATTTATTAAGTGCCTACTGTGTTTCAGGCTCTGTGCTAGGTGCCAAGGACACAAAAGCAATTACAAAATAGTAATTATCCTTAAGGACCTCACTACTGAAGAGATACAAGAAGCACATATATAAATAAATACAAAGACTATATAAAATGAATAATTTTGGTGGAGTAGCACTAACACCTGAGAAGGCATAGAACCAGAAAAGCCTGCTAGGTGGTACAGTGGATATAGCAGTAGGCCTTGAGTCAGGAAGACATGAGTTCAAATCTGACCTTAGACACTTATTAGCTATATGGAAGGAATGATGTGTAATAAGGTTAGAAACATAGTTTGGGGTCAGGTTTCCTTAAACAGCAAATAAAGGAGTTCACATTTGATCCTGGAGATAGAAGGGAGCCACTATTTATTGAAGAGGGCATTAACATCATCACTTTAGCATGCAAGAAAGTCGATTAAGAGGCTATTACCATAGTCCAAGTGAGAGGTTTTGAGGGTCTGAAGTAAGATGGTGACAATGTGAGTGGCAACATAACCAAGAGATGTTTTGGAGCTAAAAAGGACAAGATTTGACAAATAATACATGTGATGACTAAGAATGAGGAGTGAAGAGTAATACCAAGTTTGCAAACCTAGTTAATCAAAGTATGGTGTTTCCCTTAACAGAATAGGGAAAGTCCGGATGAAGAGCAGTTTGGAAAGAAAGATGAAGAGTTCCATTTTGGATATGTTGAGTTTGAGATGTCTCTAGCACCTCCTTTCCAAAATGTCCAACAAGTAGCTGGTGTTGAAGTACTGAAGTTCAGTGGAGAGAATGGGATTCAAGTTCTAGATCTTGAGTCATCAGCATTGAGATGACCTTTTTTGTTCTTTTTTAATATTTTGTTTTCAGTTCTAAATTGTCTCCCTCTCCCCCACCCATTAAAAAAAGAAGAAGAAAAACAAAACCCATTACAAATGTGTATAGTCAAGCAAATCAAATGTCCGCATTGGCCATGTCTAAAAAAAAAAAAAGCAAATATGCCTCAGTCTGCATTCTGAGTCCATCACCTCACCTTCTGGAGGTGGGTAGTATGTTTCATTGAGAGTCTTCTAAATCCATGATTGGTCATTGTATAGATCAGAATTCCTAAGTCTTTTAAAATTGTTTGTCTTTACAATATTGTTTTTATTGCATAGATAGTTCTCCTGATTCTGTTGACTTTAGATCATGTCATACCAGTCTCCCCAGGTTTCTTTGAAGCCATCCTCTTCATCATTTTTTTCAATAGTTGCAATCAATTTATTAAAAGAAATGATTGGTTAGGCATCTGCAATGGTGACTTCACCTTCTACATCTGGTTCACTGATGATGGAAGTGATCTGTTTAATAATTTCAGAAGGACTGTGCAAATCAATAAGGGTTTGTGGATTCTCATCTGGAACCAATCCCAAGTCTTTGAACCTTCACCACAAGTTTTTCTAGTTGCAATTCTAAGTGTCTTCGTGGGCAATGCGAATAGGTTCCTTTGCTTTCAAATTGTTTTCTTTGGCTCCTCTAATTATGTCAGCACACACTTTCTCGAGTGATTTCACATTGTGGCTGGTGAGGGTAATCCACATCCAGTGAATGACCACTTTGGGTTCCACAAGTGTCTTGATGGTGTCTTTGAATGCCATGGCAGTGGAGCGGCTTCCTGACTGTTTTATACCTCGGTGAGAGTGAACACCGGTGAGTCAGGAGAAGAGGCAGAGACTACCAACTTTACAGGGCTGCAGTGGGGATACCTTCACCAAAGAGCCTCTTCATTGTTTCTTACAGCACAGTATTAGTTTATCATCTTTATCTGCCATAGCTTGTATTTTCCTCAACTGATAGGCACCTCCTCGATTTTTCATTCTTTGCCACCACATAAAGAACTGCTATAAATATTTTTGTACAACTGAGTCCTTTTCCTCTTTCTTTGATCTCATTGAGATAATAATTCAATTCACAGGAGATGAAGAGGTCACCAATGAAGTGAGTGTAGGAAAAAAAGAGAAGCCCTAGACTCAACAGGTGAGGGAAATGATATAATTTGAAGGGACTTATCCAGTTCTTCATAGGATTTCTCTACACCTTCATCACCTGCAACAGGTATTAGTGTCATAGCTTACATTAGGTTCATGGTGGTCTCTTTGCAAGTAGTTGTCATAGGCATAAGTATGAGATGACCAAATGTCCCATGAAATAAAGCCCTTATTGCCTTTGAATGTATCATAAAAGTCGACACGTTTATTGCTCATCCTTTGTTTCTGAAGAAGATCAATGACATCATGATGAGTGATGTCTTAACTTGCCCATTAATTGGTTTAAGTGAGGCAGAGCTGCAGAGTCATCATCCTCACTCTTTTCCAGAGTCATTGAAGTTCAGTGTCAAGACAAAAATCAGGATGACTGGCAATGGCCTGTGATGCAGTGGATGACCTTGGCATCTTCAATGTCTGACCAGTCTCTGAGAGCTTCACACCACCTGCTTCAACCACACCTTGATGACCATTGGAACAAATTGTTCTCATCTGCCTATTCCACTGGGGGAGGTCTTCACATGTTTGGGGTAGGCATACCCCTAACTCACCAATGGGTTTGAGGCCTGTCAGTTACCCTCAACTTGGCTTAGTCGATCTGCCAAGATGGTTTTACCAGGATCTAGCTGCTGCAAAGGCTACAGCTTTTGGAGCTTGGTGGGGAGGGGGAAAGATGGATGACAGGTGGACACTACAAATGGGTCTCAATGCCTTTATTTGCCTGTGGAAAATTCTCTCATGCCACCATGCAGCATTGGACTAAGACTCTGCAGAAGTGCCTAAAAACTGAATGATATAATCCAAGCTACATTAAGTAACATAATATACATGCAGGTACCTAATAATGGCGGTCACATTAGAACTGCATTCAACTAGCATTAGAGCATTCCCTCCATATGTCATAGAATCAACAACACACAGGACAATATGACATGTATTAAATTATAATAAACCTCAAGGCACTACCAAGCACGTGATATTACATGTCTGAGTTGTATAGTGACCAAATTCACAGTGCACATGCATACAGACATTCCATGGACGTATCACAACACATACATGACACTGAATACTAGCAATTATAGTGATGTTTACCATGACAATAAAAGCATTTTCATATCAAACATCTAACTCATATACACCATAGTAGCATTGATTGTAGTTACATAGAGAGTGCCAATACTATTCAGCTACCTGAGGAAGGGTTTTTTCTTTCTGTAGTACTTTAAGTAAGCTTAGTCACTGGCTTTTTGGACATGGCGCTTCTCTTGGAACGTCCTGAGGTTATGAATATCCCAAACTGCCTGTCAGAATCCTCAGGCCTACAGGCTCCCAGTCCCAATTCTGAGCTAGTATATCACTCAGGGTGATTCTGTTTCTAGACTCTGTGAGTGGTCTTCATATGCTGCAGGCCTTGGTCAAGAAAGTAGCTGCCACTGGCCCAGACCACCTGCTAGCACAACCTGTTGGTCTGAAGTTCCGAAGTTTTCTGAACTGTAGAAAAGCTATGATCCTGGGATTTAGATAACAATGTTAGATTTTGAGTCATGCCACCTCAAGTGTAAGAAACAGAAAAGACCTCAAAGGCCTTCTAGCCCAACCCCTTATTTTACTGTTGAAGAAACTGAGGCTCAGGAAGGTTAATTTACTTTACTAAGCTTATACTCAATATCAAAGGTGGGAATTAAACCCAGATCTTCTGACCCCAAAAAATCAGTGCTCTTTCCTGAGTTTGAATCCTGTCACTGACACCTAGCTGCCACAAAAACAAATCACTTAAATCCCTCCCCCACTTTGAGATTCAGTTTCCTCATCTATGAAATGGGGACAACAGTGCCCTAAGTACCTACCTCACTGGATTTTTATGAGGCTTAAATGAGATGTGTTAGAGCATTTTGCAAACCTTGAAGCATTATAGAAAATCCAGCCATTGTTATAGCAGTCAGTAGCAAATCCCCTTGGCTTTGGCACTGCATGCACAAAAATCATGCACAATGATATTTTTGCTATTTCATTTTCATTTGCACAATACTAAAATCTAACTCTTCATGAAGCCCAGAGAGGCTAGATTACACCAGTAAATAAATCCAAAAACTGTAGTCAGGTACTTAGGTGGCATAGTAGATAGAGTGCTGGTCTTGGAGTCAGTAAAATATGAGTTCATATCCAGCCTCAGATACTGACTGTGGGAACCTGAGCAATTCACTTAATCTCTTTAGGCCTCAATTTTCTCATCTGTAGTATAGAGATGCTAATAATAGCCCTTACCTCTCACGGTTGTCATGAGAAACAAATGAGATAGTATGCTTAAAACTCTTTATAAACTTTAAAGTGCTATAAAAATGCTTGCTATTATTAAGTTTTTAAGATGCATGCCTATAACTAAGGAACATATTTTTCCCCTTTTTATTTCTCCTTTTTTCTGTTTTGTTTTTTGGAAGGGGGCAAGGCAAGGCAATTGGGGTTAAGTGACTTGACCAAGGTCACACAGCTACTAAGTGTGTCGAGTGTCTGAGGCAGGATCTGAACTCAGGTCCTCCTGACTCCAGGGCTGGTGCTCTATTCACTGTGCAACCTAGCTTCCCCTCTCTTTTCATTTCTAGGAATGTACAGACAACCAGCTTCATTTCAGAAGAATCTTTGAATCATTTATCTCTTTCACTTCCTTCCCATTGACAAACCTTCAAACCTCACTCCTCATAATCTACAGAAATGTATTTGCTAATATTTTTAGACTATTGTCACTGACCAGTCATGATATGATAAAGGTAGAATTGGAGCTCCATAAATCCTTGGTAGTAATAAAAAGACTCAGGTTTGAACTAGATGGTCTCAAAGGTCTCTTCTAAGGTTCCATGACTCAAATATGTCAAACCAGTCTGTTTTCGAGCAAGGAGGCAGGTCAGAGAACTATGAAGATGTGAAATAATGGCTTGTCTTTTTATCCTTTGGGGAGTGGTTTTGTATTCTGTTTTTTTAAGTGATAAGAGCTGTGCCTGGCTGGGTTTGTATTTCTCTTTGATACATGAGAGAGGAAGGTAGACAGCAAAGGCACAATAGGGACCGTGCCCACTCGGCAAGCAGGAAAATTTCAAGTGAGAGCAGAAGTCCCAGAGTGGAGACATGGAAAAGATATATAGTGGCAATGATGAGAGAAAGACATAATAACCTGTTAAGGAGAGCAGACTGTCAAGAAGTCTGGGTATTTGGAAATGAATTGAATGAATCAATTTCCATAGCATAGGGAACGAGGGAAGAAGCAATTATCTTTCTCAACTCTGCAACTTGTAAAGATAAAACCAGAAATTTTATTTTATTTTTAATTTATGGAATAAAATGAACATTCCCATAACATAGCATAATAAGAAAAAGATTGTACATGAAATTGCAAATTTGTTATGTACAACTTGCTATTCATTTTAAATGTGTAATAAAGTTGTCATGTAAATTTTATTTTTTCTTTCCTCCCCTAGAAATGGCTACCATTAGACACAAATAGGTATATATGTAAAATTATTCTATACATACTTCTATTTATCAATTCTCTGGATGCAGATAGTATCTTACTTCATATGTCTTTTATGGTTAATGTGGGGATTTATAATAGTAAAAATGATTTATTTGCTGAAAGTTCTTAAAACAATACTGCTATTGTTGTATACAACATTCTCTAGGTTCTTCTCATTATTTCATGCAAGCCTTTCCATGTTTTTCTAAGATCATTGAGCTCATCATTTCTTATAGAATATTATATGATATATTATTATATTACCCAGTAGTGCAATAGCACGGAATCATGCCACCCCAATTTCACACTTCTCTGAGATAGAAGTCACTGTAGTGAAGACAGAGGATGAAGGACAAGGCAAGAAATGGCCAGAATTATGAGAAACCTCCTGATTGGCTGAGATTAAGTCTACAATTTTAGAATGAACCCATGATCTCAGACCCATACAAGGGTGGGGCTAGGGCACTCCATTTTGGCAAGGAGTATTAAGTGGATGAGAATAATTTTTTTTTCATCTTGTGCTGGGATAGAAGAAAACAGTTGGTCATGAGGCTTGGGAAGTTATGATGAGAGAGAATAGTTTAAAACTTAACATCCATCTCCATAGGAACTAAGCAGTTCTTTTATTTATACTTATAATTACCTTTCCCTTGTGTGAGGCATTTACAAATTTTTTTATTATGTATATATAGTTATCCCTTCCACATCATGACTTTCCCCATTGGTTTAAGAAATTATGGGGCGGCTAGGTGGCGCAGTGAATAGAGCGCCGGCCCTGGAATCAGAAGGCCCTGAGTTCGGAGCCGGCCTCTGACACTTAATCCATACGAACAAAAAAAAACCTAGCCGTGTAACCTTGGGCAAGTTACTTAACCCCAATTGCCCTAAAAGGGGCGGCTAGGTGGCGCAGTGAGTAAGAGCGCTGGCCTCGGAGTTTGGATGACCCGAGATCAGATCCGGCCTCAGAAAATGAGCACCCACGCATAAATAATGATTAGCCGTGTAACCTTGAGCAAGTTACTTAACCCCAATTGCTTTAAAAAAAAAAAAAAGAAATTATAAGAAGTGAAATGGGAATTTAGGGGGAGTTTTGTGGAAATCACAGACAACACAAATGCATAGCCCATGACTAAATACTTAACCCAAACTTTACAATAAAGTATTGTAAACATCCCATAAAAGAAAAAGAAAAATTCAGACTTCTTCTCTGGTATGAAGTGAAAGCCAAAAAATTTTATGCAGATTTCCAAGTGGGGGAGTGTTGTGCCCCTAACCCCCAAGATGTGGAAACTATTTAAGTGTAGGGTCAATGTTTTTAAACATTGGAAAGGTTTCATGTGGGAAAGAAAGCCCTTTTACTCGGTGTGGTCCCAATGGGGGAGAACTAGAATAAAGGGAAAGGAAGAAGAGAGGTAGATTTCAGTTCATTCTAAAGAATTTCCTAACAGAGCTACTGAGCTATCCCAAAATGGGAATTTGTAACCGTGTTAGATAGAAAGATAGTAAAGAAAAGCTTAGATGATTAAATAAATCCCTCATTAGTTAACTAGAAAGGGGCTTGCAGGGCATTGAATCAAGGCATCATCTAAAGACCCTTCCAATTCTAAGAATGAAGAGAACCCATATTCTGAAACAAGTCTATGATGTTGGGGAATGATATATGTTTCTAATACTCTGTGAGTCCTAAAAGGGTTCTTTAACTTTGTTTTGTTTTTTGGTTTTTGGTTTTTTTTACTATACAGTCATCCCTTCCATATTGTGATTTTCCCTGTTGTGATTTTGATATATTGCTGGTCAGCATAGAAAACTAAATGGGAATTATGGGAAAGTTTTGTGGAAGCTGCAGATGACCTTCAAAGGCCAACAGATGACAGAACTTAGGACCAAATATTTAACCCAAATTTTACAATAAGATACTATAAACAGCACATAAAAGAAAAAGAAACAAATTCAGACTTCTTCTCTGGTATGAAGAGGGGAGGGGCAAAAATGTTATGCAGATTTTCCAGATCATGGGGGCACTTGAGCCCTAAACCCCCACATAATGTAGAAGAAATAACTATATTCTTTCCCAAGGTTTCTGCTAGCAGTGGCTAATTAAGGCCATTAAGGATGGTATGGGAATATCCCAATTCCTAATTACTAGGAATATAGGAATTAGGAAAAATTAGAAGAATATAATGTTATTAGGAATGTAATCTCAATGTCCTAATGATTTCCACTCCATTTCTTAAAGACGGGATGCTTTGATATTTTTCTCTCCTTACTGCTTTCCCCCATCTAAAGGTGAATAAAGGAGGAAATTATAATTAAAAGCAAAACACCCCAAATCCAGAACTAACAACTGCTTCATTGATGTAAAATGCAAGCCTTTTGAGAGATTGTTTTTATTTTTCTCTTTTCCTTTGTGCCTAAACAGTGCCCTATACACAATGGGCACTCAACATTCATTGAATTTTTTAATGAAGAGGCAGCCTGGTTGTTAAATTCAATGCAATCCAGTAATCATTTAATAAATAGCTACGGTGTACAGGTGTTGAGGATACAAAAATGAAAAGACCCAGCTTCTGCCCTCAAGGAGTTTAAAATCTAGTAGAATGTTTTACAAATTGTCTATTAGAATGTAAATTCCAAAGAAGCCCATCAAAGAGGTTCTGTCTGGAATTGCATGTTGGCCTTTTAGTCATTGATTTTGGTTTTTAAAACCCATTTCTTGATCCCATTGGTCCCTCTAACAAAAACACAATTTTGATGTTCAGAGAAAAGTTTCTCGTCACAACAGTACTAAGTAAGGCAATCAATATGACTTTAATGCCACATCTCCCTTGATACAGGACTGAATAGCACCAAAGTTCAATTGTTTGCAACAGAGTGCCAATTGGCTCCCCATCAGGGCCTTGCACTTATTCAGAGAGAAAGTCTAACTATGGCTTATAAAATTATTCCCAGTACATGCCCCATATGCAAGTTAATGGCACACTGAGGACTCACTGTTCTCTTTGCTCTTTAGAGTAGTTGTTTATAGATTCCAGATACAGAGGGTGTCAAGGGAATCTTTCTTCAAGCCTCAAGGCAGGGGCCACATTGGGTATGTTCTTGAGCTCTGGGATCATAGGATACATGAGTGAGCTAGAGTCAACATGCATTATGACCAAGAAATAGCCCTGAGCATGCATCATCCCGACATACACAGTAAGGAGTGCTACCAATATGGCCATCTTTGAATGAAGATGAAATGTATACACAAGCATTGCTTAACTGAAAAAGTTAGATTAGTAGAGATTTCCACCAAATGTCAAGAGAAATTCAATCCATTTCAATTCCATTCCACAAGCATGTATTAAGTATCTGTGGTATGAAAGTCACTCTACTAGGTGCTAGGGAGATAAAGAAAGATAATACAGGGGCAGCTAGGTGGTGCAGTGAGTAGAGCATTGGCCCTGGAGTCAGAAGGACCTGAGTTCAGATCCGGCCTCAGACACTTAATGCACACACAAACAAAAACCTAGCTGTGTGACCTTGGGCAAGTTACTTAACCCCAATTGCCCTCCAAAAAACAAAAAACAAATAAAAAGGTCTAAGTCATGCATTTCTTTGGGGCAGCTACGTGGCCCAATGAATAGAGCACCGGCCCTGGAGTCAGGAGGACCTGAGTTCAAATCTGGCCTCAGATATTTAACACAAAAAAAACGAGCCATGTGAACTCGGGCAAGTCACTTAACCCCAATTGCCCTCCAAAAAGCAACAAAAAAAGAAAGATAATACACATTCCCCTCCTGGCCCTATTTCTTAGCTTCTGAACTCCAAAACCAGGCCTCGGTCACTGTCCCATCCTCAGTGTCTGAGACCTCTACACTGGAACATGCAGCTATCCCTACTGCCCTCTCATTCTGGAACATTCCTCTGACAGACACAATTCTTCCACTGGTGTTTTCTTCCTGGGGTCTATACTTTGTGTAGGGGCCTGGGCTGGCCTTTATTCCCCTCTCAAACCTGTTTCAGGTTTTCAGACATCCTAGTCATACCCCCTTCATTCATTCATGCCCTTTCCCCTGTACTTTTCAACTCCCTCTTATAAATTATCTTTCCCCCATTAGAATGAAAGCTCCCTGAGGGCAGGGACTATCTTTTTGCTTGTATTTCTATCTCCAGTACTTACACGGTGCCAGCCCATAGTAAGTACTTAAGTAATATTTGTTTCCTTCTTTCTTTTCTGCCCTCAAATACCTTATAATATAATGCCAGAGAGATGGGGGAGGGGATTTGGAAGATGATGAGCACACTAACAACTATTATATAAGGAAAAGTGAGCTAAGTACAAAAAGAAGGTCAGGCAAAGTGCTCCCACATAATAAGCATTTTTACAGTGCTTTACATCTCATTTGATCCTCACAATAATCCTAGAAAGTAGCTTTTATTATCCCCATTTTACATATGAGAAAAGTGAGGTTCATACTTATCCAGGAATCACATAGTTATTAAGTGTCTAAGGCAGGATTCGAACTCAGGTCTTCCTGACTCCAGATCCCACACTACATCAACTGTACCAGTTAGTTGCCTGGTGTGGTAAGGGAAGGCTCCAAGGTGAAGCTGGCATCTGTTTTGGTCTTCAAAAGAAGTAGGGGCTTCAAAAGACAGAGGGAGGTGAGGAGACACATCTGTTTCAGTGACAGAAGACATTGTGGTCCAAGTTCAGTTCAGTTATTTTTAAGTTGTGTCTAACTCTTTGTGACCTCATTTGGGGTTTTCTTGACAAAGATACTGGAGTGGTTTGCCATTTCCTTCTCCAGTTTATTTTATAGATGAGGAAACTGAGGCAAACAGAGTTAAATGACTTGCCCAGGATCACACAGCTAGTAAGTGTTTGAGGTGGAATTTGAATGCAAGAAGATGAGTCTTCCTGGTTCCAGGCCTGGGACTCTATGCACTGTGTCACCTAGCTGACCTGTGATGTAAGACATAGAGATAAAATAAGAAAGAATGAGAATAAGAGATGGAGTCTGCCCATTTGACCAGAACATAAATTATTTGAAAGGATAGGGTGAGATAAGGCCAAAAAGGTAGTCTGGAATCAGATTATCTAGGACCTTGAATGCCAAGATCAGGGAAAGGGCACAGATATTTAAGTAGCACCTACTGTGTGGAAGGTACCATGCTAAGCACTTTACAAATATCACCTCATTTTACTTTCACAATCCTTCTTGGAAGGTGCATCTCTAGAAGTCATACATGGGAACCACAGAGAAGCAGATTCAGACTGGAAAAAAAAAGAAACCATTCTCTGACAAGTGGAACTGTCCAAAGTGGAATGGACTGCCTTAGGAAGCAGTGAGATTCTTGGAAGTGTTATAGAGGGAATCCTGGTTCAGGTGTGGGTTCAGTTCAATTCGTGAGTATTGATTAGGTGCATATTCTGTGCAAGACACTGTTAGACTAGACAGCCTCCAACTCTGAGAATCTCTGATCCTCTGAACCTATTATGTTTTCCCCAGAATCTAACTCTTCTTCCAGGCTTCTCTATTAACAACGTGACAATTCTCCCAGGCACCCAGACTCGAAAATGTAATATCGTCTTTGACTCATCTTTCTCCCTTCACATCCAATCAATTATCAAATTCTATCAGTCTAGCACTATTTAATTTAATTCGACAAACTTTTCCTAACCATTGTGTAAGTCAATATATTGTGTGCTGGGAATACAAAGATGAGCCATTGCATCATCCCTGACTCAAGGACATTAGGTTTTACATGGTGAGGGGGAAGCATGATATATTCACAGATTAATAATAACAATAATAAATAGTATCAAGGCACAGTATAGATATTATTTCATTTTATCCTCATGACAATCCTGGGAGGGAGGTGCTGTAGCTATCCCCATCTTACAAATGAGGAAACTGAGGTAGGCAGAGGTCAAGGGTCACACAGCTAGCAAGTCTCTGAGGCCAGATTTGAATTATAATCGAGAGACCTAGAAAAAAATGCTCTAGGAATATTTGCAGAGGGAAAGAACATATTTAAAAACAAAAAAGGGGGCACCATGGAGATCCAGTAGAGTCAAAAATAACGTAAAGTCTCTCTGAACTTTGACCTTGTCAGACCCCACCCTCACTATTGTGTTCACTTCCAGGGGTGACAGTTTTGGAAAGACATTGCTAAACCAAAGTGTCTCCAGAGGAGAGTGATGAAATGGTGATTAGCCTCACTTTCCTGTTCTGTGTTTTAGCTGAAAGAGCAGGGAATATTTAGTCTTAAGAAGAGAAGAATCAGAGGGGGCAAAGAGGTTAGGGAGAACATGGCAGCCATGTTAAAGTTTCAAAAGGCCTGTCAACTAGAAGACTTGTCCTGGAACAAGGAGCAATGAATGCAAATTGAAAAAAAAAAAAAAGACACATTCAGGCTTGATGTCAGAAAACACTCCCTAAGAATTAGGAGCTGTCAAAAAAATAGAACCACGTGGTTCTTTTCTTTTGGTCTGTTTCTTCTTCCACAACATGACTAATATTGAAATGTTTAACATAATTGCACATACATAACCAATATTGAATAGGGAGAGAGTGGTGAGGGAGATACCTTGTTGGTTTTTTTTTTAATTTTCTAGTATTTTATTAAAATACTTTTCATATCTAAATAGGTGAAACAACCTTTTTAAAATATTTTTTTCATAAATATAGGCATGAGTAGATTTATAGAGAAGAAAGGTATCCTCTGAGCAAAGTGTTTTATATACCTTAGAGAACCACGCACATGTAAGCTCTGAGTTCTAATGTCTGTATTTAAATCTCACTTTCTGACAAAAATAGACCAACATCATGTATTGCTGCAGACTCTTATTCCTCTGGGATATAGAAAATAAGGAAATTACATTAATTCATTTTTGGTTTTTGATTTTCAAGATCATTAAAAATTTTAAGCAAAACTCTCAATAAATACTAATACATCAAATACAGAGTTAATTTCAAATAATTTTAAAGTATATATTTTGATTGAAATGTATAATTTCTTAGAATAAAATAAGGACAGCAACAAGACATTTGCTTAGTTATTTTCATCTAAAATTTTCTGTATTTTTACAAAGTTTATTGCCAAACTGTATTTCAAGATTTGAACACAATCTGCTGTAAATGTTGAAATAGCCTGATTTCCTATCACTCTATAACACTGACTTTTAGAGGTGGCTAGGTGGCACAGTGAGTAAGAGCGCCAGCCTCAGAGTTGGGATGACCTGAAATTGGATCCGGCACCCACACATAAATAATGGCTGGCCAAATAACCTTGGGCAAGTTACTTAACCCCAATTGCTTTAAAAAAAAAACAACTGACTTTTACCATTTATTTATTTTTTCAATTGTATGGGTATAAACAGTATCTGAAGAATATACTGATTTGTATTTCTCTGATTGGAGAATTTGAAAAACGTTTCCTGTCATTATTAATGATTTGTATTTCATTTTTCAGAAATTCTCATTCCTGCTCTTTGATTCCTCTCTGTGTGCTGAATATTATTCTAATAGATAAGCAAAATTTTCTTAAAATTTTTTTTCCAAATACTTTATTAACTTCTGTTTTTCTTCATTCATTTCTGAAATTGTACTATTGAAACATTTGGTTTTAAAACTTTGAATTCCAAACCCATTCCCTTCCTCCTGTAATGGAAATGCAAATTTAAAGATCTTCCCTGCCCCTAGGCCCTTTGGTGGGCTTGAGAGACTCTGAGAACCTTCCTTGATTTGAAAATATACTCTGCCCTCTAATAGGCTGAATGTGGTCACATGGAGCCTGTGGTAGGAGGCTTGGTTTTCAGAAAAGCCTACACCTTGATGCTGTGTGATTGGACAGTGGGTCAAGAGGGTTGTTACATTCTCTGACCCAGGAGAAGGCTATATAATCCCTGATGTGAGGTTTTGCTTTGGGGCTCACTTTGAGAAGTGTGTGATTTGACCAGATGAGACTCTGGGCAGCAGTTGAGAGCCCCACCCAGCTTTGAAAACCCAGATGTTGGTGCTTCCCTCTCTGATAGCTGTGATTTGGTATGGATGCAATGGTTGGACAGTTTGGAAGCCTGTCTCTGCTTGATCTGTTTGTTTCTCTGTCTTGTAAGTTCTATCTGTATACTTTGAAGTTCGGGGTGCTGACTTTTTTTCCCCTGAACTAGGTAAATAATGTATGTTTGATTGATTAAAGTAAGTTTGTTAACCCATTTTGAGTTGCTTTCCTTTAGAAAAGCAGATCTGAGAACCTGTGTTGGCAGCCACCCTGGGGATGTTGGGGTTCTTGCTGCTACAATTCCCTTGTCACCCACCCCTACTGGGAAGGTAAGCAACCCAATATAGGTTGTATGTGTGTAGCCAATGCAAAACATTACCATAGTAGATATATTGTAGAAGACTGACTATATTTCCCTCCCTCCTATCCCACCTCCCACTTGTTCCACTCTCTACCTTGGTCCTGCCCCTCTTCAAAAGTGCCTGCTTCCCACTTCCTTCCCACCCAGCCCTTCCTCCCCTCCATCATTCCCCCTCTCATCTGCCTCCCCCCTACTCCCCTATAGGGTGAGATACCTTATTTCGTGTGTATTACATTCCCTCCCTGAGCCAAATTCAATGATTATAAGGTTGACCCCTTCCCTTATGCCTTCCTGTTCTTCCCCTCCATTGTACCCATTTTCCCTTGCTTCTTCTATGAGATCATTTGCCCCATTCTGTCTTTCCCCATCTCCCCTCATTATATTCCTCTCCCTCCTCTTGATTTCATCTTTTAAGTATCATCCCTTCCTATTAAATTGGTCCTGTGCCCTCTATCTATGTATACCTGTAAACATATATATATATATATATATATATATATATATATACACATTCACATATGTATTCTTACACCTATATACCCTCTGATAAAGACTATATAAATATATATATTTCTATTCACTTCAACTATTTTGATACTGAGAAAAGTTTCCTCCGTTACAATTATTGTTTTTCGATGTAGGAATGTAAATAATTCAACTTTGAAGAGTTCATTATGATTTCTTTTCCCTGTTTACCTTCTCATGCTTCTCTTGCTTCTTGTATCTGAATGTCAAATTTCCTACTCAAGTCTGGTTTTTTTCTTCAAGGATGCTTGAAAGTCCTCTAATCCACTGAATGACCATATTTTCCCCTGAGACAGGATACTCAGTTTTGCTGGGTAGGTGATTCTTGGTTTTAATCCCAGGTCCTTTGACCTGTGGAATATCATATTCCATGCCCTTTGATCCCTCAGTGTAGAAGCTGCCAGATCCTGTGTTATCCTGATTGTGTTTCCACAATATTCAAATTGTTTCTTCCTGCTGCTTGTAATATTCTCTCCTTGATCTGGGAATTCTGGAACCTGGCTATAATATTCCTAGGAGTTTTCTTTTTGGGATCTTTTTCAGGAACTGATTGGTGGATTCTTTCAACCTCTATTTTGCCTTTTGGTTCTAAAACATCAGGGCAGTTTTCCTTGAGAATTTCTTGGAGAATGATTTCTAGGTTCTTTCTTTAAGTATGGCTTTTAGGTAGTCCAATAATTTTTAAATTATCTCTCCTGGATCTATTTTCCATGTCAGTGGTTTTTCCCATGAGATATTTCATATTGCCTTCTATTCTTTCATTTGTTTGCATCTGTTTAACAGCATCTTGATTTCTCACAAAGTCACTAGCTTCCCTTTGGTCCATTCTAAATCTGAAGGAAAGATTCTCCTCAGTGAGTCTTTGAAATTCTTTTTCCATCTGGCAAATTTGGCTTTTTAAGGCATTCCTCTCCTCATTGACTTTTTCAGCCTCTTTTGCCATTTGAGTTAGTCTATTTTTTAGGGTATTATTTTCCTCAGTCAGGCTGTTGACTCTCATTCTCATTTTCTTGCATCATTTTAATTTCTTTTCCCAATTTTTCCTCCACTTCTCTTATCTGCTTCTTAAGGTCCTCTATGGCCTATAACCAGCTCATATTTTCATTTGAAGCTTTTGGTGCAGGAGTTCTGACCTCACAGTCTCCTCCTGTCCCATGCTTCGATCCTCTTTGCCCCCAAAATAGGAGTCTAATGTTGAATTTTTCTGTTTATTTTGTTTCCTTTGCCTAGGTATGTTGCCACTCAATTACTTGACTTTTGGGCTTGTTGCCACAGTAGGACTCTGCCACCAGCCAGGGGAGCTTCTGTCCCAAACACTGGAGTTTTCTTGGGTGCCCTCTCTGAAGCCTCCACACTTTCTGGCAAGCTGGTCACACACCCCAGGACCTCCACCCCAGACTGCAATCCAGGTTCAAGAAGGTTGTGATGGTGGACCCTCAAGAGACTCTTCCAACTTACCCTTCTGATCTTTTGTCCCTGGATGCTCTCCTTCATGAGCCCTATGCTACAATAAAAAAAAAAAAAAACAGGAAACTATTCCATTTTTCTGTCTATTTATACTTTTGCTCAAAGGAAGCTAGGCAGCACAGTGGATAGAGGGTCTAGCCTGGAGTCATGAAGACCTGAATTTAAATCTGGCCTCAGGCACTTACTATTTGATCCTGGGTAAGTCATTTAATCCTGTTTGTCTCCATTTCCTTATCTGTAAAATGAGCAGGAGAAGCAAATGACAAACCACTCCAGAATCTTTGTCAAGAAGACCCCAAAAGGTGTCACAGAGAGTTGGACATAACTAAAACAACTGAACAACAGCATACTTTTTTGCTCATACTGTTACCAATGTCTTAATTCCCTTCCCCATTCAAGTCTCAGCCAGATGTCAAAGACTCCAGATCCAAAGCCATCTCCTTCATGCACTTTTCTCAGATTCTCCATAACCTTACCAGAAGTGACTCTTCTTTCTGATTTTTCATGGCATTTTGTCTTTATCTTTCATGTATTTGTCATCTTCTATACCACGTTAGTTATGGCTTATTCCCCAATAGGTTGTCAGCTCTCTGCTGGCATGGAATCTATCTTATTTATCTTGATTGTCTCATTTAATATACATTTTTTAGAATGAATTAACTGAAACTACAAGTCTTGATGGTATGGACATTGTAGGAATCAGCACCTACTTTATACAAGGCCCTGAAGTAAATGTTAAAAGGGATACAAGGGAGAATAAGACAATGTCCTCATTGTCAAGGAATTCAGAATTTCATTGTGAGATAAGACAAACATGATGAAAAATTAAACAATTTACATTGTGCTTTGCATCCATCTTCTCTCTTGTTGCTCACAATAGTCCTGTAAGGTAGAAAGTATAAACATTATTATCTCCATTTTAAAGATTCAGATATTGAGAATGAGAGAACAAGAAGCCCTTTGATCAAGGTTACACAGCTGGCATGTTGGGTAGCAAGGATTTAAACCCTCCATTTTTTAAAAACACATTCTTTTCTGATCACAAAGCAATAAAATATTCACTCAATCAAATGTATTATTTATAACACAATTCTAAATTTGAGTAGATGTTTTAATTTCCTCAAAAATTGAAAAAAATGAGAAAACATAGCAAAACTTTTGGGACACAGACAAGGCAGTCACTAAGAAAAAATATATACTTCTATACTTTTTTTTTAATAAAAAAATCCATTTTATCTCTCTCCTATTCTCTCCCCCTTTAATTGAAAAAGAAGGAAAAAATGAAATCTCTGTTACAAAATGTAAAATCAAGCAAAACAAATTTCCACATTGGTCATATCTAAAAATTAAAAATGTTTTATTTTGCACTCTGAGTTTTTTACCTCTGTCTCAGGAGGTGACTAGGATACTACATCATTAGTCCTCTTGATCAGAGTTTCCTAAGTCACTCAAAGTTGTCTTCAAATATAATATTTCTTGCATTTGTATAAATTACTCTACTCGTTCTATTCACTTTATTCCGCATCACTTTATAGAAGTCTTCTCAGGCTTCTCTGAAATCATCTCCTTCATCATTCTTGGAGCACAATAGTATCATGCCTTGTTCAGCCAATCAGCTTCCCCTCAGTTTCCAATTCTTTGCCACTGAGAAAAGAGCTATAAGTAATTTAGTATATCCTTAATTAAAATTTGTTTTGCTTAGGACTAATCCTTCCCTTAATGTTTTCTCCCTCTAATTCCCCCTTCTCCTCTTTACTTCCTATTTCCAAGTTGAGAAAAATGTATTTCTTTACATGTAAGTGTATTCTTTCCTCCTTTAACCAATTCTGATGAGAAATTCAACTATCACCCTCTCTCCCTCCTCCTTTTCTGTACAGAATTCTCCTTACACACCCCAATTATGCAAGATAATTTCCCTTAACCTTCTTCTCCCTTTCCCTTATCCCTGTGGATTCATCTTCCCCCTTCCTTTCCATTCTTCTTTTAAAATTATCAATACGTAACAGAACCACTTGCCAAGTTTATGTCTAATTTAACTCCCACTATGACCACTAATGACAATTGCATTCAGAAGGAACACATGTATCATCAACCAATATCAGAATGTAAGTAGTTTGTCCTCACAAAAACTTAGAAGAAAGCACAGAAAAGCAGGGCAGCTTTGAAAATAATGTGTCTTATTAATTACATAGTTTTTCAAAAAAAGTAAACAGTGCAAAATGACAATTCGTGGTTTTATACTGAATCCTCTTCTTATGTTGTGCTGTGTAAATAGAAATGTTCTCTTTTTTGTCCTTTTGTATTTAAGTTCAAATGAATAAAAATGTAAAAAAAGAAAAAAACAAAGGTGGAATCTGCCAAAGGCCCTGGATCTTGCAACACTTGAGTGCTGAAGGAAGCAGATAAAAATGTAGTCAGGAAACGTTTAATAAAATAAATTAAAATAGAATAGAACATTCAAAAAAAGAATGTAAACGTCTTGGAGGCAGTCTTTTGTTTTTGTTTTTGATATCCCCAACAATTGACATTTAACACAGTAAAAACTTAATAAATGGATGAGTGATTGTTGATTGATTAAAATCCCCAGATCTTTTTCAGGCAAACTGCTTGTTCACCCATGCTTCTCATATAAAAAGTGAGCCTCCACAGGCTTTTGGAAAGAAGGTTGTTGGCAGGTGCTATTATTTTCCATTAGTTCTGTTAAAAGTTTTAAAGAAAAACTTTTCTTGAGTTCTATGAAAAAAATTAAGTGTCCTACAAACCTTAAAGTACAGCAGCTATGATTGATGATGATGATGAAGAAAGGATGAATCAATAGGACTAAAAGCTGAAGAGAGCTCAAGAACAATAGGTAAGGAAAAAGGCCTTTATTTTTGGCAATTAAGAAGTTACTGGTGACCTTGGGACTCTACAGATTTTCCAGTTTCAGTCAAATGAGACTGAAAGCCAAATCTGAAGGGAGAGGAGGAAAGGAGATGGAAAATGAATGGGGAATAAGTAATCAGTACCATTTAGTTTGAGAATACTCCTCTGTGTCTCCTTTAAAATGAAGCCGTTTTTCAAAATCCTGGAGGAAGGGAATGAATCACTAGCAGCTGCCTGCTTTCAAGGTGGAGGCTGGGAGGGGAAGCAGATCAATTATTATTATTTTATCTAGAAACCCTTTGTCATGAAAAGGCCATGATGGAGTATAGCCCCCAACTGACAAACAAGCTTGTCGTGACATTATAACCATAATGGATACTTTGTGAGTACAGCTAAAGTCTACTGCTTTAGGACATTCAGTCAAATTCCAACCAGGCAGGAGCCATGAAGAGTCCTCTAAAGAAAGGTCTTCAGCTGGATGGATTTCTCAGGCATGCAGGTGTTTCATTTCAAAAGGAAAAATGCTATCATAACAGACCTAAGCCTGGAAAGGATCTTAGATGGCATATCGTCCAACCCTTTCATTTTATAGATAAGGAACCTGGAGGCGAAAAAGGGAAGAACCCAAGGAGCATGTGGTTCAGTGCAGGCCCCTAGTCATAGCCCTGGTATCAGAGAGAACTAATGCTAATGCTAATATTAATATCAAGGTAGTTATTCTATTTATATTTATATAAATATAAAGAGCATTTATATAGTGCTTTGAGGTTTGCAGAGAGCTTTATAAAATTTATCTCGTTTCATTCTCACAACAACCCTGGGAGGTAGATGCCATTATTATCCCCATTTTACAGATAAGGAAACTGAAGTAGACAGAAGTTAAGTGACTTACCCAGGGTCACACAGTCAGAAGTATCTGAAGCAGAATTTAAGCTCAAATGTCAAGTGAGTTGCCCAAGGTCACATGGTGACCAAATGGCCAAGATGAGTTGTTTTTTCTGAATCCAAATTCAATACTCTTTTCCACAGCACCATGATGCTTTCCCCTCCCCCCCCACACACAAGTTCTACAACTACTATCCCACATTTATAATGTGCTTTCATCACAATAACTCAATGAGGAAGGGAATACAACCATGATTGCCTCATTTTAGAGATGGGAAAACAGAGTCGAAGAGGTAGAATAACTCATTCAGAGTCACATAGCCAATGAGCATCTGATCCAGGACCTGAACCTTGGTCTTCTGAGAGTTGGCATAGTACAATGGATAGAATGCTGGACCTGAGTTCTAATTCTGCTTTGGACACTTATTAGCTGTGGGACTCTGAACAAACCATTGAAGTTTCTGAGCCTATTTCTCCAACCACAAAATGGGAATAACAATGATAACAATAGCATCTGCCTCCTGGAGGGGTGATTACAAATCAAATGAGCTTTCATATGTAAATGTCCTACCCCCTTCTCAGGAGCATGTAAGCTCCTTAGTGACAAAGTATATTTTCACTTTTGTCTTTGCATCCCAGTGACTAAGAGCATTTGGGCTTTGGAGCTGATTTAACTGTTTAAAGATTACACAGATGGGCAGTCATTCTGTAACTTCTTGTTTTAGGGAGTCACCCTGGGCATTTTAAATGACTAGTCCAGATATACACAGGCATTAAGTGTCAAAGGTAGGACTTAAACCCAGACTTTCTGGATTTGTGTCTGGTTCTTGATGCCCCATGCCATAATGTTTGGTGCATTTTAGGTGTTTAATAAACATTCTTTTGAAATAAATAGACATAAGTTGTTATTTTTCTGACTTCCAGTCTAGTGGTATCTGACTTTCAGACTAGTGGTACACCATGCTAAAAGGCAGCTAGGTGGCATGTTAGATAGAGTGCTGGACCTGAAGTCAGGACTCATCTTCACAAGTTCAAACCTGGCCTCAGATACTAGCTGTGTGACCCTAGACAAGTAGCTTAACCCTGTTTACTCAGTTTCCTTATCTGTAAAAGGAGCTAGAGAAGGAAGTGGCAAACCACTCCGATATCTTTGCCCAAAAAATCCCAAACGGGATGATGAAGAATCAAACATGACTGAAACCATTTAACAACAATCACAACAACGACAAATGCCATACTATGCTATATTGTCTCGGTTGACTTCTCTTGAATGAAAAGATTTTAAAAGCACAGGACAAGACCAATTCCAGGCCATATTGAAGGAAACTTAGTATATAGCTCCCTCATTGTTATGGACATTTGTCTAAGTGAAGTTGGTAACTCTCCCAGAGTGGAATGGCCAGAACTTCATCTACTTAGAGGTAAACCATAGAGGCCATCTAGTACAATGCTCCCATATTACAGATAAGGAAACAAATATCCAGAAAGGGGAAGCAACTGACCCAAGGTCACATAGTGTCAGAGCAAGAATGAGAACTTAAATCTTCTGACTTCAAATTTGGTGTCCTTTCTCCCATCCAAAAATTCTCTCCTCACCAAAATTCAGTTATTAGAGACTGATTCCCTGGATTGAAGAATTATCTCAAAATGAAAAATTCCTCAGATTGCCTTTCCTGATATGCACAAGAGAAAATAATATTTCCTTCCTCAAACTTCACAGTAAAATGTTCTAGGTCTCACAGTTGGCCAGTAGCAGAACCTAGATTAGAACCCAAGTCTAATTGGAACAAACAGGTCCCCTTGGGTTTATCACTGCACCAGTAAGTACTGAAGGTTCTGATTACAAAATCCTCCCTCCACCCTCTCACTCTCATTTTGTTATACAGTTTGAATTTTTCAAGGACGTTTTGAAACACACTGACAGTATTAAAATTCTGCCACCAGGTGGCAGGAGATTCAGTTTATTTTGCCTTGCCTGGCCCATCAAGCTTGGAGAAATCAGAGTTTTTAAGTTTTCCACTATACTTTGAACAAAAATATGTCTCTTTATTAAAATAGTTCAACTTAATGTACATTAAAGAAAATTAATAATAACTCACATTCTTATGTCCACTTTGCATTAATTCATGAAAGAGCTCTGATTTTGCCAGCAAAATGACTTGCCCTTGGTGACATAACTAGTGTCTGAAATAGGATAATAATACTATTAATAATAATAAATTTATGAAGAGCTTTAAAGTTTCCAAAGTAATCAGTTGTGTTATCTCTTCCTAGCCTCACAACCCTGCGAGATAGGTACAATTAAGACTTTTATTGACTCCATTTTAAAGATGAGGGATCTGAGCTCAGAGAGTCTAAGTTACCAGCCCATAGTCACAAAGCTGGTGTCAGAGGTAAAATTTGAAAACAGGATTTTCTGTCTTCATGACCTGTCTTTAAAAACATTATACAGAACCAGGGTATCTCTCAATAAAAGCATTCATATAACAAAAAATAAATCATGTGAATTTCAAATATCATGTGTATATCAAATGTTTGATATTTCATATATTAGGCATTTTAATGATCATAACTGACCTTCCTTTGAGGTCTCGCTATTAATAATAAATTACTCTCATTCACAATAGTAATAGCTAACATTTATGTATCAATTTAAAGTTTGAAAAGCACTTTACATACATTATCTCATTTGAGTATCTCAACTATGTGAGTAAGGTTCTATAGGTATTATAATCCCTTTTCATGGATGAGGAAATAAACTGAGAAAAAGGAAATTACTTTCCCAAAATCACTCGGTTCATAAGTGTAAGAGGCAGAATTAGAATTCAGGTCTTGTCTTCCTGACTCCAGGTCCAGTAAGCTATCAACAATGCAATTCTCCATCTCAAATTATATCATAATTATTTTTCTATTATTTCATCCCAAGCATTAGAGACAACTAGTTGGCAGAATGAAGAGTGTGACAGACATGGGAGTCAAGAAGACCTGAGTCCACAGACACTAACTTCAATAATCAATAAACATTTATTAAGCAATTACTATGTACCAGGATCTGTGATAAGTGCTGGGGATAGATTATGTGTGTGAGTGTATGTGTATGTTGTGTGTCTATTTATTTATATTATATATGCTAATATGTATAAGTACTAATGAGGATGTTATATGTATTATATATGGCTGTGCACTAGTATATTGACATATATAATATGTATAAATGTATATGTGTGTATTAGCATATATTGTCATATTGTGAAAGAAAATACAATTTAAAAAGTCTTTTTTAAAAGTATGTTTCAATGACCAAGTGGGATTTATACTAGGAACATATGGCTAGTTCAACATTAGGAAAAGTAGCAGTATAACTGATCATATCAATAACAAAACCAAAGAAATCATATGATTATCTCAATAGATGGAGAAAAATCTTTTGACAAAATAAAATATCCACTCCTGTTTAAAAAAATATTAGAGAGCATAGGAATAAATGGAGTTTTTCTCAAAATGATAAGTAGTATCTATCTAGAGCAGGGGTGGGGAACCTGAGGCCTCAAGGTCACATGTATCACTCTAGGTCCTCAAGTGTGGTCCTTTGAATCCAAATTTCACAGAATAAATCCCCTTAATAAAAGAATCTGTTCTGTAAAACTTGAACTCACTCAAAAGTCTATACCCAAGGACCTAGAAGGCCACATGTGGCCTTGAAGCCCCAGGTACCCCACTCCTGATCTAAAACCATCGACAAGTATTAATCTGTAATGGATATAAGATAGAAACCTTCCAATAAGATCAGGAGTGAAGAAGGGGTCCCATTATCAACACTATTATTCAACATTATACTAGAAATGTTAGTTTTAGCAATAAGAAATTGAAGAAATTAGAACAGGAAATGAAGAAAACCTATCACTCTTTGCAGAAGATATAATGGTATACTTAAAGAATCAAATAAAAATGTGAATGTAAATAGCCATTGCTTCTGTTTTAACCAGAAACCTTGAGAGTCTTCCCCTCCCAGAATGACTTTTTTTTTAACTAGGCAATAGAGGCCATTCTCTGCCTCATTTCTTACCTAGCCTAATCACTGAGTGGGCATTGCCTCAGTCAAACTGAGACCTATTAACGACCTTAGCTTAAAAAGGCCAAGGTCTCCTACTGCATCTAGGGCCATCTCTAGTCATCCAGATCTACATCTTGCCACTGTACTCAGATGACTCTAGAGAAGAAAGTGAGGCTGGTGACTTCGAACAACCTTCCCTCACTTAAATCCAATTCATTTAAATGGCATGGCATATACCATCACCCTGATGTCATGGTCCTCTTTGAGAACAAAGGACAAACAACAACAACAATATACTTATATATCTATCCCTAGCACTTAGTATATAATCATTATATTTATATAATTTGTGTAATATAATTCATCATATATAATTATGTAGAACATACTATAAAGAAATATTGTACTATATACTACTATATCATATATAATGTTATATAATAATATTAGCATATAATATATACATACTCTCCACTGTGCCAACTAGCTGCCTCTAATGCTTGTGATGAAATAATGGAAAAATAACTATGATACAACTTGAGAGGCAGGACTGCATGGTTGATAGCTTACTGGACCTAGAGTCAGGAAGACAAGACCTGAATATTGCTTCTCTCTCCATAAATAGCACCTCTGTCACAGAGTTATTTGGGGATCATTTGAGATGGACTATGTAAAGGAAGAGTTTTGCAGACCTGAAAAGCACTATGTAAATGCTAGCTATTATAAGCATTGTTATTCTCATTTTCTAGCTGAGCAAACTGAGGCCCAGAGAATTGAAGGTACTTGACCATCATTTCCTTTAGCTGCAAAATAGGGGCTGAGGGTAGACTACATGACCTTTAATGTTCTAGCTCCAATCTTCCTAACTATTTTTTCTTAGTGGTTTCTACTATTCCTCAAGTGGCTTTTATCCTCAATAGAATGCCAACTCTTTCAACTCACCTTGTATTTTAACTTGGCATCAAAATCCTTTCTACTATTTTTCTGCCTAAGCTAAGGATTCTTCAGTTTCCAGGACCATTCTGTATCTGCCCTTTTTCATACACTATTCCTGAAAGAATTTCTCCATGGGATTTCAGCTCTACTTGGCTCTCTCTCCTCCTCAGCCTCCTTCCACAAGGGCAAAGGAGAAAGATTCACAGGGTCTCTCTGCATCCTGTCCTGCTGAAGCCCAGAGGCAGTTACTGTATATGCTGTCACAACCCTCTATGAGACTGTTCTGAGACATGAAGACAGGGACTATGTCTGATTTAAAAGCTGTAGTTTTGGGAGGTGGAGCCGAGATGGCAGAGTAAAGTCAAGGACTCACCTGAGCTCTCCCCAAAACCCTTCCAAATACCTTTAAATAATGACTCTAAACAAATTCTAGAGCAGCAAAGCCCACAAAAAGACAATTTTCCAACCTGAAACGACTTAGAATGTTGGTAGGAAAGATCTGTTACACCAGGATGGGAGAGGAGCACACTACAGCACGGGCCACACTAGCACAGACCAGGGCCTAACAAACCAGGAGCAAGACTTGGGAGCCAATGAATCAGCAGCAGTAGTAGCTGCTTCCAAGAATTCTCATGAGGCCCATGGGCAGTAAGGGGATAGGACCATGGGTCAAAAGGGGTCACTTTGTTGGCACCAGGGGCAGGACTCTGTTGCATTGCCAATATTGGATATGGTTTGCAGTCCTGGTTCTTAGTCTCAGTGCAAGGAGGAGCACTAGCCCAGCAGAACTTGAGGTAGTAGGGAAGCAGGGACCCTGGTCATACTTCCAGGGTAGAAAAGATTGCTCCTGGACACTCGAAAATCAGTACACAGTATAGGAGAAACACATCTTTCCCTGGAATCAGGGGTGGGGAATCTGCAGCCTCAAGGTCACACATGACCTTCTAGGCCTTGTGAATGAATCCAAGTTTTACAGAACAAATCATTTTATTAAGGGGATTTGTTCTGTGAAATTTGGATTCAGTTAAAGGGCTGCACTTGATGACCTAGAGGGGCATATGTGGTGTAAGGTTGCAGGTTTCCCACCCCTACCTAGATCTTACCACCCTGGAAGCACTAAAAGCTTATAGGTCCCCAAGAATTACCTCTGAAAACAGCTGCACAAAAAAACCTGAAGTTTGGGACAGTGCCCCTCCACTTAGAAAGCAGAGCACCACTTTAGCATAGAGTTAATAGTCAAGTAATAGACTGGAAAATGAGCAAATGACATAAAAAATAATTCTGACCATAGAAAGTTACTATGATGACAAGGAAGATCAAAACATATACTCAGAAGAAGACAACAAAGTCAAAATTCCTGCATCCAAAGAAAATTTTGAATTGGAAGAGCTTAAAAATCATTTTAAAAATCAAGTAAGAGAGGTAGAGGAGAAATTGGGAAGAGAAATAAGAGTGATGCAAGAAAATCATGAAGAGTCTGTTGCTTAGTAAAGGAGGCACCAAAAAATACTGAAGAAATTAACACCTTAAAAAACAGAATAGGCAAAATGGTAAAAGAGGCCCAAAAATCCAGTGAAGGGAAAAATACCTTGAAAAGCAAAATTGACCAAATGGAAAAAGATATACAAAAATTCCCTGAAGAGAACTCTTTTAAAAGTAAGGTTGGTGTAATGGAAAAAGAGGTATGAAAGCTCACTGAAGAGAATAATTCCTTAAAAGTTGGAATTGGGCAAGGGGAAGCTAATGACTTTATGAAACATCAAGAAACAATCAAACAAAAACAAAAGAATGAAAAAATAGAAGAAAATGTGAAATGCCTCATTGAAAAATCAACTTATCTGGAACATAGATACAAGAGAGATAATTTAAGAATTGTTGGACTACCTGAAAGTCATGATTTTTTAAAAAAAAGAGCCTAGACATTATCTTTCAAAAAATTATCAAGGAAAACTGCGCTGATATTCTAGTACCAAAAGGTAAAATAGAAATTTTAAAACCCACTGATCACCTCCTGAAAGAGATCCTAAAATGATCCCAAAATGAAAACTCTAAGGAATATTATAGCCAAATTCCAGACCTCTCAAATCAAGGAGAAAATACTACAAGTAGCCAAAAAAGAAATAATTCAAACATCATGGAATCACAGTCAGGATAAGACAAGATTTAGCTGCTTCTATACTAAAAAAAATTGGAGAGCTTGGAATATAATATTCTGGAGGGCAAAAGAGTTAGTATTAAAATCAAGAATCACTTTCAAGTACTCCTGATGAAAAGACCAGAGTTGAATAGAAAATTTGACTTTCAAATACAACTAAATACAATACAGTAAAAAAAATAAATAGGAAAGAGAAATCATTAGGGATTAGGAGGAGAATATACAGACAGAAAGCAGAGGTTTGGGTTGAATGTGATAGTATGATTATTAAAAAATTAAATTAAATTAAGGGATGAGAAAGAAGAATGCACTGAGAGAAGGTAAAAGGGAGAAGTAGAATAAGATATTTATCTGAAATGAAAGAGACCTGAATTTTACAGTGGAGGAGAAAATGGAGGAAGTGGGGAGGAGAGCACATGAACCTTACTCTCACTGTGATTGTTTCAAAGAGGGAATAATATACACACTCAGTTGGGTGTAGAAATCTGTTTTACCATACAGAAAAGTAGGAAGGGAAGGGGAAGGTGGGAGCTGAAGAAGGGAAGGCAGTTTTGGAGATTTAAAAGTCAGAAGCAAAACACTTTTGAGAATGAGCAAGGTAGTGGAGGGAGTCCTCCTTAGTGGGCATCCCCCTTATGGGACATGCCCCTTACTTGAGCATCTCCCTCTAGCAGGAGGTGTCCCCCTTAATTTATAGCAGCTTTTTTAGTTGTGGCAAAGAATTGGAAATTGAGGCGATATCTATCACCTGGGGAATGACTAAACAAGTTGTTGTATATGATTGTGATGTGTGCTTTAAGAAAAGATGAGCAAGATGCTGTCAAGAAAAAAAAACATAAAAAGACTTACATGAATTGATTTAAAGTGAAATGAACGGAACCAGGAGAACATTGTATACAGTAACAGCAATGTTTTATGATGAACTCTGAATAACTCAGTTATTCTCAGTGATACAATGATCTAAGACAATTCTATAGGACTTACTTATAATGAAAGGTGCCATCCATATCCAGAGAAAGAGCTGGTAGGGCCTTAATGCAGATCAAAGATACTTTTTCTTTATTTTTCTTGGGCTTTTTTTTCTGAATTTTCTTTCACAGAATGATTTATGTGGAAATGTATTTTGCCTGACTACACATTTATTACCTATGTCAAATTGCTTACTTTCTCAACTGGGGAGGAAGGAGGAAGGGAACTTAGAACTCAAAAATTTTTAAAAAGAAATGTTAAAATTGTTTGTAACTGTGATTGTGGAAAATAAAATATAGAAAAAGAACAGAGGCAACAATAAAGACACAGGGTAAGAAAACTCTACAAGTGGACAAAGGAAAAAAAAAAAAACTAACTTAAATAAAAGCTGTGGTTCCCCCCAGCATCTAGCACAGCAATTTCTGCCCTCAAATGACACCTAGTAATAGTTCATTGTTGTCTCCTGCTTGCAAATGGGAAAAAAATTCAATTCACTTTCCAGGAGAGAAGTCAATACCTTCCCTCCTCTTTCAGTCTAAGCCTGTAAAACAATAGGTCAGCAGCCTATCTCCCAGTTTGCCCCTCGAATTAGTATCAGATATAGCTTTCAGGAGTAAGTGGAGGAGTTCCAAAGAGATGCAAATTAAAGTGCAAATTGTACAATACGTTAATAGGTTCCAACAGAATACCATAGCCATAGACACATCATTACAAGTGTCAAGGTCTCATTTCAAATCCCAGCCCTACTACTTACTAGATGGGTAACTGTGAGGCAGCTAGCTGATGGTGGTATGGTGCCTTGAGATATGGCTCTGGGATCAGGAAGACCTGTGTTAGTTAAAATGTAGCCTCAGACATATTCCAGCTGTGTGACCCTGGGAAAGTCATTTTCCTGATTCCCTCAGTTTATTCATCTGCAAAACAGGAATAATATCACCTACCTTAGCAGTGTTATTGTGAGGATCAAATGAGATAATCATTATAAAACACTTGGCACAGTGCCCAGCACATAGTAAGAATTATATAAATGCTTATTCCCTTTCCTTCAATGTAGGCTAGTCATTGAACCTCATCCAAAAGATGTTAGTTCATTTGTAAAAGGGTTGCACAGTAGATAGAGTGCTGGGCCTGAAGTAAGGAAGACTCATCTTCCTGAGTTCAAATCTGGCCTCAGACGCTTAATAGCTGTGTGACCCTTGACAAGTCACTTTACTCTATTTGCCTCAGTTACTCATCATTAAAATGAACTGTAGAAGGAAAAGGCATTATCTTTGCCAAGAAAATCCAAATGGGGGCATAAAGAATCAAACACAACTGAACAACAAAATAAGGACAAAATTATGTATCCTATCTCACTGGGTCACAGCATTAAATAAATTGTAAAGTACTATAGGAATGTATACTATAAAGATCTTTGTCTCTCTGCCTGTTTTTGTCTTCCTGTGTGTCCCTCTCTCAGGGTGCAGCTCATCATAAGCAAGGAAAAGTGACTAGCCTGGGATCTTTTATATATGCATACTTTTAAGCTAAATCATTGGTTTCCTCCTGGAATAACCAGATATAGTATGGAAGAATAGAAAGCATCCTGGACAAAGAATCAGAAGGGTCTGAACTTGAATTCTGTCTCCATCACTTTTAGCTGTGAGACCATGGGCAAATCATTTAACTTTCCTGTGTTTCAGTTTCCTCATCATCAGGCAATGAGTTGGCATAGTGGGTAGAACTCTAGACTGGGAATCAGGAAGACCTGGGTTTGAATCCTGCCTTTGACATTTACTAGCTGTGTAACTCAAGGGAAGTCACCTACCCTTTGTGCTTCAATTTCTTCTTCTATAAAATGATGGGATTGGGCTTAATGGACTCTAATACCTCTTCCAACTCATGGTCTCACCTGTAAGTCACTTTGCCTCCTTTTCCTCAATTTCCTCATCTATAAATGTAGATATTAATGCCAGGGCTACCTATAGTACATGATCAAATGAGACCACTTATGTAAAACACTTTGGAGCTAAAAATGTGTTCCACAATATAAGTATAACTAGAATCCTAAAGCCCAGTGCTATGGGACCCTCTCCTCCTTGGTAAAAATTATACCTGAAGCCTATGTCGGGGACATGGAGGAGTTGGAAAGAGTGGGAGAGAGGAAAGCTTTAGTTTCTTTGGTCTCTTGATTTTCTTCAAGTTTCTTCAGTCTCTTTGCACTCTGCCGTTGCTTCTAGTTCTTTTGATTTATGTTTCACTACAGACTTGGGTAAATGGAATTCTTTGTTATTTCCTGTGTGTCATCATTATAGAACTGGTATTTGGTGGGGAGGAAGTGAAACCTTGGATTGTAAAGCTTGGGGTCCTCCTTTGCTCATTAAGAACAGCAATGAGAAGTTTAGCTTGAACCTGAAAACTACATCCCCTAGACTAAGAAATATTTAAGGGAGTACGTAAATATAATCCCAGCCCAGTACCCCTTTTCTCTGAGGATAGCAAAGTGGCCTAGCTTCTGGTCCCAGGATCCTGTTTCCCCTCCTGGCAAGAAATAAAGTCTCTCTAGGAGAAAAGGAGAAGTAGATGATGCTAGAGATGTATATTCTGTCTCCTTTTGATGCACATGATACCCCTACACCACATGTAGGGGGCAGCCCTCCTTATATAAGCTATTATTATTTTGTATTAATTATTTGGTAATAATTAACAATTGCATATGGTGTTAATTATTTTCCATTAAATAATTAGGCTTGCATAAATCAAGTCTTTGTTAAAAACTATTAGTCAATCTGCCAAGGACCTACGATTTCATTATTTTAGGAACTCTCTCTACCAATGAAGATTGTAACTCTTCTATAACTTAGTTGAGTCTTAGGGAGTTACCTGAGGTTCAGAAAATTTAAGACTTTCTCCATGGTCACACAGCTAATAAACTTCAGAGAAAGGATTTGAACCACATCTTTCTGATTCCAAGTCCAGCACTCAAGATTCCTCTTCCAAAGCCATTATGACAGTAGAGTGAATAAGAATGCATTTGAATTTCCACAAGTAAGCTTGACCTTTTATGCATCAAGCTTTTTTGGTGAGTGCCATTAATCCCTGAGAGCCATTAAAGGTCTCACTTCCATTAATAATAACCAGCCTTCACAATGATAATAACTGACATCAAGACCACATTTTACACACAATGCTGTATCTCGTTTGAGCCTCACAAGCCAATTGTGATGGAGACATTATTATTCTTTTACAGATGAGGAAGTCTGAGGAAGTCAGAAATGTTAAGTGACTTGCCTAGAGTGGCACAGCTCATGTCAAAGGCCAGATTCACAGCCAGTTCTCCCAGGTGCCAAATTAGACACCCTATCCTCTCCAATACCCCCACATCATCTCTTAATAGAGGTAGAAACAAAGCCAGGCTTCATGGATTTGCTAATTGTTTTTCCTGGTTTTTTTGGTCTTTAGCCATAGCAGCTGCCACACATCAAAGACCTAGGGAAGGAGTTGGCAGCGAGACAAATGTAAGATGAAAGAAGGAATTGCTCTTATTTCTTTTAACCATTCAGTCTTAGAGAGATGGGATCAAACTGGAAGCCATTATTACATCTTCTAAGAAATGGGAGGAAAGAGGAGGGGGAGGATTTTTCCAAAGGAGGTTGAAAGAACACAGGCACCTGGTTACCAATGAAGTCCCCCTATCATGGGCTCAAAGACCCTTTGAGGGACTCCTCCCTGGGGGCGCAGGAAGCATACATTTTGGGTCACAGCTGTCAGGCCCCTGGAGGATACAAGGGAAGGAGGAGAAGCCTGGCACTGGGCTCTGAAGGCCACTTGGACATCACACAAAACTAGACACTGTGTCAACAGGTCAGGGCCTTCCTCAGCAGTACAGCCACCATCTGTTCCCTGCCCTGTATTCATGGAGGGCAATGAATATGGTGGAGGCAAATGGAAGCAGTTTTGGGCAAGGCTTGGAGGGTTGTGCCTTAAAACTCCCATAGGCTAGTGAAGCCTTGAGTGTGTGCATTGAATCTATTGATTTAGAAGCATGCACTCTCTGAAAGCAGAGGCTATACTTCCCTTTGGTTAAAAAAATAAGGGATAGTTAGCCTGCTAAAGAAAAGACTCAGAGGGGACAAGATGATTGTGTTCAAGCATTCTATGCATTTGGTCATGTGGAAGAGGGATTAGGCTTGTTTTGCTTGACCCCAGTGGGAAGAACCAGAAATCATGGTTGGAAATTGTTAAGGGTCAATTGAGGCTTGAGGTCATTCATAACAATTTGGAATTATCCAGAAACAAAATGGGCTGTTTTAAGAGATTGATGGGTACCCTGTTCTTGAAAATCTGCAAGCAGATGCTGGTAAATGTGATAGTGGGGTTCCTTTCATGTATCAGCTGGACTGGATGCCTGCTAAGGTCCCTTGAAATTTGGTGATTCATTTCTGTATCCCTTGCAAAAACTACTATAGGTCCTTGCACATATGAGGTGTTTCATAAATTCTGAATTATCTCCCTACTACATTTCTTATTGAACTCATATTTCTTATGTTTATTTTTTTCAATTTTCTTTTTTACTGACTTGTCATCAGCAAAAATTCTGTTATACAAAGAAAAACAAGGATCACATATGAAACACAGCTTTTCCAGGCAACTGTTCCATTCCTGGCAATTCCAGTTAGAAAGTTCATCTTTATGTTGATCTCTAGTAAGTGACTTGCCCAAGGTCACACAGTATTATCAGAAGTGACATTTGAACCTAGGTCTTTCTGACCCCTAACCCAACTGTTTGGAGCACAAGGGCTATCTCATCCAATGCTATAATTTCACAGATAAGGAAAATGAATCTAGATATACTTAGGAATTTGTTGTCTTCCTTCATAATCAAAGAGGTCTAAAATGATATCATGATGTTGGGGTCAATGCACAGTGTGTCTGATTGTGTCTGATCAAACCAATAAGAGCTCTGAAGATTCTACCACAGGTAGTGCACAAAGAGTCCACATGAACATTGGGAAAGGAAATGTCTCTAAATCTGTGCATCTCACATTTATTTTTGAGCTACCATATTTAATTAATACATGACAAAAGCCCCATAACAAAAGGAACCTCCATCTGCTACCTCTAACCTGGATGGCTTAAGAAAAAGCTTGAAGGTTTTAGCCAGATATCAATATAACCACCACCCTTTGCCTAGCACCCACCTTCAGGCACCTTTTACAAACAGCATTCTACTTTCTGCAAAGGTTTGGTTCTGTTCACAAAGAATCACAAAGTGGCAGCAGGTGGGAGTCTCCATTTACCTCAGGCATCTAGGACATTAAGAAAAGGACCATTCAGTTAGAAACTCTTATAGAAGTAGGAAATAATAAACACATTAAAGAAGGTTTTGTGATTCCATCTGCATGGGGATCTCCTGGTGTAGAAACTCCCCCAACTCCTGAGTACACTGGTCCCTATATATTAGTAGTAAGGCCTAGAGTGTTGCCTGAGGCAAATGACTTGACCAAAGTCACACTGACTGGGTCAGAGGTGGGATTTGAGCCCAAGTCATTCTGACTCCAAACACAGGCAAGCTCGAGCACACAAAGAATCAGTGCTTTAACAGTACTTCTTAAACTGAGTCACAACCCTAAATAGGGTTGTGAAAAATTAGCAACAGTAAAACAAAAAAAAAATTAGACAACTGAAAATTAATTCAAAATCAAATGCTTAATGAATCTGAGGTATTTCTGGCAGCCCTTGCCGCTAATGAATCCAGCAACTTCACCACAGCCTTGGTTCTGAACACAAAGCATGTGCACTTTTCACTAGGCATGCCCTCAGGCCACACAGCACCAAAGCATGCTGCTGAAACTTGAAAAGAGGCCCCTAGTGGAAAAGTTTAAGAAGCCCTGCAGGGCCATAGAGGAGGTCCTTTATATTTTATAAATTAAAAACTGGGTCCCACAAAGGTAAAATAACTTGTCCAAGTTCACCAAGGAAGTTGAACTAAGGCCCCTGAACTCCAAATCCAGTATTTTTCCTGCTGCCCTCCACTGCCTCTGACATAAACTGCTGCTTATGGTCAATGATGACTGAACTCAGCTGAGAAGGAGGGCTCACTCCCAGTTTCATGTTGCATATATAAGAGGAATCCATTGGGGAAAAAAGAAGAATCTATCAAAAATATTTTATTTGCTCTAGGTGCTCCCTGATACAGTGAGTAGACCAGAAAAGAATACTGTTTAAAAGAAATAACAAGTAGATATTAGGACACAAATTATTTTGCTTTTTAATTATATAAAAATTTGAAACTGAATCCAGTTGCATTGGGGACTTTAATTAGATAGCTTGTTGGAGGAGTAAATACAGAAGTAGCCTTAGACTAAGAAAAACTGAACTTCAAATCTTGCCTCAGATACTTAAGTAATTCTGCAACCCTGGGCAAGTTTCTTAACTTCTGTCTGCCTCAGTTTCATTATCTATAAAATCGGAAAAACAATAGCACCTAGCTCTCAGGGTTGTTGTGAGGATCAAATAAGAATATATTAATATATTCATTAAGCACTTTGCAAACCTTGAAGTGATTAAGTGATATCTCTCTCTCTCCATATACATATATGTACACACACAATGTATATGTAGACATGTACATATATATGTACACATAGACACGCTAAAACTATTAATGTATGACAAAAGCCCATAACATGAGGACCCTGTAGTCCCTCTAAGGGAAGCAAAATAGAATATTTAGCCAGGTGTCAGAAGACCTCATTTAATGACTTTTGTGATATAAGCCAGCTAATGTCTGTGCTGCCCTCTTCACAAGGTTCTTGTGAGGAAAACGTCCTAGATATGGTGTCAAGGGAATTGAGATGCAGTGTCAATTCTGACAGGGGGGCAGCTAGATGGCACAGTGAATAGAATGTTGGGGCTGAAGTCAGGAAGACTTTATTTTCCTGGTCTAAATCCAGACTGAGACACTTACTAGCAGTGTGACCCTGGGCAAGGCACTTAAGACTGTTTGCCTGAATTTCCTTATCTATAAAATGAGCTGGAGAAGGAAATGGCAAAGCACTCCAGTATCTTTGCCAAGAAAACCCCAAATGAGGTCATGAAGAGTTGGACATGACTGAACAACAACAACAAACTCAGTTGTGAAACAGGGTAGTACACTGAGTGGAAGAACAATGTCTCTGGATCTGGATTCAAATCCAGATGCAGAAATTTACTAGCCATGGGACCTCGGGCAAGTCACTTAAATCTCCCTGGATCTCAGCTCTAAATTTATAACAATGTTCCTCCATCCTTCCTGGTACACCCTATTATTATTTTACAGATGAGGAAACTTGTGACTCAGAAAAATTGAGTGATTTTCCCAAAGTCATACATTTGGTGTCAAGGGTAGGATTTGAAGTTATGTCTTACAAGCTATATCCTCCTGTGATCTTGTGTGTGATTAGGGGCGGCTTATCTAACTCTAGAACACCCCCCCCCAATCCCTATAATTAGGGCCTTTCTGAGCCACAATTTCCTCACCTGAAAAGAATAGAGACAAATATATTACATGACCTATTTCATGAGTAGTTGTGAAGAAACTATTTTGTAAACATTAAAATGTTATTAAAATATATATTTAATATATTTAAATATAAATATATTTTGTATATTTATAAATATGTTTGATATATTTAAACATATTTAAATATATTTATTTAATAGTAATGGTACATAAAATATATAATTATATAACAATATTTATATAATATGTAATAAATAATTATATAATATATATTTATTTAATATTAATATTAATTGGGACTGATTGCATTGCTGATCAGCCTTGAAGCCCTGAGACAGTACAGTGGATAGGGTGAGAACTGGGGTCAGGTAGACCCAAATTCAAATCCAGTCTTAGACATTTCTTAGTGGTATGACCCTAGATAAGTCACTTAACCTTTATATGCCTCATTTTCCTCATCTATAAAATGGGGCTAATAATAATACCACCCTTCCAGAATTTTTGTGAGGATCAAATGAGAAAATATTTGTAAAGTGATTAGTGTAGTGCCTGGCACATAATAGGCATTTAATAAATGCTTCCTACCTTTCTTTGACCTGATCCAACCTGGGCCAGTTCCTCCTTCCTTGGACAGCTTAGTGGCCCTGTACTCCCAGGGAGTTAGTTCCTCATATTAGTACCAGACTTAGAATACCTGATTGGCATTAGCCCTATTACAGCTCATTACTCCCAAATTCAAGCAATCACCAGTCTTGGCCTCTCCAGGATCAGGTACTAAAGATATGGGACACCATGACTAATCCTTGATGTTTTCAAAGGACTTATAGACACATCTAGCAGTCAATGAAGACAGGACCAATGTTATTTCCATTCTTCCAGCCTGTCTCCTGATCTATTAATTAAAAATCCTGTGGGCTGTAAGCTTATGAAGAAAAAAAAATCTATCAAAGGATGAAAATGAATGATCAAGCTAAAGCACAGGAGCCCTGCTGGAGTGCTAGATTTGGGAAGAGTCCATACTCTTAGTAAGACCTCCTTTCCAGGATGTGCTTGGTCCTTCAACATCACTCCTCAAATTAGGAGGGATTCACCTGGCGGGGGGTAATGGGGAAGTGACCACTGGGGGGTAGCCAAGAGCCAGGAACAGGTAACTTGATTCTGTACTTGACTCCAGTTGTGTACTGGGGACAACCAAGGCATCAGCCTAGGGATAGGGACTAATTCCATAGATGGCAAAGGCAAGAAGGGAATTAATTGGAGCCCACACTAGGTCAACACCCCACAGCATGTGCTCACAATCACAAGTCCACGAGCCAAAGATCAAGGTTGATAACTGGGAGAAGCCAAATTTGGATACAAGAATCAAGCCAAATCAGAAAGCCCACAGATCTTTTAGGGTTTGAAGGAAGGAATTACTTTGGGTGGTCTCAGATATTTACTTATCTCCACCCTGTTTTTAAAGCAGGAGTTTAATTCCCTATGAGTCAGGGAATTAAAAGATCATTTCTGCTTTGTCTATCTGGAGTCTGAGTTTTGTCGTTGTTAGTTGTTTAGAGTTGTTTCCAACTCTTTGTGACCCCTTTTGGAGTTTTCTTGATGAAGATATTGGAATAGTTTGCTATTTCCTTTTCCAGCTCATTTTATACATAAGGAAACAGAGGCAAACAGGGTTAAGAAATTTGGCCAGAGTCACACAAGCCAGTAAATGTCTGAGGCCAGATTTGAACTTAGGTCTTCCTGACTCCAGGTCCAGTACTCTATGCACCGTGCCACCAAGATAACCAGGTGTTATCTGGTTAACCAGGTTAACAATCCTATCAGATGGGGTATAACAAAGACTAACCTACTAAATTCTGGTTTGTGTGAATAATGTCATTGCTCAATTTTAGTGAAAGAGTCCTTTACAAAGTAAGGGAAGAAAAGAGAGAAGCAAGGGAGAAATAAAAGAGGAGAGAGGGAGAAAAATTAATCAATCAAATGTTTAAGTGCCCATTATGTGCCAGGCACTGTGCTAAGCATTGGGGATACAAAAAGGAGGCAAAAGATGGTCCTTGGCCTCAAGGAGCTTACAATCCAAGGCGGGAAATAACATTAAAACAAATATATACAAAGCTATGATAAATAGCACATGATTGGAGAGAGAGAAAAGGAATGGGGAGAGGAAACCAGAAGAGAAGGGGTGAGGGTGAATGACAGAAAGGGAGATGGTTGGGAAAGGAAAAGGGGGAGGGAGGGAGGGGGAGAGGGAGAGGGAGAGGGAGAGGGGGAAAGAGAGAGAGAGAGAGAGAGAGAGAGAGAGAGAGAGAGAGAGAGAGAGAGAGAGAGAATCTTAAACTTACTATTATTACTGGAAGAAATGAAAGCCACTGATCAGATTTTATTACATTGCATGGCTCCCAAGTTCATGGGAAACACTCATCTATCATTACCCAAAAACACGTCCCTACTTCCCCACCTGTCCCACCATGAATGCATATATATATACAAACCAAATAACATGGATGAAGTATGCAAAAACAAACTGGATTCACATTAAAACCATTATTTAGAGACCAAACAGTGTGTGTGTGTGTGTGTGTGTGTGTGTGTGTGTGTGTGTGTGTGTGTGTACCCTCACTCAGCTCCCCTCTAACATTCAGTGCTTAACGGTTTATTCCTGGAGAGGCAGTTGCACTATCACAGCAAGTGAGTTAAGAGAATCATAAACCAACAATGGAAAACTCTGGTTCCAGAGCTGTACTGAAGAGAGCTCCATTCAGGGCACCAGCTGTGCCCAGGGTCAAACAGCTAGGAAGTGTCTGAGACCAGATTTGAACTCAGGAAGGTGAGTCTTCCTGGCCCCAGGCTCAGCACTCTGTGTACTATGGTGTCACTTAGCTTCCACAGTGACTTATCTGAGGTCTAATAGCTAGGAAGCAGCCTCGCTAGACTCTTGGAACCATGTTAAGCCTTGTTGACTGAGGCAAGGCGCAGCCTTTGTTGCCAAGCTCTTTCCTCAGTCTTGCCTTAACAGCTATTCTGCTTGCTTAGGTAGGCTAAGCTCTCCAGGATCTTTGGGATCCTCGGTGGTGACTTGGACCTTTGACCACTGCTCTATGATATTTGTGTCATGATGATTCCTGAGCAGGTGCCTATACTTTTGATCTCCCATTTTTCTCTCAGAGATCTTTGTTTTCCCGGAGGCAGTGAGATGTAGGTGGAGGAGCACTGAATTTGGAGTCAGAAAGCTTAGATTCAAATCCAACACTGGGTACAAGTCAAAATCTTTCTGGGCCTCAGTTTCCTCATCTATAAAATGGAAAAACAAGATATACACTAGATAAACTCTGTGGTGGGCTTGTCAACCTTTTTTGCATGTGTCATGGGCCCCTTTCACAGTCTGATAAAGCCTAGGGACCCCTTTTTAGAATAGCATTGTTCAATAATCGAAGGGAACATTAAATTTCAGTTAAGGATTAGTAAAAATAGGGATGCAATTTTTTCCATCCAAGTTCACAGCTCCCCACCCCCGCCCTGAAATCTATCCATAGACTGAATTCCAGGTTAAAAATCCATGGTCTTAAGTCCCTTCCAGACTTAATTTGTATGACTGTATGACCCTAGCCACCTATCTACCTGCCTTGCCTATGACACCCTCATTCCAGTAACCCTCACTAACTGACTTACCTACCCAGTCCTTTTGAAAAACTTGTCTAGCAGAAGGACACCCAGATACAAGATGGGCAGCACAGTCATTACATTGTTTCTTCATATGAATTTATCATACTTCAATCTATATGAATGCATCTTATATGAATTTATCATACCTAAATCTGTGTATTTAACTTATATGAATTTATCATACCTAAATCTATATGAATTTATCTTATATGAATTTATCATACCTGAATCTATATGAATTCATCTTTTACAAATGTCCCATACCTAAATCTATATGAATTATAGTAATACAGATTGCCTCAGGAAGTAGTAAATGAGGGCAAGAACCATGTGTTTGCCTTTACTTTGTATCCCCCAGAGTTTAGTACAGTGCTTGGTACACAGCTAGTATTTAATATTCACTTGCTGATGGATTGAAAGTAGATTGCCCATCACCAGAGGTCTTTAGGCCATGGCTTGAATGACCATTTGTCAGACATAACAAGATCATGATTTAAAGATCATTTAAAAATCACCTTGGAGATTGTCTATTCCAACTCTGCCATTTTATCGATAGGGAGAATCAGCCCCAGGGAAGTTACCTCATTTGATACTCACAACAACCCTGGAAGTTGTTGTGGGAGGTAGGGAGTATCTGGGAGATAGGTGTCATTATTATGTTCATTTTACAATTAAGGAAAATGAGTCAGGTATCAATTAAGTGACTTGCCCAAAGTCACACAGATAGGTCTTTGGACTCCATCCAGAAGCCCTTTTGTACCTCAGCACTTCTGAGGTGCAGATGAGCTGTGCTCCTGTACCTATAGACCTCAGTGGTCTCATATTCTCATAGCTTACCTGGATCCACCTTACCCAATGACTTACAGACCAGGCTCTTAGACCTGCTCCCTCCTATTCACAGCCTTTTCATAGTAATCCTGGCCCCTACTTTTCACTGCAAGTTGACTACTTGTTGCCTACACTCCTACACTGACCCTGGGAGAGTTTTCAGGGAACTAGGGATGAATGAGGAACTTTAAGGACCTCTAGGGAAGACGATATTCGAATATGTAGCTCTCATTTGGAGACAAAAATGAGCAACCAAAGCCAGAACACATTAGAACAGACTCCATATACCACCACCCCCACTTTCAGGTGACTTAATGGGAACACATTTTGAATATGTTATTTCCCGTCTCTGAATAGGAAACTGGTACCCTCAGTCAAATCTAATTTGCTGGGGCCTGATGACAGATTGGTTTTGCTATTTTATAAAATGGATTTAGCTACATGACTCTAATTGGGATTCTCTCATCTCAGATTTCGTCTGTGAAGCAGTGGGAGAAACAGACGGCAAGAAGGATTGTCTTAATCCTTCAGGACCAGAAAGACCAGCACATTGGAGTCCTGCCATAAGGGCTTCTTAGTATAGAGATGAGGTGTGGGAAATCAAATTGGCAAATCCGGTCCAATTCACTGACATTCAACCAGAACTAGCAATATAAAGAATAAGTTCAGAGGCAAAATAAGGCCTGTCAGGGCTTCGTCATCTCCAACTGGACCATTATAATAGCCTCCTAATTAATCTCCTTTCTCCTGGTCTCTCCTACCTCTAATCCATTCTCCCCACAGCTGCCAAAAATATCTGCCTAATGAACACCTCTTGACGGTGTCGCTGACCTGCCCAGAAAACTTCTGTGGTTCCCCATTGCCTCTAGGATAAAACTCAACTAGGCAATTAAAGCCTTCCATAGCTTGGTTCCAACTTACATTTCAATTCCATTTAATAATTCAGCAATCATCTTTAAGTATCTGCTTTTAATACTTAACATTTAAGCAGAAATACAGGCATTGTAAAAGTTGCTGAGGACGTCATGAAAGGCGCTGAGGATACACAAACAACAAACTCTTTGCACTTTGAGGACAAGGTCCAGTTCACTCATTTCTTGGTATCTGTAGATTTCAGCATACAGTGTTTGATATACACTAGATGTGAAACGAAGGCTTGTTGGGGTGAGATTGTGAGTTAAGGTGCTTCTCAAAGTGTCCCTAACCCATCTTTCTAGCTACCTTCACATATCTCCCCTTCATCTAGAAAAACTGGGCTACTCACAGTGGTATGCTGGTCAATGTTTAATGACCAGTTCTCTCAAAAGATATGATACACTTTTAAGCTTAATAAGCATTATTGACATTTTCTCCATCACTTTCTTAAGTCTGGAAAGTCAATAAAACAGTCAACCAAGCCATAGGAAGTTGAAGAGAGAGTTCCTGTGCAACCAGGGAACAATATGAGGTAACTAGAGCCTTTCTTGAGGGAGAAGAGGCAGAAAGACATTGAAACAGCTGCTGCATAGTAAAGGGGACACTGGTTTTAGGCTCAGAAGGACTGAGTTCAAGTTCTGACACCATCATTTTCAACCTACATGACCTTAGCCAAGCCATACAATACAATGCTGTTTCCTCAGCAGCAAAATAGGGGTACTACCTGAAATATGGTAAAGTGGGAAAAGAACTAGATCTAAAATCAGAAGACCTGGGTTCAAATTCTCTCATTAGCTTTGTGATCTCTTAGTAAAGCAAATACAATCAGTTCTCACTTTACATCAATTTACATGATACAAATTCAACTCCTGGGTGCTCCTGCTCTGGCTTTGCTGGCATGGAGTCACCAAGGGGATAGGGCCATGTGGAGCCCTGTGAGAGGAGGGCCAGGTCTGCAGAAAGGTCCATGATAACTGAGAACTGGTTGTATATAGATTGCTCTGTGCTTTAGCTTCTGATCTGGAAAATGAGTATAACAATACCTGCATTACTTACCTCACAGGGTTGGTTGCTTAAGAATTAGAAAAGATAATGTCTGTGAAAGAGCTTGGAAAATGTGGAACCTTGATGTAATGTTTGCCATTCTTCTAGGGCCTAGAAGGCCCTTGAAAATCTATGCTGAATTGAATGCAGACTGTGAGTTCCCTGATTGTGCAGAGCAGTGTGTTCAGCCCCCGTCATGTAATTCTAGAAGGCAGCTAGATAGTGCAGTGGATAGAAGGCCTAGAGTCAGGAAGGCTTGTCTTCCTGAATTCAAATGGGACCTCAGATACTTACTAGCTATGTGACCCTGGGCAAGTCACTTCACCCTGTTTGCCTCAGTTTCCTCATCTGTAAAATGAGCTGGAAAAGGAAATGGCAAACCACTCCAGTATCTCTGCCAAGAAAAGCTCAAACGGGGTCATGAAGAGTCATACACGACTGACAAACAACAGAACAACAATAGCATCTTGTATGAATGTACTCTTCAATGTTAGAATAACAATGAAGATTAAGCAGCAAGATGCTAAAATAGATCACAGGTGGGACTTGTGCAGGAGCTTGCCTGAAATCTATAGCCCAGGTCTACAGTTGAGCATAAGATGAGAATATCACTGATGTACCCATTTAAACTCATCACTGTGGTTATTTATAGATCTCACTCTGTGGAGAGATTGCAGGTGTAATAACCAGGTAAAACAAAGGGCAGTACTCCAGAGGGACAGTCTTAGCAGTCTGGGGCTGCTGGGTGCTTTCTCCCTTGTCTCTGCTTCTGTGGATGCAGCCACTCCTAGGTTTTCTGGGAGAAGTAGGCAGGTATAAATACATGCAGTCCATGTACCCTCAGTTATCTGTCCAAGTCCACCACTGAACTTTGGTGTCACCCCAAAGCATAGATAGATTACATTACTTGGACATCCAAGCAATGTTAAGTTGTGTCCCAGATTCAGTCATGAGTTGCCTATCTGACTACATCAGCTGAGCTCACTCCCCAGTACTAGAGAGGTATAACCAGCCAGAACCAAGGAAGACAACTGAAATCATCGTCGTCATCATCATCATCACTAATAATAAGATATAACATTTATATAGCACCTACTGTGTGCATATGACTGCATGTGAAACTGCAAATCCATTATGTACAATATACAAAGTTGTCATATAAATGTCTTTTTTTTCCTTCCCTTCCCTCCGCCCTCCCCCCATGGCTACTATTAGACAAATAGATATATAGGGAAAATTATTCTATACATAGTTCAATTTATCAGTTCTTTCTCTGGATGCAGATAGCATCTTTCTTCATGTCTTTTATAATTTAGGTATTTATAATAAGTCATTTGATTCTTATAACAACTGTGGGAGGTAGGTGTTGCTATGATTTTCATTTTACAGTTGAAGAAACTGAGACAAGCCCAGCCCTTCCAGTGTGTCCGCTGCCAGGGGCAGTTCAAGCAACTGGCAGACCTGGCCCGTCACGCCCAGGTGTATGCGGGGGGGGGGGGGGAGGGGGGGCGCCCCACACCCCTGCCCCCGGTGCCCCCGCCACTTCTCCAGGGCCTACAGCCTCTTGCAGCACCAGTGGTGCCACTGGGCCGAGATGGAAGGGGCCATAAGCAGGGCTGCAGCTGCCACAGAGGAGGCAGCCCCGGCTCCAGTGGAGACAGTTGATGACCCCCCCCCTTCTCCTCCTTCTCCCTCTCAGACCCCTCCTCCAGCTCCTGAATACCTCAGTGCTTCCTGCTTTGTCAGGACTACTCAGCCTTTGACCTGGAGGAAGAGGAAGAAGGGGGCCTGGGGGTTAGGGGGGTGCCTTCCTGACACTCAGAACCCCCCAAACTTATTTTATGGCCACCCCTATCCCCTCTGCCCCCTCTCTGAAAGGAAACCCACCCTTTAGGTTTCAACAATGGAAGAAGGAACAATATCGAGGTGGGGGTTGTCTCCCCAGGGAGACTGCAGAGAGTTCTGGACCCAAACACCTCCCCCCTTAATTGCAGGATAGACCCCCGCCCCACACTGATCCAGAGTCCCACCCTCTTTCCACCACCAGGATGACAAGTTGGGTCCACATTTCAGCTGAGGCAAATTTTGGGAAAATGTGGATCCTCTGGTTCCCAGGGGACCTACCCCCCTCCTCCTTTGCTCACCTCCTTGCCCCTCTGCCTGTGCCTAATCCCTCCAGGTTTCTTGTCTGCAGAACTGGGGAAGACTAGAGTGAGGGGGTCCCAGGGCATGGGCTCAGGATGGATGTGTCTGTTCCCTCTCTCTGTATCTGTCTGTGAATAAATGCGACTGTGGAGCCCATTGCAAAAAAAAAAAAGAAAGAAAAGGAAAAGAAACTGAGACAAACAGAGATTAAGTCACTTGTCCAGGGTCATATAGCTGTTAAGGGTATAAGGCTGGATTTGAATTCAGGTCTTCCTGACTCCAAGCACAGCTATCTACCCATTGTGCCACATTTCTATTATTATTATTAATCAAGTTGCAGAGTCTTAGAATCACAACTCAATGAGCTAAGAATAACTTTGGAACTAATCAAGTCCAACTCCCTCATTCTAATATAGCCCAGAAATGTGAAATATGGAGGGTATAAAGCAAGTTTGCAGCAGACCCAGGCTTACTAAGTCCTTCCAGTGTACTATCTACCATACCAACCCTTTCAGCAATATTATATTCCATAGCGTGAAGAAGAATTGATTATCAGATACCAACATAGGCAATCCAGAAAGAATCAATAAGTCAATAAGTCAAAAGCTAAGCTTCTGGAAGGAGGGGGTCTGTAAGATCACACCATTAGAAGTGAAGAAAAGAGTGATGGATTTTTAATCAAAAGAAGTTTAAAGCTTCTTTAAACCCTTTAATCAAAAGGGTTTAAAGCTCCCCTCCTTCACTTACTACTTGTGTGATCTTGGGCAAGTGATTTAAGTTCTCTGCACCTCATTTTCTCCATTTATAAAATGAGGGGTTGGACTGGATGAATGCCAAGTTCATTCCTGGCTCTATATTTATGATTTTGTGGTTCTGTATTATTATTAAAAGCAAAACATCTGGAGGTAGCAGACCTGAGCTTGGATGCTAGCCCTGCCACTAATTAGCTGTGTGACTTTGGACAAGACACTCCACATCTTGGGCTCAGTAGATCAGGTTGGACCCAGGCAGGCTTCACTTCACTCCCTGACCACCTTGCTGACATCTGAGGAAACTCCACTATCTCTCCTCTTTCCATTTCTAGAACCAAAATCAAGTCATTATGGCCATGAATACAAGAAAGAATGTGTCCCCACCCTTGTATTCCCTAACCAAAACCCCACTCCTTATCCACCACTCTCTTATTTGCGCTGTTTCTCCCTAGTAGAATATGTTTATTGAAGGTAGGGACTGCTAAAGCAGTTAGCACAGTGCCCGGTGCATAGTAAGTGCTATTTAAATGTTTGTTTCTTTTCCCTCCTTCCCTTTTTCCTTTTAAATTTGTATATCTATGTATTCAAAAAACATTTATTAATTTGCCAGGCTTTGCACTAAGTGCTGGGGAGTACAAAAAGAGGCAAAAGACAGTTTGTGCCCTCAAGGACCTTGCGATCTAATGGGGAAGACAGCATGAGAACAAATATATACAAAGCAAATTATGTATAGGATAAATAAGAAATAATTAATTTTTGTTTTATTTTATTTTTGGAGGGGGGAAAGGCAAGGTAATTGGGGTTAAGTGACTTGCCTAAGGTCACACAGCTGGCAAGTATGTCCTGTCTGAGGCCAGATTTGAACTCAGGTCCTCCTGACTCCAAAGCCAGTACTCTATTCATTGTGCCACCTAGCTTCCCCTGTAAGAAATAATTAAATAAGAGAAGGCCCTAGACTTTCAGAGATGTTAAGAAAGGCCTCCTGTAGACTGTAGAATTTTAGTTGGGACTTGAAACTAGAGAGGCTAGGACTTAGCATAATGCTTAACACATGGTAAACACTTAATAAATTCTTTTTCATTCATTTGTTCATTCATTCCTTCATTTTTCTCATCCACAAAAGAAGGGGGTTGATCATTTTATGCCATGGACTCCTTTGTCAATCTGATGAAACCTATTGATCTCATCACATAGTAATGTTTTTAAAGGCAAAAAATACATAGGATTCCAAAAGAAAACCAATTATACTGAAATACAGTTGTCAAAATATTTTTTTAAATAAGTTCCCAGACCCCAGGTTGGGCTAAATGATCTCTAAGATCTCTTCAGACTTAGCTATTTTATAATCCTATGATCCTTCTCTTGTCAGGTTGTCACTCACTTATCAGTGACCAGAATCTGATTGACGTCTCCACTAGGGACAGGAGAATACAGAAGGCAAGCCAGGAAGGCTCAGAATTCACAGCTTTGGCCTTTCAAACTAAATTAAACCCTCTTGGCAGCTAGACCCACTTACCGGAATTAAATCATAGCCTGCTTCTGAAGGCAAAAAGGAGCTAGGAAAGGTGTCGTAGCAACTGCTTCTTGGACATCAACTAGCTGTGAGGAGCGACTGCTGGGATTTGATGACCTAAGTGAAAATGAGTCAGGAACATGTGGATTGCATTACCTCTGACAATTAGAGCAAAGGGGAAAAGGCTGAGAGAGTGCATCCTGGGTTAGATAAATCACTGTGGCCAGGGCATGGTTCAGAAAAATCTACCCATATCAGATAACATGAAACCATACCAAGTCCTTACTCATTCAAATTTAAACATTATGAAGGATCTACTGTGTTCAGGCAACTGTGCTATCAATCAATAAACAATCAAGCATATATTAAATGCCTACTGTGTACTTGGAGCACCTCTGCACTATGATCATAGTGGAAAGGAAGGTGAGACAACTTATCATCAAATAAATCCCTATAGGCCATTGAAAGTAGAATCATCTGGCACTAAAAACCTATACATTTATAAATAATTCTACATTTCTACATAGTAGTAAGATATGGATTACAAGAGTCTCCAAATAATTAAAAAATAAATGTCACACAGAAGGTAAAGGAAAAATACCTAATGGATGTGTGTAGGCTATAACATAATCAATGAAGGCCCTTAAGAAGGAATAGTAGTAAAAGTCATCATCAAGGAATAGGGAAATAATTAGAAAAAGGAGAAGAAAAAGAAAGGAAGAAAGAAAAAGAAAGAAAGGAAGGAAGGAAGGAAGAAAGAAAGAAAGAAAGAAAGAAAGAAAGAAAGAAAGAAAGAAAGAAAGAAAGAAAGAAAGAAAGAAAGAAAGAAAGAAAGAGAAAGAGAAAGAAAAGGAAAGAAGGAAGGAAGAAAAAGAAAGCTAGTATGTACATAATATTTTAATGTTTGCTAAGCAATTTATATACATTATCTCATTTTACCCTCTCAACAATCCTAGGAGGTAGGTGCTATTATTATTATTATCCCCATCTCACAGATGAGGAAACAGAGGCAGGCAGCAGTTAAGTGATTTGCCCAGGGTGCTAGTAAATTCCTGAGTCTGGATTTGAACTCAAGTATTCCTAACAGCAAGTCCAATGCTCTATCCCCTGCCTCAACTAGACCAAGTACTACATTTGTGCCCTTGTGATAATAAGAAGAGCTAACATGTCTGTACTATTTTAAGGTTTACAAAGCATTTCCCATGCATCCTATCATTTGATCCTGTGGTTTTAGTGATATTATTATCCCTATTTTATAGATGAGGAAACTGAGACTCAGAAAGGTTAAGTGACTTGCCCAGGGTCACACAGCTAGTAAGATTCAATTTCATTCTCCTACCTCCAAGTCCAGTCTTCTATCCAATACACCACCTAACTGCCTTGTGATGTCAGAAGAAAAGAAAGACAACATTCATCATGTTGGGTGAACACCCTATAACAAATTTCTGGGAAGACAGGGTAAGAATCACACAGAATGGTCAGGCGTGAATGGGTAAAGATTTACATTATCAGAGGGAACTTTTGAATCCATGAGATCACAGGACCTTGTAAGTATATGAGTGGATTTCTAAAATGGGAGACAACAGAATATGTCAGGAAAACCTGGGTCCCAGTTCTGATTCTGATGCATACTGACTATGACCCTGAGAAAGTCATTTAACCTGTCAATGCCCCAAGCATTGAGCCCCAAGCATCTGATATTATACACTGAAGAGTAGCTAGCCAGATACAAAAGTAGAGGGTATTTCTTTATTAGTAGTTCTCTCTATCAGTGAAATCCAAAGTCCAAAAAACAATTTCTGGGAAAGTCCCTTTTAAAACATATATATATATATATATATATATATATATATATATATACATATACATACATATTTATATATATATGCATACTTATAGCAGCTTTGTTTTTGTTGTTTTGTTTTTGTGGTGGCAAAAAAATTGGAAATCGTTGGGGTGTCCATCAATAGGGAAATGGCTGAACAAGTTGTGGTACATGATTGTGATGAAATATTATTTATTGACTTGTAAGAAATGATGAAGGGGATTTCAGAGAAACCTGGGAAGATTTATCTGAATGGATGCAGAGTAAAGTGAGCAAAGGCAGAACAAGTTATACAATAACAACAATATTGTAAAAATGAACAGCTTTGAAAGACTTAGGAGTTCTGATCAATACTATATGACCAACCAAAATCCCAGAGGACTGGCAACTAAATGTGCTATCTGCCTCCTGATAGATGGACTACAAGGTACATATTGGGATAGATAGATAGATAAGCAAATAGACTAGAGAGAGAGATGATATATACACATACATACACCTACATACACATACATTATACATACATATATATACTAGAATTTGTTTTCTTTGATTATGTTTCTAACAGGTTTTCTTTTTCTTGCATTTTCAGTGGAGCAAGGGGGATCAGGGAAAGGATGTAGGGGAGGAATGCAAATCTAAAAAAAAATTGACTTTTTCCAAAAGGGTCCCTCATAGGCTTTCCCTTAGTATGATAACTCTGTGGTTGCCTCTCCTACTACCCCTTATGGGGAGGCCTTTCCTTATTCACCTAGTTTGTAGTACCCTCCCCTTAGTCAAATTATCTTGTGTTTACCCAATTAAATGTGGTATCCACTACACCTTCCCCCAGGAAAATTTAAACTCCTGGAAAGCATAGACTGAGTTTCATTTTATCTTTGAATCTTGAGCACCCACCTAGCATAATACCTTGCCCAGTGGCTAATACTTTGTTGAATGTTAAATGAATGACTTCCTGACCTACCCCTAATCCTGGCTCTAAGATCTGAATTTGTCTAGGAAGTGGAAAAAAGACCCATTCCCTTCCAACTCCCTACTACTGTCAGATGCCCCCTAAGAAGCTTCCTTTCAGGAGCTGCCTCCATGCCTCAGCCTGAGAAAGTGTCTCAGACCATCTGTGGGACAGATCATTAACACAGCCCAGGGCCTTGAGAGCCCAGGTATTTGACCTTTAAGTTCAAATTCTAATCTGAGTTTTTCTAGTAATTCAACTACTCTGGAAGCAAAGTAGCCAACTTCTCAGGGGCTGAGAGTCTACCCAAAAAATGTGAAAATTATGAACAGGCACGGTAAGCTAATTCACAGGTGCTTAAAAAAATCAGGCATATGCTTAATTTTCTCTGGACTTCCCAAACCAATAGGACAGCCTTTCATATGTGACCTGAATTTATCACACTGAATTTCTACCCAAGCACCAAATTCTTCCCTAACTTTGTTAAGCCCAGGGAAAATTCCTTTGTTTCACTGACCCAAGAAGGAAAGAAAATTGCTGGGTTTGGAAAATGAACAGTGACCTGTAGTCACAGACTTCACATAATAATATCAGACAAAGAGTGTTGAGGAAACTAGGTCATGAATTTTTCCCAGTTACCCATTTATCTTCCTTTTCAGGACTCAACAATATAAAATGACTACTCAAGGTAGCCTAGGGCAATATAAAGTGTGTAGTGATATAGAGTCAGGACCCCAGGCTTTGAATCCCAGTTCTGCTACTTAACAACCTTTCTGAAGACACCTATTGTTAGCTCTTGGATGCTCTCTTCTCATTAGGGTTCAAGAACCCCACTCCCTCCTGCTTCTCCTCCTACCTATCAGATTGTTCCTCCTCTGTCTCCTTTGCTGCATCTTCATCCAAGTCGTGTCCACTAGCCGTGGGTATCCCCCAAGGCTCTGTCCTGGACCTCTTCTCTCATTTCTCTCACATGGAGATCTCATCAACGTAGATTCAATCATTTCTATGAATGTGATTTCCAGATTATATTCTAGCCCTAGTCACTCTAGGGAACTATAATCACACATTCTCTAACTCCCTCTTGGACATCTTGAACTAAATATCCTGTAGATATCTCAAACTCAACATTTCATAATTTATCTTCTCAAAATTCTCTCCTTTCCCATATTTCCTTATAAAGGTCAAGGGCACTACCATGCTTCCAGTTCCCCAGACACAGCCTCAATATAATTCTTGCCTCTTCCTTCTAACTCACAACATATCCAATCCATTCCAAAATCATATTATTTCTACCTTAACCACATTGTTCATACATCCCCTTTTCTCCTCTGATAACTCCCATAACTACAGTTCAGGCCCCCATCATCTTCCACCTAGATTATTGCTTTTCAGTTTTTTTTCAGTCATGTTCAACTCTTCCTGACTCCATTTGGGATTTTCTTGGTGGAGATACTAGAGTGGTTTGCCATTTCCTTCTCCAGCTCATTTTATAGATGAGGAAACTGAGGCAAATAGGCTTAAGCAACTTATTTAGATTCACATAGCTAGTAATATTCAGAGACCAGATTTACATTCAGGAAGATGAGTCTTCCTGACTCCAGGCCCACCCATCTATCTACTGTATCACACTCCTGCCTCACCTTGAACATGGCAAACATTTAATAAAGATTGTTGATCATAGCATTTAGATGGGTAGGCAGAGAGTTTATCAAGTCCTCACTATGTGTCAGGTACTGGGTTAATGTTCAGGATGTAAACATTAGGAAACAAGATGATCTTTGCTCTCAAGTTATTTACATTCTAATAAAGGAAAACAAAACTTAAAGAGACCAGGAGGTCATGATGGGGGGGGCAGGGTATGTCTGTCCAGAAAGTGAGTGGAGTCTGTCAATCTTGTATAAAAATCAGATCAACAAAGTAATCAATAAATAAAGTTAGGCATTTAATCCAGGTCAAAAAATTGCAGTCCAGGTTATCTACACACAGGAGAAATATCTGGGTAGATAGATGGAACAGCTAGTAGGTCAGAAGCTATTTATTTCTGGGTGATAGCACCTTCATGGAAAAACCACAGGACAGGTTTAGGCTGCTTCTAGCCAACAGAGACAGGCCTCTGACTGGGCCCCTAGCCAGGGTCATGACCTGCAGGGTCATCAGAATAGCTTCACTACAGGAAGGGAGAGGTTGCAGAAGTGTCCTTGTGGCTATCTCTGTCCAGGGACTGGGGTAGTTAGAAACTGCTGAGTTCAGCAGATTCCCAGGAGTTTACCCTGGGGGTAGGGGATGATTAGACATTTCTAATCAGAACAGGGTAGGGGTCTCAGGAGTTTCCCAGGGATTGATAAACAAGGCCTGAAGTATGCATGACTAGGGCCTGTCATGAAGTGGGGAGGGGAGCGAGGGGCTTACCAGTGAGGAGGATAGGCTCCAGAAGAGTCATGCCAACATGGACAAAGCTATTAACAAAAAGGTGGAAAAGCCAAGGGAATGAGTTGAACTCAGAGCATTTTATGTTCTAAGGCCTCTCCGAGCTCTAACATTCTATGTCCTTAGAGCCCTCCCAGCTCTAATATTCTATGTTCTAAGGCCCCTTCCAGCTCTAACCAGTTCTAAACTTCCATATTCTCAGACCCTTTCCAGTTCTAATATTCTATGTTTTAAGACTTCTCATAACTCTAACATTCTATGTTCTAAGGCCTCTGTGAACTCTAACATTCTATGCCCTAAGGCCTTTCCCAGTTCTAATATTCTATGTTCTAATGTTCTTTTAGCTCTAACATCCTATCTTCTAAGGCTCATCTCAGCTATAATATTCTGTGTTCTGAGAGCCATCCCAGTTCTAACATTCTATGTTCTAATGTTATTTCCAGAATGTATGAATCTATCATATAAGATGTCCTTATGGGTTCCCAAAGACTATCTGACATAGGTCACTGAGCTTATGATATTATTTGGAAGAAAAGATCAGCATGCCTAAAACAATTAGAGACTCTAGGGCAGGATATAATCATGTGCCAACAATATCTGGTCCAGGCAGTAAGTGCTCTGTGCTGATAATGGCTTGGGTTGATTGTGCATCTTGTATAAATCAAAGGTGCTTGTTCACAGGCTTCTTTGGGGAATTTAGGGAAACATTCTGTACAATACAATCATCCCTTTCCTCCCCCCGCTCATCCACAACCCCCCCCCCACACACACACACACTCATACACAAAGAAAATTATTTCCATCATAGCCAGGAAACACTATAATGAATCTTAGGGGCATGAGGTATGGGCATGGGCTGACTATTCATGCATCTAGTCAAGCATGCCAAGGCACCTCCTAAAATGGATTTAATTTGGGAATCTGATGTAACTGGAAAGGATAGATTTCCTTCCAGTGAACAAGATCTTGAAGAATGGTTATTTACCTTTATGTCATGCTTTATGGATACAAAGCATTTTCACATATACTCCATCAATTTTAATACATGCCACCCCCAAAGAATAGCTAGCATTTATAAAGCCTTCTAAAGTTAGAAAAACTTTTTACACATTTATCTCTAAGACAACTCTGTGATGACACTTTACATAGGTCATCTCCCTTTATCTATACATCAACTCTGTAGGTGCTATTTATTAGCCCCATTTTATAGATGAGGAAACTGAGGCTTAGAGAGTTTAAATAATTTGCACAGTCATACAACCAGTAAGTGTCTTAGACAAGATTCAAACTCAGATCCTGATGCCAAAGTTCAGCAATCAACCCACTGCACCACCTATATAGGACACGTCATTTTAATGAAATCTCTGAAAGCAAAAAATATATTGACATCTGTATCCTTGGCACAAAGTAAATAATATGTGTTTGTTGACTGGCTGTTCATTGACTAATTTCAGGGATTAGTGATTTCATCATGTAGGTGTCAAATCTATAACTGGGAATTCTGGCTTTTAAGGTCAAATTCATTTGGGGGATGAAAGCTAAGAGCTATCCAGGGAATGGCTTTCCAGCCTTCTGTTTGTCCCTAGACTGCCAACGGACCATGCTGACCCTCTCCAAGATGGAATATAATGAGAAATTCTTGAAGGGTTCCCTGTCAGAGGGTGAAAAGTGATCTGCAGAACCACAACCTTTTACTGGATTCCACATCTGATCTATAGGAAAAGCATCTCTCTAGCAGAACCCGTCCCAACCTTCTTCCTTATCTTGAAACCAACGCACTGTGGACGATGGAGTTTCCTTCTTCAATCTTTCCTTCCTCTTGGTGAAGGACAAACCACAAAGAGGAAATACACATCCAATGGATATCTCACTCTGGGACAAAGCCCGAGCTGCCTTTACCTTATTATGGCTTTGGTGGATGCTACTTCCATTGATATATATCACAGACCACCATGGCTCAGCAGGCCACATGGTGATATAGTTAAATAAAAGAAATTTTTTGCTGGCTATTACTATGATTGAGAGACTTTCTTTTTTCTTTTTTTCTTTTTTTGGATGGGGGAAGGCAGGGCAATTGGAGTTAAGTGACTTGCTCAAGGTCACCCAGCTTGTAAGTGTTAAGTGTCTGAGTCCATATTTGAATTCATGACCTCCTGACTCCGGGCCAGTGCTCTATTCAATCTGCCTTCTAGCTGCCCTGAGAGCCTTTCTTAACATAGCAGACTGGGTATTAGTAAATAGACTTTGCAAGTCCTACTCCTGAAAACTTTCTGGCTTGGTGAAACCTTCCTGAATCTGACTCCAGTGACATAGGTTTTAACAAATGAAGGTCAGAGAAAAATAAGGAAACGACACTAAAATGTCAGCCATGTTAATCAATATTGTTTTAGACTATTTAAAATAACTAGACACTATAAGGTTTGAATATTGCTGTGGTACAGAAAATGATGAGTTGGTGGAGTTAGAAAAATATGGAAAGACTTGGACTTAAAAAGGAAAACGTTATCTATCCTCAGAGAAATAGAGGACAAACAAGCATAGTAAGGCTTACATGCATATGAATGCATATGTCTTTATGTGAGTACACTTATAGGTATCAACGTATATGTATGTATGTATGACTTTGTGTGTGGGTGTGTGTGTGTGTGTGTGTGTGTGTGTGTCTGTGTCTGTGTGTATCCAAGCCTTCTTAGGGTAGGGGAAAGAGAAAGAGGAAAAAAAAAGAACAAAATAAAAAGTGAACAGCAGAAAACAAAACTCACAAGGAAGCAAAGAAAAGATGGAAAGCACTGACCACAATGTGTAGTATTTATTACATAGGCTTTCTTGAAATGCAAATTTATTGCTGTATATTTTGAATCCTCTCTTACATTCTGCTGTGCACGTGGCAATGCTTTTTTTCTTTTCTTATTTTGTATTTAAGTTTAAAAACAATTTTTTTAAGAAGCAGCTAGATGGCACGGTAGATAGAGCACCAGCTGTAGAGTCAGGTATACCTGAGTTCAAATTTGACCTCATATACTTGACATTTACTAGTTGTATGACCCAGGGCAAGTCACTTAACCCTGATTGCCTCAAGGGGAAAAAAAACCCCAGGGTCATCATGAAGAGGCTTCAGAGTAAGACTGTTTTGAAAGAGATCAGTACAGAACAAAATAATTGCCTAAAATATTTGTCCAAAATTCAAAAAAAGTTTTATTCATTTTTAAAAATCAAAATCATTCTCTTTATCTTCCTAACCTTTTCTGTCATTGTCTTACTAAGAATATAATTATGGGTTATACTCAGGTTTTAAACAGGTCAGATTTGGGCAAAAAAAATGCAGTACATATTTGGCCTAAAACAGTATTGTATCTTTTGATCTTCACAACTCTATGAATAAAGGTTGTAAAAGTTTAACCTTCCTCATCTTATAATGAGGAAGCTGAGGCTCAGGTGAAGTCCATCGAGGGGTAGGCTGGGATTTGAACCCAAGGTCTGATATTACCAAGAGTGCTGTAGGGATGGGGTGCAGTTAACAGTCAGAAGTGCTAAAAGCACTTCAGGGCTTTTGACAATTGGCCAATACAGTGCTATGAATAAGACTGAAACCTCAAGAAAAAATCCCACTCACACGTTTGTTCTCAAGAAAAGAGCTATTTATAGATGACCCAAAACTAAAAGGCACACGAACTATTTCAGGAAAATTTCTATTTCTCCTGAATAGGCAAGCCAAAACCAAAATAGCAACTATAAATGAGAAATCTACCTTCCTATAAATCTATAAATGGTAACTCATGAAACATGGAAGGCCTCTGCGTCACTAGAGGGAGTACCCATAACTGGGGAAATCACGGATCTTTCCAATAATCAAAGTAAAGGGAAAATAATGATCTTCCTGACTATCTCCCAGTGTGGTTGTGAGGATCCAATCTGAGTTAAATTGAAACTTTTATGGGATGCCTTTGTTTTTTAATTTTATTTTTATTGATATCTTTTTAAATCTAGCATTCATTTCTGAATATATTCCTTCCTTCTTTCTCTGCCTACAGAGGCATACTTTTGATAAAGATTAAAAAGGAAGGTGGGAGAGGGGGGATGCAGTTCAGCAGAGCTGTATCTAATAGTACATGCTATATTCCACACCCATAGTCTCCCACCTCTGTAAAGTCTGGATGACTATTTGTCAGGTACCTGGTAGAGAGTATACTTGCTCAGTTATGAGATGGATCCATAGAAGTAATGAAATACTATTAATCCCATTTTATAGGGGAGGAAACTGACACCCAGAGGGATAAAGCAATTTGTCCAAGGTCAAACAGACCTTGTAAGTGATGAAACCAGGCCTATGTCCTGATAACTTTTTCAATAGCTGGCATTTATATTGGTTTACAAAGTTTATACTTCAACACATGATTGGGCCCGTGATCTCATCAATGTGGGTGTTCTCCTTTATAGAGCATATCACAACCCATCCAACCACACCTCTTTCTTGTATGTCTGTCAACGTCCTCCCATAAAACCCTACAAGAGGTTCATCCAATGTGCTGAGGGCCCTCTGATATGTCTCATAACATTATGTGTGATTGAGTACAGCATATGGGAGGCAGCTAGGTGACTCAATGGATAGAGTACTAGGCCTGGAGTCAGGAAGACCTGCATTCAAATTTGACCTCAAACACTTACTAGCTATGTGACCCTGGGCAAGTCACTTAATCTCTATTCACCTTAATGCACTGGGGAAGGAAATGGCGAACAGCTCCACTTTCTTTGCCAAGAAAACCCCATGGACAGAGTTAGATGTGACTCACCAACAATAATGTTATTGGACAGCTAGGTGGCATAGTGGATAAAGCACTGGGCTTAGAATCAGGATGCTTTGTCTTCATGAGTTCAAATCTGGCTTCAGATACTTACTAGCTATGTGACCCTGAGCAAGTCACTTAATCCCAATTGTCTCAGTTTCCTCATCTGTAAAATGAGCTGGAGAAGAAAATGACAAACCACCTCAATATCTTTGCCAAAAACAAAACAAAACAAAACTCAAAGTGGGTCATGAAGAATAAGTATTATAAACACCATTATCCTTATTTATGGGACTAGGAGGCACCGTGGATAAAACACCAGGCCTGGAGTCAGGAAGACCTGAATTCAAATCCAGCCTCAGACACTTACTAGCTGTGTGACCCTGGGAAAGTCACAAAGAGTTGAACATGACTTTTTGGAGGTTGCTGGTATTCTATCAGTCAGAGCCTTACAGCCTCATTGGAAGAATTTTGTTGTTAAAAAATGTGTTTTTGTTTTAAGGAGCAGTCTGGGCTTACAAGCGATGTACAATTTACTAAATGCCATCTCATTCTCTGTCTCCCTCCAATGAGAGTCTAGGCCCATCTCACTGAACTACTGCAGTGTCTCTCTGTGATGCATATACCAGCAGACAAACCAATCAGCTGCTCATCCAACTATAAATCATAGTGGAGGAAGGAAGCATTCTTTTTTCCACCTGGCATTTCTTGCATGGAGTGTCTGGCCAAACTGAGTGCTTATGAGTTTCATTAGGCAGCTCTGCAGGGCATAATACAACTGCAAACGAAAGCTTCTGAAGGTCCTTAGAAAAGCTTGTGGAGGACCTTTTTTCTTTGGACTCTGTGCTGGGCATCTTTCCCTAGAGCAGTAAGCACCTCTAATAAGCATCTCTCTCCTCCTTATACATGTTGCTTGGCATTAATCATCAGGGTGCTGGTTGTCAAACAAACCTATTTCTGTTGTTGCAGATATCAAGAAATGTTGTATGATATTAACATATGCATAGGAAACATCTCATTGGAAGACAGCCTTTAAAGCTCTATTCTGCTCTATTGAAATCAAACTCATTTTTTTTAAATCAAGAAATAAGCACTGAGTGAATGTGTTTTCTCTGTGTCTTTCAGTCAATTATGTCTGTGAAGATGTAGTGGACTGTGGAATATCATTTATGAAATTCTATCTTCAGCATGGGCCTTGAAATGACACCTCCCGCCACTCACTTGCAGGGGGAAGGTGAAATTCATGGGTATAGAAGGCTGCATATGTCTTCTGAATTTTCAATGTATTAACCAGTTTTGCTGATTGGTCTTTTTGTCTTCTTCCTCTTTTTTTTCTTTTAAAAATATCCTTTCTTATGCAGAATGACTCTCCAGGAGGAGGAATGATACAATGGGAAACTGAGACAATGTAAAAATGAAAGATATCAATCAAATTTATTTTTTTTAAAAAGTCAAAAATTGGTTTTTACATGCACCTGGGAAATAAGATATACAAGCACTGGGGATAAAACTCCATCTTGCCCTACTAGAAAGTCAAAGAGAGGATGGGGGAGGATATAAGAGAGACCAGATTGAGGGAAGGGGTATTCAGTAAGCTCACTATCTTGGGGTGGGGGGTAGGGGAAAGACTGGGAGAAAATTTGTAACTCAAAATCTTGTGGAAATAGAAGTAGAAAACTAAAAATAAAATTTAAAAAAAAGTCTACCAATTTCCTTCTTATATTCTCAACAAAGGTCCTCTGGAGAAGTGGGAAAATCATTCTCAAAAGGATTTTGATCAAGTACGTCGTCGGCATATGCTGTGATCCCTGCTACTGAAGAAAGCTGAAGCTGGTGGATCACGGGAGATCAGGAACGATGAAATACAAGCAGAACTGAGTTTGATCACGTGTTCTCATTAAGTCCAGCAGCAATACACTAAGTCCCTAGGAGTAAGAGGGTCACCAGACTGAGGAGCAAACCACCCAGGACAGGTGAAACAAAGCAGGTCAACATTTCTCTTCAATCAGCAGTAGGATCAGGTGGGTCCATGAGTTGCTACTACCTTTCCAGCCAGGGAGAGACAGGGAAACCTAGTCATTAATAATAATATTCCTGCCACCACTGCTAATAATAATACCTAACATTTATATAGAACTTGTAATGTACGAAGCACTGTGCTAAGTGTTTTATAAATATTATCTCACTTGATTATAGATGGATGATAAATGTATAGATAGGCTGATAGATGGGTAGATGGAGGGAGGGAGGGAGGGAGGGAAGGAGGGGAGAGGAAGGAGGAAGGAGGGAAGGAAGGGAGGAAGGGAGGGAGGAAGGAAAGAAGGAGGGAAGGAAGGAAGGAAGAAAGGAAGGAAGGAAGGATGGATGGAAGGAAGTAGGGAAGGAAGGAAGGAAGGAGGAAGGGAGGGGAGGAAGGGAGAGAGGGAAGGAGGGGAGAGAGGGAAGGAGGGGAAAGAAAAGGGAGGAAGGAAGGAAGGAAGGAAGGAAGACTTGTAGAGGTGGGAAATTAAGCATAAAGGTCACTGGTTAGTGATTTCCTACAACCTTTTTTCAGCAACAATATTGTCAGTGATTTTTTTTCTCCACTCACAGGATCATATAGCTACAGCTAGAAGGGACATTGGTGGCCATCTAGTTCAAACTCCTCATTTTACTAATGAGGAAATTGAGGCCCAAGGAGGTTAAGTGATTTGTCAAAGGTCAATAATAAGCATTAAAGGAAAGATTTCCATGCAGACCCTCTCTTCCCAGTACACTGCATCTCACTGCCTTTCCCACTTTCAGGTTATCTTGAGAACTGATCCCTCAACGCCTTCAGAATCCTGTCACCTCCAGCACAATTGTCCTGTCTGTGTATTCAGTCTGCTCCCCATATCTGTTTTCTCCAGGGCCAATTTTGCTTCCTCACCGGGCACAGGCTGTAGGAGTAAAGAGCTATCCTGGGTGGGAAGGGAGGGACAGATGGGCTCCACTGTCATTGATGAATAGTTTGCTGTAGAAATATGGAAAGAAATATATTTTCTAATTTTCTTTTGCTTATTGCCCGCCTTCCAGTTTCAGCCATAAATGCTCTTAGGGTGGTCTGACTTAATTGGGTTCACATAGTCTGCAAACGGTTTTTGCCTTAACTGCTTTTCACTGTTTGTAAGCCCACACTGCTTGTAATCTTCCACAATCCTCCTCCACTGAGCTTTCGAAAATAAGTTTCTGTTGAAGAGTCACAGAATCTCAGGGCAGAAAGAGTCCTCAGGGACCATCTAGTATTTAGTACAACTTGTGCCTGAACAAGAATCCATTCTCTGCCAGGCATGGGGTAATACAGGAGGCACACCTATAGTCCTGGCTACTAGGTGAGGCTAAGGTTGGGGATCAGGAGTGCCAGGCTGCCTTAAGGTTAACACTGATCAAATGGTCTCTCTGAGTCCAGAACCAACATGGGGCAGGAAGGAGGGCACCGGGCTGCCTAAGCAGGAACAAAGTGACCCAGATTAAAGGTCAACTATGGCTATGTTTCCTGTCAGGCTAAGATAGGAAGACTCAAAAACAAACAGAACAAAAACAAAACCTCCCCAACCTTTCCAAAATAGGGCTAGTCAGCCTTTGCTTGAAAATGTCCACTGAGGAGGAACCCCCTATCTACCCAGACAGTCCATTCTGCTTTAGGACTGCTATCATTGTTTAAAAAAAAATGGATCATCCTTGCATCAAGTCTAAATTTTTGTGGTTCATTGCTCCTACTTCTGCCCTCTAGGATGACCTTTTCTACATAATAGCCCTTCAAATTCTTGAAGACAGTCATCAGGTCCTCCCTAGCCATCCCCACCATACTTAAGTTAAATCTTCTCTGGACTAAATAAGGGAGGAGTGAACAAGCATTTATTAAGTACCTACTGTATGCCAGTCATTGTGCTAAACTTTTTACAGATAGTCTCTCATTTGATCCTCAAAACAAGCCTGAGAGGTTGGTGCTATTTTATCCCCATTTTACAGTTGAGGAAATTGAGGCAGGCAAAGGGAAAGAGACTGTACTGGGTCCCACAGCTAGTAAATGTCTAAGGTCAAATTTGAACTCAAATCTTCCTGACTCCAGGCCCAGCACTCTATCCACTTTACCATTTAGCTACCCAGTTTCTTCAACCAATTCCTACATAGTATCATCTTGAAGCTCTTTAATCATTCAAGTTACCCTCCTCTGGATACTCTCTGGCTCATTTATATCCCTTCCAAATTGGGGTACCCAAAGCTGAATACCATACTTTAGTTATGACCTAAACAAACCAGCAGGATTATGGATTTACTAATCATAGACACTGCCTCTTTTAATGAAACCTAAAATGGTATGATTTTTGGCTGCCATGTCATATGATTAACTCATTTTGAGCTTGTAGATCCCCAATATGCTCAGACCATTTTTAGAAAAAATTACATCTTGTCATATTGATTCCTGTCTTGTACTTCGGAGGCTGACTTAAAGAAAAAAACAAACCAAAATGTAGGACTTTACATTAATCCCTATTTTCTTAGATTCAGACAGATTTTATATTCAATTCAATAATTCAATTCAACAAAGTTTTATTAAGCATCTACTATGTGCCAGGTGCTAAGTGCTGAGAATAAAAAATAAGATAAAAAAAGATAGCTTGAAAAAAATAAAATTAAAAAAGGAAGAGAGTTTATACCCTCAAGGAGTTTACAGTTTAATGACAGAAGACAACAAACAAAAGGAAACTGGAAAGTGGACCAGGGACTACAGTGGGGAGAGGGAAGGAAAGAAGGAAATCATATTCCTTAGGGTGCAAACCAATCAGAGCTACAGATGGAAAGTGGAAAGTTAGCTGGAAAATCCAGGTCCAGCCTTCCTTTATTTAAAGGAAAGGTTTGGGAGGAGTTTGTGCTCCACTCTCCCACTCTCTGTTCAGAGGGAAGAGGAGGTTGAGGGAGTTGGCAAGGTTCTACCCTATCCAGATTTTTCATATTAATTTTTTCTTTTGGTGTGTTAGCTATCCTTCCCAGCCTTATGTTATATGATAATACAACAACCATTATATACTGCTTGCCTTCTCAGTGGATGGAGAGGGACTGGAGGGAGCGAAATAATTTGGAACTGAATTTTTTATTTTTTATATTTTATTAAACAAATGCTTTATTAACTTCTGGTTTACATAATTCATTTCCACCAAATTTTGATTTACAATTTTCCCCCATTTTTTCCCTACCCACCACCCCAGAATAGCAATCCCACTAGATATCCCCTCATCCAATCTGCTCTCTCCCATATCTTCTCCCATACCCCCTTCGACTTTGCCATTAGGGCAAGGTGAATCTCTGAGCCCCAATGCCTGGACATCTTATGAAACATTTAATTTTAAAACTTCAATTTTCAGATCCATTCCCTTCCACCCTTGTCACCCACTCCCTCTGAGAAGATAAGCAATTCAGTATGTGTTGTACATGTATAGCTATGCAAAACATTACCACAGTAGATATACTGAAAAAGACTGCTTATATTTCCCTCCCACCCATCTCACCTCCCACCTGGTCCATTCCCTACATTGATCCTGTCCCTCTTTGATAGTGGGTACTTCCAACCTCCCCTCCGTCCTCCCCCCTCTCATCCCTCTTTCCCCTACTCAACTGCAGGGTGAGATATCCCATTTACTATGTATGTGATTCTCTCCTTGAGCCAACTTCAATGAGAATATGGTTTTGCCTTTTTGCCTTCCTGTTCTTCCCCTCCCCTGCAACTACTTCCCCTTGCCTCTTCTACATGAGATAGTCTGCCCTACCTTGTCTCTCCCCATCTCCTCCTGCCACCCTCCTCTCTCACCTCTTGACTTCACCCCTCAAGAATCATCCCTTCCCATCAAATTCAACCTGTGCCCTCTATCCATGTATACATGTAAACATATGCCCATATACCCTTCTTCAGTTATTTTCATAATGAGAAAGTTTCATCAGACACAGTTATTGTTTTTCCATGTAGGAATGTAAATAGTTCAACTTTGATAAGTTCCTTTTGATTTCTTTTCCTTGATTACCTTCTCAAGCATCTCTTGCTTCTTGTGTCTGAATGTCAAATTTTCTATTCAACTCTGGTTTTTTCCTCAAGAATGCTTGAAAGTCCTCTATTCCACTGAATGACCATATTTTCCCCTGAAACAAGATACTCAGTTTTGCTGGGTAGGTGACCCTTTGCTTCAATCCCAGCTCTTTTGCCCTCTGGAATATCATATTCCATGCCCTTCAGTACCTCAGTGTAGAAGCTGCCAGGTCCTGGGCTATTCTGATTGTGTTTCCACAATTTTGAAATTGTTTCTTCCTGGCTGCTTGGAGTATTTTCTCCTTGATCTGGGAATTCTGGAACCTGGCTATAATATTCCTAGGAGTTTTCTTTTTGGGATCTTTTTCAGGAGGCGATCGGTGGATTCTTTCAACCTCTATTTCCCCCTCTGGGTCTAACACATCAGGGCAATTTTCCTTGAGAATTTCTTTAAGGATGATTTCTAGGTTCTTTCTTTGATTGTGGCTTTCAGGTAGTCCAATAATTTTTAAATTATCTCTCCTGGATCTATTTTCCAGGTCAGTGGTTTTTCCCATGAGATATTTCACATTGCCTTCTATTCTTTCATTTGTTTGCATCTGTTTAACAGCATCTTGATTTCTCATAAAGTCACTAGCTTCCATTTGCTCCAGTCTAACTCTGAGGGAATAAATCTCCTCATTGAGCTTTTGAGATTCTTTTTCCATCTGGCAAATTTAGCTTTTTAAGGCATTCTTCTCCTCATTGCCTTTCTGAGCCTCTTTTGCCATTTGAGCTAGTCTATTTTTTAAGTTGTTATTTTCTTCAGTCAGGCTGTTGACTGTCATTTCATACTTTTCTTGCATCTTTATCATTTCTCTTCCCAAATTTTCCCCCACTTCTCTTATCTGCTTCTTAAGGTCCTCTATGGCCTGTAGCCAGCTTGTATTTTCATTTGGGGCTTTTGGTGCAGGAGTTCTGACTTCACAGTCCTCCTCCATGCTTTGATCCTCTTTGCACCTAAAATAGGAGTCCAATGTTGAATTTTTCTGTTTATTTTGTTTCTCTTGCCTAGGCATGTTGCCACTTAATTACTTGATTTGGGGGCTTGTTGCTACAGTAGGACACTGCCACCAGACAGGGGAGCTTCTGCCCAAACGTGGGGTCTTCACAACTTCCGCAGGTTGGGTGGCCTCTGTAAAGCCTCCACCTGCTCTGGCAAATTGGATACCCACCCCAAACATCCCCCCCAGACCACAATCCAGATCCAGGCAGTTTAAAGCAAGAGCGATTAACCTCCAAGACTGATTGCTGGATCTCCCTACAGTTCGCAGACCAGGAGCTAGAGCAGCCACTGACACTGCAAAATGGCTTCTGTGCCATGTTTCTTCAGCAGCTTTTCACCCCCAGGGGAGGCGCATTCCCCAAATACTGGTCCCAAAGTCCATAGGGCACTAACCTCTCACTTTGACCTAGGCATATCTGTGCTGATAATTCTGGAATCTCCACAGCTGCTGGTGTTCTGGGATGCCTCCAGCAGGCTGCTGGCCCAGGTGCCCTAGGGCTAAAATCACGGCTCAGGTGGGCCTGGGCTCAGCTCCCAGAGCACTGTGCTGTGGGTTCCCAGCGTGCTGTGCTGCCTGCTCTCAGAGCACTGTGCTCACTGCTCCCTGCAGAGCTGCTGGGTTCTCCTCAGTGGGAGGTTAGTTTCTCTGTGTAGTTCTGTGGGTGCTGAGGCTCCAGACGTTGTTCAGAGTCCCCTTTTACATCGGAACTGAATTTTTTAAAAAGGAATGTTTAAAATAACTAATAATTATAGCTAGCATGTACTTGAAGGTTGGCAAAGCACTATACATATATTACTATCTCATTTGAGTCTCACAACAATTCTGTGAAGTAGATTCTAGTTTTCCCATTTTACAGATGAGCAAACTGAGACTGAGAGAGGTTAAGTATCTTGCTCAGTCATGCAACTCATAGAAGACATGGGCTTTGAATTTAAATTGCTCCTGGCTCCAAATTATAATTTCCCTTGAAGGTAGATGCTAATGAGAGCATGAATTTACATTTGAGGAAAGTGAGGCAAACAGGGGCAAAGTGACCCCAAGGGTCAAACAATTTGTCTGAGGTCAGAATTTGAAGTCCAGGCCCAGTGTTCTATCTACTGAGCCAGCTAGCCTCCCCAACTTGATAGTAGCAAAAGTGCAATAATACATAATCTATATAACACTTCTTAAACTGTGGGTCTCAACTCTGAAAAAAGTCGCAACAGTAAAAGGTTTCTGAATATGCAAGGACCAAAAATTAATTCAAAATCAAACATGTAATGAATCCAGGGTGTTTCTGGCAGCACTTACCCGTGTTGTATCAAGCAAATTCACTGCAGCCTTGGTTCTGTACACAAAGCACGCACACTTTGTATTGCACATGCCCTCAGGTCACACAAAACCAACAAACACTGCTGAAACTCATCAATGGAAAAAGTTTAAGAAGCCCTGCACACAGGTCACTGCAAATTTCTTCCGGTTCTCTGTATATAAGTGAGATCCTCATTTCTAAATTATTCTTGCCTTTAGGTCCTCTGGATTAGGCCCTAAACCAGCATTGTTGGTGTCCCTTCATTTGGCAAGGAGGTCAAGTATTTGCTTGCTAGGGCATTTTTTAGGGTCTGAGGTCCTCTTGGCTATGACAACATAGTGTAGTGAGCAGAGAGCTGGCCTCAGTGCCAAGAAGATCTAAGTCTCTCCTCTCATACTCATTGACCCTGGGCAAATCAATTCAGCTCACGATGGCCCAGGTAAGTCTCTAATGAATGAGAGAAGGTGCCAACTTACCCTGATAGATTTTCCTCATTCAGGGTCCCTTATACCAGTAAAATCACAGGTCCAGTCTCTATTCCTTTTTGAAGCATTACAACTTAGTTGTCTATATTACAAATTTAATCTTCACAACATTCCCCTGTAAAGCAGATAGGAGAAGCATTATTGTACCCATCTTAGAGATGAGGAAATTGGACTAAGAAAAACTAAGAGACTTGTGCAGAGTCAAAAGTAGCTAGTGGCAGAGCAAGGATTTGAATGCAAGTGTTCTCATTGTAGGATCTCTGCTCTACATTGTCTGGATTAAGTTTCTCTGAAAGGGAGAGAAAGGTTGAACAGGAGACAGAAAAAGCAGTAACTGGCACAATGGAAGCTTTTGATATAGAAGTTTCTATATGTTCTCATGCATTAGAAAATCACACTGAGGAGGCCTTCATTAGGCATGTTTATTCTCCTTATTTTTATACAGTTTTCTGTTTTATTGTATATTTACACATACACTTTAGAAATAAGTGAAAATGGAGCATCTGTCCCATAAGTGTTGCTCATCAAAGTATGATACAATCATCCCAGCCCTACAGACAATCTGCCATAGGAATGTGTTTTTCAATTTCAATTTGTGAATTTCAATTCACAAAACATTTATTACCCACCTACCATGTGCAAGGCTCTGCGTTACGCATTGGGAAATAAAGATGAAAAACATGGGCCATATCCCAAAGAGTTTATTTACTACAGAATTTAACATGAAACAAGAAGCACAGAATCTTCATATTGGATGGAATCCCCAAGGCCATCTCATTGAATTGGTGCCTGACCAAAAATCCCTTCTTCAACATCCTTGACAAATGGGCAACCAGCCTCTGCATGAAAATCTTTAGGAGAAACTCATTCCTTCCCAAGGTAGTCTAACCCATTTTTCAAAAACTCTAACTGGTAGGAAGTATTTCCCTCTACTAAACCTTTATCTGCCTCTGAGATTCCAAGGCATGACTCCTTGTTTTGCTTTATGAGGCCATTTGATGTCATGTAGAATGAGCATACCTCAAACACTTGAAGTCAGCTAACATAACCCCTGAGTGCTCTCCGAGTTAAGCATTCCAAGTTCATTCAATCAGTCTTCATATTGTCACCTAGATATCCTTTATTATCTGGTTTCCATCATCAGAACACCCTACATCTCATCAATGATCTTCTTAAAATACGGTTCCCAGAAATGAATACATTCCTCACAATATGGTCTGACCAGGAAAAGCACAGTTAAACTATCACCTCTTTCATTCTTTGCACTGTCACCCAACACAGCCCAAGTTTGTATTTGCTTGTTTAGGCTGTCCTAACACATGAGTGACTCATACTGAGTCAGTGGTCTACTAAGGCCCTCCAAATCTTTTTCAGATATGCAACTAACTAGCCATAGATCATAGAATCATAACTCTAGAGCCAAAAGGGACCTTAGAGGCCAACTTATCCAACCCTTATTTTCACAGATGAGAAATCTGAGGCCCAAGGAGGTTGTATCTGCCTCATCACATGTAACCAACCAATTACCATGTCTTTTCATTTCTACCTCTTCACATCCATTCCCCTCTCACTACTCACAGAAGCATCATTTTGGTTCAGGCCCTAACCCTTAGTCTCACTATTAAAATGGCTTCTTAATGTTTTCCCCTGCCTCAAATCTTTCCCCCAATCCAACCTATCCTTCACACAACCATCAAAGTGACTTTCCTCAAGCAGAGGTCTGACCATGTAATTCCCCTTCCCAACAGACTTCATTGACTCCCTGTTGCCTCTCTGATCAAATGTAAACTTACCTATTTGACTGCTAAATCCATCCCTTCACAACCTTGCCCCAATCTATCTACTTTTCTAAATTTCTGTTTTTGCTTTTTTTTGGAGGGCAATTGGGGTTAAGTGACTTGCCCAGGGTCTCACAGCTAGTTTTTGGGTTAAGTGTTTGAGGCCGGATTTGAACTCGGGTCCTCTTGACTCTAGGTTTGGTACTCTAATCACTGCACCACCCAGCCACCCCTACTTTTCTAAATTTATGCCCCTCCCCACACTCTATGGTCATCCCACACTGGCCTTCCAGCTATTCCTCACATAGAGTCCTCCTCCTCCCATCTACCTGCCTTTGCATTGGCTGACCTGTATTTCTGGAATGCACTCTCATTTGCATCTCACACAATGTCTTATTTCCTTCAGGACTCAACTCAAGCACCAACTCTTACTGGAAACCTTTCTTGACTCCCCCTCCCTAAACCAGTAACTTCATTTCAAACTATTTTGTATTGATTTTGCATACACATATTTCTCCATGGTGTCTTCCCTGATGGAATGAAAACTCCTTAAGAAATCAGGGACTGTTGTATTTACAATGATGGTGCTTGGCACTTAACAGACACTTAATAAATTCTTGTGGCTTACTTGCTTGCTTGATTGCCCAGGCAAACAGGTGGCAAATATGAGAGGTGAGATTTAAATTCAGGTCCTCTCAGTGCTATTTCAACTATGCCACATAGGCCCCTAATGCACAAGACTTTGCATTTATTTCTGTTGAATTTAATTTTATTAGATCTAACCCAATGTTCTAGTTTGCCAAGATATTTTTGCATCCTGACCCCCATCATCCAGTGTGTCAACTACTCTTTCTAACTTTGTGTCATCTGAAAATATGATAAATATGCCATCTCTTCCTTCACCCAAGGCATTGATAAAAATGTTACTGCTGAAAGTTAATAGGGTGTCAATAACCTAAGGTACTCTGACAACTGGAGACTAAGCTCTATTTTTAAAATTATTCTAAGGCTAGGGGCGGCTAGGTGGCGCAGTGAATAGAGCACCGGCCCTGGAATCAGAAGGACCTGAGTTCGGAGCCGGCCTCCGACACTTAATCCGCACAAACAAAAACCTAGCCGTGTAACCTTGGGCAATTAACCCCAATTGCCCTAAAGGGGCGGCTAGGTGGTGCAGTGAGTAAGAGTGCCGGCCTCGGAGCTGGGATGACCCGAGATCAGATCCGGCCTCAGAAAATGAGCACCCACGCATAAACAATGACTAGCCGTGTAACCTTGAGCAAGTTACTTAACCCCAATTGCTTTAAAAAAAAAATTATTCTAAGGCTTAATCAATTGTGATCATTGAAAAGGGGCATGCCAAAGGTTTCATCATTAGTTGGGATCTTTGAGGCCATTCTTCAGATGAATTTGTGCTTAATAAATATGAATTTAGGGACAACTAGGTGGTACAGTGAATAGAACACCAGTCCTGGAGTCAGGAGGACCTGAGTTCAAATCTGAACTCAGACACTTAACACTTACTAGCCATGTGATCTTGGACAGGTTGCTTAATCCCAATTGCCCTCCAAAAATAAAAATAAATAAATAAATATGAATTTTAAAGATTTGGTACAATAGTGCCTATCATTTGGTAAGTACCCCTGAACAAGTGGTGTTAAAATGACATGGCAGGCCTAACAGAGCTGAGAAGAAGTGCTAAGAGCTTATCTTATTCTGGCCAGGCAGGAAACTCAAAACCTGTCTGATCAAAAAGCTTATGTTCACACATAGAAAGAGCCAGATCTCCAAAGACCAACAGGGTCAGGACCACAGTGAACAAAGAAACATTTACCTGGCAGTCTTTTTCCCAAGAAAACCTTATAACCACAGTGCAACCAAGGGACTGGGAATGGGTCAACAAGAGCATACACAATAACTCTGCTTGCTACTAATAATCCACACGGAGGTTTAGTAAGCCTGCTTCCAAAAATGCGTGATGAAGGGCCCTTTTCCCTCCTGAATTCAGGAAAGTGCAAAGGCATCCTGACTGTTTGTTACTGACTTAAATCTCACTGCTGAATCAGAAAAGGCAAGACAAAAAAAATATCTTGCCCTTCCCTAGTGAAGAAGAAGAAATATTAAGGCATATCAGAAGAAAAAGAGGTAATAGCTGACCTGCCTTGGGAAAGGAGTTTCCTCACCTGGAAGTTCTCTATAACAGTGAAATCAAAGGTCCAACCCCTATCCCTTTATCTGTAACACACTCCAGTCAAGCTACTACCAAAGGTGGGGAATCTCTGGCCTTGAGGCCACATGTGGTCTTCTAGGTCCTTGGGTGTGGCCTTTTGACTGAGTCCAAGTTTTATAGAACAAATCCTCCTAATAAGTGTGTTTGTTTTGTGAAGTTTAGATTCAAAGGACCACACTTGAGTACCCAGAGGGCCACATGTGGCCTAGAAGTCACAGACATTCCTTGAACTCAAACATTCCATCTACAACCTCTGTGCGTTCAGGTAAGTCATAAGGCATTTTCACCTTCCACTTTCTCCTGTAAGAATCTCTCTTATTTCAAGGTTCAGCTCACCTTCCCAGTGAATTCCCTTCCTAACCCTGTGTTTGAAAGTGTTCTATCCTTTTAATGTTCCCTAGAACACTTTCCCTTGAGTTATCCTTTGTCCTCATGACACTGTACCTAGTAGCATATTTATTTGTGTATATATCTGATCCCCTCTATTAAACCATAAATTAATTCACTGATGCAGAAATTATATCATGGTCTTCCTCTTTGTTTACCCAGGACATGATATTCATATAAACATAGCACACTTAAAATTAAAATAAACATTTGCTAAGTGAATAAATGAGAAAACATAAAGTGCTATATAATTGTAACTTACTAAAACCAAGGAGACATTCTAAAATATTTAAGTCAAACATCTTTTAATTGTAAAGCATACAGAAATATGCTGCTGTTTTTATGTCGTTCATGATTTTTTCAAGTCAGCTAGGTTTTATCATGCACCCACTGGGTGCCTAGTATTATGTTAGCCACTAGGGGCAGATTAAGAGAAAGGGAATGAGATGATAAAGTATCCATAAGGTTCCATCCATGCCTTCAGGCAATTTATAATATTACAGTATTGTCAGATCTGCCCATTCTGAACTTCAGAAGAACTGCATTGTGGGTCTGCTCAGTCTGTGAACAACATCAAAAAACAAGGGGGTAATTAACATCTCTACAAGTAGCCCTTTATATGGTGTTTCAATAGAACATTTTATCCTCAGGCTGGCTCACTTAGTCATTAATGAACCTCAGTTAATTAGCTAGAGGCAGCCAGGTGACACAGTGGAACCTGGAGTCAGCAAGACCTGAGTTCAAATTTACCTTAAGATGCTTATTTGCTGTGTGACTTTGGACAAATCACTTCATCTCTCCCACTCTCATTTTCTTCATCTGTAAAATGAGGATAAATTATCTTATCTACCTCCTAAGGTTGTTGTGAGGATCAAATGAAATGATATTTGTAAAGTACTTTACAAATCTTAAAACACCACATAAGTGCTAGGTATCACTGTTGTTATCAATTCATTCATTCTGAGAAGTCAAGTTAACAAACATTCGAGTGTTTACTTTCTACTAGTGTGCTAAGCACTGGGAATGTACATGCAAAACACAACACCCTCTCCAAGGCTAAACAGGGAGTAATATCTGCATCCCCCTTTATAGCTACATTTCTATCTGTTATATGAAAGGAGCAATTGCTAATGATTTGATAACAAATTAAAGGCAGATCTCCTATGGAAAGCCCTAGGTATGTAAAAATAGCATTGATTATGATAATAGCAATAATAACAATTACCGGCAATTCAATACAATAAAATAAACATTTTATTAAGCACCTACTATGTGCCAGCCACTCTGCTAAGCAATAAGGATATAAGTAAGGAAAAGAAAGACAATCCCTTGTGTCAAGGAACTTGAAATCTAGTGGGAGAGGATGACACACGAAAGCAGGCTGGAAGGTGGGGATCCCCAGCACAAGGGCGTCACATTCTGTGGAGTCCAAAACAAGCAGAACTGCTGATGGAAAGGGGGGCATTAGCATTTCTATGATGCTTTACAGTTTGCACAGTATTTCATATATGTTATCCCATTTCATCCTCACAGCACTGTGAGGTAGGTGCTATCATCCCCATTGTACAGATGAAGGCATTTGACTCTTTTTTTTAAACAAATGCTTTATTAACTTCTGTTTTACATCATTCATTTCCAGCAGATTTTGAGTTACAATCATTTCCCCCCGTTATTTCCGTACCCAACCTCCCAGAATAGCAGTCCCACAAGATATCGCTTCCTCCAATCTGCTCTCTCCCATACCTTCTCCCATAACCCCTTCAACTTTTCCATTAGGGGAAGGTGAATTTTTGTGTCCCCTGCACACTCCCAATTATAAGCAAAAGAGTATTAATAATAGTATTTATATATATTTGAAACATTTAATGTTAAGACCTCGAATTTCAGATCCATTTCCTTCCTCCCTTGTCACCCATTCCCTCTGGGGAGATAAGTAATTCAGTATATGTTGTACATGTCTAGCTATGCAAAACATTATCATAGTAGATATATTGTACAAGGCTGCTTATAATTCCCTCCCACTCATCCCACCTCCCACCTGGTCCATTCCCTACATGATCCTGTCCCTCTTCTATAGTGGGTATTTCTAACCTCCCCTCCCCCCAAGGATGCCCTCCCGTCCATCATCCCTCCTCTCATCCCCCTTCCCCCTATTCTGCTGCAGGTTGAGATATCCCATTTAATATGTATGTCATTCTCTCCCTGAACCAAATTCAAGGAGAATGTGGTTTTGTCTTTTTTGCCTTCCTATTCTCCCCGTCCCTTGCAACCACTTCCCCTTGCTTCTTCTACATAAGATAGTTTACCCTACCCAGTCTCTCCCCATCTCCTCTTGCCACTTTCTTCTCTCACCTCATAATTTCATCCCTCGAGTATTCTCCCTTCCCAACAAATTCAACCTATGCCCTCTATCCATATATAACTGTAACCATATACACACACATTCACATATGTATTCATATGACCACACACCCTTCTTCCATTATTTTCATAGTGAGAAAGAAATCATCAGTCACAGTTATTGTTTTTCCATATAGGAATGTAAATAGTTCAACTTTGATAAGTTCCTTTTGATTTCTTTTCCCTGATTACCTTCTCAGGCATCTCTTCCTTCTTGTGTCTGGATGTCAAATTTTCTATTCAATTCTGGTTTTTCCTCAAGAATGCTTGAAAGTCCTCTATTCCACTGAATGACCATATTTTCCCCTGAAACAAAATACTCAGTTTTGCTGGGTAGGTGACCCTTGGGTTCATTCCCAGTTCTTTTGCCTTCTGGAATATCATATTCCATGCCCTTCAATCCCTCAGTGTAGAAGCTGCCAGGTCCTGGGCTATTCTGATTGTGTTTCCACAATATTGAAATTGTTTCTTCCTGGCTGCTTGTAGTATTTTCTCCTTGATCTGGGGATTCTGGAACCTGGCTATAATATTCCTGGGAGTTTTCTTTTTGGGATCTTTTTCAGGAGGTGATCTGTGGATTCTTTCAACCTCTATTTTGCTCTCTGGATCTAAAACATCAGGGCAATTTTCCTTGAGAATTTCTTGAAGGGTGATTTCTAGGTTCTTTCTTTGATCATGGCTTTCAGGTAGTCCAATAATTTTTAAATTGTCTCTCCTGGATTTATTTTCCAGGTCAGTGGTTTTTCCCATGAGATATTTCACATTGCCTCCTAATCTTTCATTTGTTTGGATCTGCTTAACAGCATCTTGATTTCTCATAAAGTCATTAGCTTCCATTTGCTCCAGTCTAACTCTGAAGGAATGAATCTCCTCAGTGAACTTTTGAGATTCTCTTTCCATCTGGCAAATTCGACTTTTTAAGGCATTCTCCTCATTGCCCTTCTGGGCTTCCTTTGCCATTTGAGTTAGTCTATTTTTTAAGGTGTTGTTTTCCTCAGTCAGGCTGTTGACCCTCATTTTATACTTTTCCTGCATCCTTCTCATTTCTCTTTCCAATTTTTCCTCCACTTCTCTTATTTGATTTTTAAGGTCCTTCTTAAGGTCCTCTATGGCCTGCAACCCGCTCATGTTTTCCCCTGGGGCTTTTGGAGCAGGACTTCTGACCTCACAGTCCTTTTCCCGCTCCATGCCCCCAAAATAGGAGTCTAGGGTTGCAGTTTTCTGTTTCCTTTGCCTTGGCATGTTGCCACTTAATTACTTGACTCTTGGGCTTGTTGCCACACTATGGCTTTAAGGCCAGATAGAGGAATTTTCGTCCCAAATGTGTGTGGGGCAACTTCCGTTTCTGGCAAGCTGTAGACCCACCCACGACTTCCACCCTAGATCACAATCCAGATCCAGGGAGGTTAAAGCAAGAGCGATTACCCCCCAAGACTGATTGCTGGATCTCCCCACGATTTGTAGGCTGGGAGCCGGAGCTGCCTCTGAAAACTACAAAATGGCGTGTCTCCTCAGTGGCTTCTAGCCCCCAGGGGAGGGAGCCGACGCATTCCCCAAATACTGGTCCCAAAGTCCATAGGACACTAACCTCTTACTTTGTCCTAGGCATGTCTATGTTGATAATTCTGGAGTCGCCACAGCTGTTGGTGTTCTGGGGTCTCTCCAGCCGGCTGCTGGCCCTGCCGCCCTGGGGCTAAAACCTTGGCTCACAGGGACCTGGGCTCTGCTCGACTCGGCTGCCCGCGCTCTGCGCACTGCACTCTGCTGGCTCCCAGACTGCTGCGCTGGTCCTTCCTGCGGGGCTGCTGGGCTGTCCTCAGCGGGAGGTTAGGTTCTCTGTGTCGTTCTGTGGGTGCTGGGGCTCCAGAAGTTGTTCAGAGTCCCCTTTTACATAGTTTGGGGGGAATCTGGGGGCAGAGTGGCTTGGATGAGCTGTTTCTACTCTGCCATCTTGGCTCCGCCCCCAACTCTTTTTTTAAAAATCATTTTTATCAATAACATGGATAAAGGCATATGTGGTGCACTTATAGGATATATGGATGATACTATGGGTAGTAGTATGCTATGAGTAGTATGCTCAATGACAAAATCAGGATCCAAAAAGATCTTGGCAAACTAGAACACTGGACTGATACAAACAAAATTATATTTAATCTTGATAAATGCAAAGTCAATTTAACAAAGAGAAGCCAGCGCAAGCATGGCTACACAATAGTTTGCCTGAAAAAAGATCTGGGGGTTTTAGTGGACTCCAAGCTTAATATGGGTCAGCAATGTGATAATATCAGTCAAAAAAAAAAAAAGGCAAATGAAACATCTGGGTTTCATTGCTGTTGTCATTTCAGTCACATCCAAATCTTCATGACCGCATTTGGGATTTTCTTGGCAAAGATTCTAGAATGGTTTGCCATTTCCTTCTCCAGGTCATTTTACAGATGAGGAAACTGAGACAAACAGGGTAAAATGACTTGGCCAGGGTCACACAGCTAGTAAGTGTCTGAGATCAAATTTGAATTCAGGTCTTCCTGACTCAAGACCCAGTGCGCTATCCACTGTGCTGTCCAGCTGCCCTAGGTTTCATTAAGAGGGCCACAACATCAGAGGCAATTAGGGGGCACAATGGATACATTCTAGGCCTAAAGTCAGAAAGACCCGTTCAAATCTGTCCTCAGACACTTAATAGCTATGTGACTCTGCTCAAGTCACTTAACCTCTGTCTCAGTTTCCTTAAGTATAAAATAGGAATAATAATGTCATCTACCTCCCTGGTTATTATAAGGATCGAATGAGATAATATTTATAAAGTATTTTGTAAACCTTCACATAATAAATAAAACCTAACTCATATTAGCATCCAGTACTGGGGAAGCAATAGTCCCCTGGTGCTACACGCTGACCAGACTACATCTAGAACAGCACTGCAGTTCTGTATGCCTCATTTTATGAAAGGCGCCAATAATCTTGGTGAAGAGCTTCATCTTCATGGTATGTGACATTTGGTTGAAGGAACTGGTGATGTTTAGTCTAGAGAATACTTGGGAGGATGAGGGAAGGAGACAGACAACTCTATTCTAAGGGCTGTTACTTGGAAGAGGGTTCTATTTGGTCCCAGAAGTCAGATCTAGGCATGAGGTGCAGAAGGCTCGAAGAAGCTAATGTTGACTTGATGCAAGAAAAAAAAAACTTCCTACAATTACAGAAATACAAATGTGGAATGAGTCTTTTCAATGATTTGTGAGCTCCTGCTCATAGGAGGGCTTCAATCAAAGGCTGGATGTTGTTTTGTAGGCTGTGGAGGGGGGATCTTGCTAAGATATGGGTTGAATGAAATGGTCTCTCAGGTCCCTTTGAATTCTTAGAGTACTGTGATCTCTATGTGACAGATTAAGCACCTTGGAGAGATTAAGAGATGTAGCTAAAGTTCACAGTTTGTAAATGACAGCCAGATATTGAAAGAAGCTTTTGGATTAGTCCAATGCTCTTGATATGATGATTACAGTCTGTGTCCAAAATCCACACAATGGAGTGAGGGGAGGGAGGGAGGCAGTGGCCAGTGGGAAACTGTCAAAAAATGGGAGGGGGGGAGGCTATACTGTCTCAAGAGCAGGTCAGCTATCCTGGTCTTAGCGCCTACACATGTGCTTTAACCCAGTGGCTAATCTCCTCATGCCTCCTTTTTGCTCTGGTTTGCACCAGTATGAAAAGCCAATAAGCTCGCTGAACATTTAACCAATTAGACCGTGCCCAGGCTTTTGAAATTCCCGTTGGTTTATTAGAGTATGGTTTGCAGTTGCTGCTTTATTTAATCCCCTGTGTCACCACTGCTGTGCATTCAGTGACAAATCTTCCCTTCCAACACAGTAATTATTACTCTCTTCCTCCAGCTCAAGTCTGGGAAAGTCTCCAGGTAATTCCCATTCCTTTAGCACTGGAGAATTACCAGTCATAAAAGGGAATGGAAGTGGGGCATGGCGGGGGGGGGGAGAGACAGAGAGACAGAGACAAAGAGAGGGAGAGACACAAAGAGAGACAGATACAGAGAGAGAGAGTCACAGAGAGACAGAGTGAGAGAGAGAGTCATAGAGAGAGACAGAGAGTCACACAGAGAGAGAGTCAGAGAGACAGGGACAGAGAGAGACAGAGAGAGGGAGAGATACAGACATAGACAGACAGACAGAAACAGAGAGAGAGAGTCACAGAGAGACAGAGACAGTGAGAGAGAGAAAGACAGAGACAGAGAGAGAGAGAGAGAGAGAGAGAGAGAGAGAGAGAGAGAGAGAGAGAGAGATCACTGTAATTAAAGAAAGGTTATACAGCCAGGTGTTATCATGGAATCTCTAAATCCTGAAGGACTCAAGTATCAAAAAACATTCCTCTTGGGACGTGTTCAATTCTTCAGTAGGTTTTTGTGAGTTACTGAAGATAAGCAGACCAGATTCAAATGAATAATTTTCGTTATTTTTATTAAGATATCAAGGGCTTTTTCAGTAGAGGAGAGAAAACACTGAACTTGCCATCAGAAATAGTTGAGTTCAAATCCTGCTTCTGACACTTGCTAGCTTTGCGAATGTGGGTAAATCACAACCTCTATAACTATGTTTCCTCCTCTGCACAATGGTGATAATAACACTTATTGTTTGCATGATACGTTTGTTTTGATATTCCAGTGAAATAATCCACACAAGCATTTTTTTACCTCAAGGAACAATAGAAATTTCAGTAATTTTGGTCATTTTTTTTGTCATCATTGTTTAGTTGGGTGGTATAGTTTGTCATTTCTATATTGTCTTCTTGAGTTAATTCTTACTTAGTGGCCAACCCTGAAGTCATGACAATCTCTACTTAACCAGGTTTGGATAACATAAACAGTCCATCACTGAGCCTCTGTTGAAAGCCTCTAAAAACCCAGAGATCCCCTTCATGCCACTTAGGTGCACGTGAATGGGAAGAATTATTTTTCATAACTTTATTTAAATTCTGGTAAATATGAAAGGGGTAGAATTTGGGGGTTTTAAGTTCAGAATTTTAAAAAATAAACAAAATGTGCATTCATACCTATTATCTCATATAAGCCTCAAAATAAGGCAGGCAAGGGCATGGGTAGGGCCTGGCATCATTAAGAACTGCTCAAACCCGACTAACTTTATTTCCTTTTTTTGATGTGATTAATAAACTGATGTGTCTGGGAAACTGCTAAAAGATATAGCTTGTCCATAATTTAACAAAACATTTGGCAAAGTTTCTTATTTGATTCTTATGGAAAAGCTAATGACACATGAATAAATGATGGTGCAGACATTTTGGGGTGTTGGGGTGGATTTTGTTTGCTTCTTTACAGAATATAAACATTACAGGGGCAATGCAATCATTTATGTTGTGCCCAAATTCCCACTCTTTGTGCTAATAATCTGTGGCTTGATGGAATTCCTTGCAGTAATTTTTGTCATACTAACAAAAAGAAGATCCATCCCCTCAGCTTTTTAGAATCATTGGCTTAACATTATTTGTCATTTAGCTTTCTGGTTCTTTGACTAAGTTCTCCCTACTACTCTTGCTACTTCAATTCAGATCAATTCAAAATTCATTTATTAAAAAAATCAGTATTCATTTATTCTTCAGAGCACTGTCCTAAGTGCTGAAGGACATAATAAATATGTAGCTGAAGCAGTGGAAAGAGCCATTGAATTTGAAATATAGGACCTGGTTTCAAATCCCAGCTCTGTTACTTCCTATCCATGTGCCCCTGGGCTAGTCACTTAGCATCCCTAGGCCTCAGTTACCTCATCTGTAAAATGAAGGGGTTAAACTGGATGGTCTCTAAGGCTCCCTTTTGTCATTAAATTTATTAATCTGTAATCCTAATAACAGATCACATCATTAAAAACCCATCTTCTAAAGCACTTTGCAGGTTATGAAGTTTGCAGTAATAGATAGTAGGTGCTTAATAAATGTTGATTGTTGATTCATTGAAGTGAGGATTACAAGTGTTGTTCCTTGGCTTTCCTTCTATCAAGGTCTTTTCAAGGTCAAGAGAGATGTTAAGTAAACCTGGATTTACCATCGTTCTTTCCTGTGCCCACATAGATATGCAAGGAGCTTTCAGAAATAAGTTTGCTGTACAAAACATAAGTCAGATCTCAATTTCCTGCAGTACTAGAGGACTTCATATAGAGAAAAACATATCTCTGTTTTCCCATTCCCATGGGACCAAGAGATATTGATCTGCCCTTGTCTTCCCTTTGTTGTTGTTTTTTGTTTCATGTTTGTTTTCTTTTGTCTTTTACTCTTTTTATGATATATTTTTAAGCCAAACTTACCTCAGACTGGTATCATGCTTCAGGTTCAAAATTGGAATAAAATGCGTCAGTAGGTTCAGAATTGGAATAAAATAAATCAGTCATAGACCTTTCAACAATGAACAAAAAAGATATTTGGTCAGCCATAGCATAGAAAGGATATTCATCAAGGACAGAGCATTGGTTCAGTCAAAAAAAAAGTTTCTGTGACTCTCTATCAGCCATGCTGGTGCTCTAGTCAAGCCTAAGGGAAAACAAGTCTTATCTCCTCCTGGGCTCAGGCCACCAGGAAGCTATGTTGTCTTCATCTCTTGGGCCAATCAAGCACTGAAGATGATTTCAATACTTTTTAAAGAAAAACTACCCTAGCCTGTATGACAGATACTGATTCTACCACAGATATCATTGGCATGCATGGGCATAGTCATAGAAAGGAGACATTTTAAGCATTCATCCCTTGATGTGGTGGTCCTAGTTCTTGTTACATGTTTTATCTCTGATCTTCATAACAACCCTACAAGGTAAATGCTATAATTATCCCCATTTCACAGACAAGGAAGCTGAGGCTAAAAAAGGTAGAAGTGATTTACTTAGGGTCACACAACAAGTCAATGTCTAAGGAAGGATTCAGATTCAGGTTTTCCCGACTCAAAGTCCAGTACTATCATCTCCACTATATTACCTGGCTGCATCTAAACAGTCATTTATAAAAATTCATAATTAAAAATGTGCATTTCATATGTTTTGACTGACCTCACAACTAAAATGGATATCGTATTGCTTGCCTTTTCAATGGGGTGGGGGAGGGATTGAAGGGAGAGAAAGAATTTAGAATAAAAAGCTTTTGTTTTGTTTTTAATTTTAATTTTTTTAATGCATTTCATTCTGCCCCCTGAATGTTGCATTCTTGGAGGCTGTCTGTTTTTCCTAACCTTATTCTTGGCTCTTCCACATATTAGTTATGGTGTGACTTTCACTCTTTTCAGATTTAGTTGCCTCATCTGCAAAATGAAGGGTTTAGACTAGAATGATATACAAGGTGCCTTCAAGCTATAATATTCTATGATTCTATAAAGGGATAGGAACTGTACTTATGACTTCACTGGTCTAGAATGCTCCCAAAGGGGAGGCCTCCATTGACCAATGCAGGTCAATATCTTTTCTGCAAATTATAATCTTAGAAAGTTACCCAAGAAAATAGACTTTTTATCCCAAGAAGGTCAAAAGTGTTACGGCAAAACACAAAACTTTCCATAGATAGTGACAGGAAGGGAAGGTACATTTTTCAGACATGAGGGGAGTAGCCTCTCATCTTGACTAGGACCTGATAATAACACAGAGGATATACCAAAGTTGAGATGAATCTATGTCTTTGTGATTCTGAGGCTAGTTCTCTATTCATTATGCCACATTGCATCTATGATCGAAGAAATACTGGTTTTTAAATGTTTAACTTATGCTTTGTTCCATCTCTTTTTGGGGGGGATTTACAAGTGACTGATCTGGGGTTCAATTGAATTAATGACTAACCCTAATGGCTTCATTTTCATTTTATATGCTGGGTTTGAAGTATATGCTACTTGACTCTTTTATAAACTTTAAATAGGCTGTTTCAGAAAGCTTAATCTTTCGCTTCATTCATTCAACTTGCATTTGCTTATTATTCTACAAAGAAAGAACACGATTCGTGAAGAGGAAGAAGATACCCTACCCTCAAGTCTAGTGGGTAGGTAAAACACCAATACAATATTACATTCAACATTGTGGATTATGATATCCAAAGGACAAAGTCATTACTTAGAGCATCATAGAATGTTTCCTGAAACATGTGACATTTGAAGTAGGTTTTAAAGGATGAATAGGAATTCAAAAGAGGCAAAGAGAATGGAAAACAATCCATCCATACAGAATAGGATGAAAAAAGACATGGGGGTCAGAGAACATGAGTGAAGGTGGGAAAGAGTGCTAAGGAGAAAGTATGGAGTGGATGATGAGGCAAAGAAAAAGACAGGCAAATGTCAGTTTATGAAGAAACAGAAAGGCCAATCAGTTAGTCAGCCAGACAAAGAAGTTGAACTTATCTTAAGCTAGAGTGCCACTGATGTTTGAGTGGATAAATAGCATGATTATTTAAAAACAAAATGAAAAAATCATATGTGTTGATGGCTGCCAAGCTCAATAATAAAAAAGGTTTTTTTAGAGCAAGACTTCTAAACATTTATTTTTCTTAATAGTATTTTTCCAATTTCATGTAAAGAGTTTTCAGCATTCATTTTTGTAAGATTCTGAGTTACATATTTTTCTCCCTCCCCCCCTCCAAGACAGCAATCAATCTGATATAGCTTATACATGTACCATCATGTTAAACTTATTTCCACATTAGTCATATTGTAAAAGAAGAATCAGAACAAAAGGAGGAAATCACACAAAAGAAAAAACAAAAAAAAAAGTTTTGCTCTGCATTCAGACTCCATAGTTCTTTCCTTGGATGTGGTTAGCATTTTCCATTATGAGTCTTTTGGAATTGTCTTAGATCATTGTACTGCTGAAAAGAGCTAAGTCTGTCATAGTTGATCATCGAACAATGTTGTTATTACTGTGTACAATGTTCTCCTAATTCTGTTCACTTCACTCAGCATCAGTTCATGTAAGTCTCTTCAGGTTTTTCTGAAATTTGAGCATTCATCATGTCTTATAGAATAACAGTATTCCATTACGTTCATATAACACAACTTGTTTAGCCATTTTCCAAATGATGGGCATTTTCTCAATTTCCAATTCATTGTCACCACAAAAAGAGCTGCTATAAATATTTTTGTACATGTGGTTGAAAAGAGAAGTTTTAAAAATAAAAGGAGAAAACGTTTTGGACCACAAGAAATAATACTGATGCTCATTGTGCCCATTAATTTATTCCAAACTTAGTACTTTTTTGTCTAATGTGGGCAACATTGGAAAGATTCAAAAGGGCATTTCCATTAAAGAAACTGTAATTGTGGTCACATCCTGAGGAATACCGCCTCTGTTTTTCGTAGAATCACAGGAATTAGGGTTGGGAGTCACCTTGGAGAGCATCCAGCCCCCTCATTTTTACAGGTAGGAAAACTGAAACTCAGAAAGGAGAGGTGACTTGTTTAAGGTCACACTGGCAATAAGTAACAGAGATATGATGGTGAAGCTTTGGAGGAGGATTGTAAAGGTTGCCTTATATAGCATAAAATACATACTTAGTAAAATACAGTAAGATATTTTAAGATGTTAAAGCTCAGCACTGCACTAAAACTTTCAGGACACCTTGTATGGAAGCATTGAATCTGTATTTCTTTCTTCCTTCATTTTGCCACATTACGTTTTAAAAATATTTTCATACGGCTCTTCCCCACTACAAATAATAAGGAAATGGGTTATGATCAAATATTTTTTCCTTAGATATCACTATTTTCAAATCAGCAAAAAGTTATTGAGCACTTTTTCCCCCCCTAAGGACCAAAAGAAAGTGTGTGAAATGAAGAGAGAGCCAGGATAGGAGCCAGTGCTGGGTGTCTAGTCCCATCTCTACTAATTAACTACATGGCCTTGGAACTGTCTATAAAATGAAGAATTAATCTAATTAATCCCAGCTCTAAATCCCCAGGCCATACCTTGAACTTTAAATTTCTGCATCTTTGACCTTACCATTCTAACTCTCCTCTATACTTATCAAAGTCTTGTGCATCTTTAAAGGTACAGAATAAATAATTCCTTCTCTTTGAAATAGGGTCGTCACTTTTGAACTTCTCTAATGTTAATTATCTGTACCTTTCATTTGGAACATTATAAACTGCCTTGTATTGTTTTATTTTTCACATATATTTGTCTCCTCTTTCCCATTAGTAAGTTCTTTGAAGACAAAGATTATATTTCTTCTACCTCTTTATGTCCCTTACAGCTGTATGGCCTTGGGCAACTTTGCTAGCCTCGGTTTTCTTCTCTGTAAAATGAAATGACTGCAGTACATGACCCCAAAGGTCACTCTCAGACCCACCATTCTACTATATTCTAATTATAAACATGTCATTTGTTTTCTTTTAAGATGGATTATTTATAGCTTCCAGTATCCCTCCATGATATTGATATTCTGTCTTTAAAAAACAAATATTTCTACCTTGGTGAAATATTTTTTTAAGTATACTAATCTTTCTCAGTTGACCATGCCTATGGGCTGCCTGCCTGTTAGGTCCACTAGGTCATAGCTAAAGAAGCCTCACTCACCCAGTGACAGTATTCCCTAATTTCAGGTATATTACCTAAAATTAGAAATGTAGTTTCTTCTACACTGATCTTGCAACTTTGATTTAAGTGACAGGAAAGTCTCAGTAAAAGGTCACACTTTTTTTTTCTAAATGAAGGTATGCCCCCAAAGGAGATAATTATTCTGATTCTACATCCAATGGAAGAGGAGAGAAACATTTCCCAACACAGTCCCATTTCCAGTTAGCTGTTTGGTATGCCCTACTGCTCTTTATAGTGTGTTTAAATTTAGTCTCCTTGCTGCACACATTCAGTTCTATAATGGCCCATCAAAGATTCATGACTGAGCCCTCTCTGCAGGACTGCCCACTGATATATACCCTGTGATGAGTTTCCCCAGAGCATTAAATCCATTAGATTTAAGGGGCTGCAAATGTCTGGACATTTTTCTCATCACATACTTCACCCCATTCACATTCTAGCAAATGGCATCTAGTATATTTAAAGCCTGCTCATCTACTTCTCAGACAGATAGTACTCTCAATAATGTCTAAGGATTGAGCACCTAAGGTGCCCTAGTCATATCTGTTCCTATTCCCCAAGCATCTTTCTGAGGGGAAGACTGTGTTTAGGATACTTGAGTATCACGTGGAAGCCAAAGAACAAGAGAAGATAACACAAATCTCCAGAATGGGGGTTCTTAGTCTTTTCTCTGTCATGGGCCCCTTTGGCAGGTTGACGAATCTTATGGATCCCTTTGCAGAATAATGTTTTTAAACACAGAAAATAAAACACACACAAATACAAAGGAACAAGCCTCATAGAAATAATTGTAATAAACTTTTTTTTGCCTTTTGGAGGGCAATTGGGGTTAAGTAACTTGCCCAAGGTCACACAGCTAGGTTTTTTTGTTTGTGTGTGTGTTAAGTGTCTGAGGCCGGATCTGAACTCAGGCCCTTCTGACTCCAGGGCCGGCGCTCTACTCACTGCGCCACCTAACTGCCCTATAATAAACTTTTTAAAGTTCAAGGACCCCAGGTTAAGAACTATTGTCCTACATGCTAGCATTGATTGGACCAGCCCATTCTGGACCCAGAATTATAGTGGGGAGAGGAACAAAAATGAGTGCTTGATATGTTGAACAAAGGATAAGTTGGTCAGAATAATAGACCAATGAGTCAAGGTAATGTGATGTGAAAAGAACACTGGATAAATCAAATCTGTATCTAAGATCTGGCTCCATGATTTATTATCATTTTGTGTTAGTCTCATTGTGAGCCTCAGTTTTTCATCTGTAAAATAAGGGGGAAATAGCTCTCCTAACTCTCTCATTAGATCATGTGAGAAACCAGTGAGATAAAGTATGTGAATATGTTTTGTAATGACAAAGTTCTATGTAATTGAATGGAGAATAGAAGAAAAGACCCTACTTTAGAGTCGAATCCGAAGACCCTGGTTCATGTTCCACTTTATATGAAAACTTAACTCTGTAACAATGGGCAAGTTATTTAACTTCCCAAACTCCCATTAACATCTCATCAACCCAAACCCAACTCTTTAATGTATGTATGGAGGCCCTACAATGTTCCAGGGATTGATGCACTCCATATATACCATTCCGAGAAGCATTTAGTAGACCTGACCATCCATAAGAAATCCCTCATATTGGTAAGCCTCATTTATTGTATCTTGCTCAGACCCAGGCCTACCATGATTCTTCCAGACTATCTAAATGCCATACCACTAATACTATGGCCTGGAACTGTCAAATATGTGGCCTACAGGTCACACATGGTCTATAACACTCCTGAGTTTAGCACTGAACCAGATTAAAATGTAATTGAGAACTACTTAACAAAAGAAATAAAAATGCAATAAGATATAGATAATATAACATTTTAAAATTAGTATATGGTCCACAGAGACCCTTACATTCAGATTTGTTTCCTCCCTTTCTATATGAATTTGACATTCCTGCTCTCACCTACTCTTTCAGTCCAGGTCATATCTCAGACTCTAATCTTTAGAACCATAGGCTGTGATCAGTAAGACTTCTTCATTTTATTTTGCCGATATCCAGGCCTACCATGCCACTTCCAGACCATCCTCATGCCATGCACCCATGTATATTCCCAACCCCTTTCTCCAAACCCTTTGCCAACTCTTGCCATAAGAATAGAAATAAAAAAAAAACCACTATCACACTATCATTTTTAGAAGGGAAATGTCAATTTCTCTGTGACTCCAAATACCATCTCTTCTGACTACCCTTTACAAAGAAAGAGGAAACCTAGCATAATGGAAATAAATCTGGGATCAATTCCCATCTCTAATAATAAAATACAGTCCAATAAACATTTATTAGATGTCATACTATGTGTTAAGTACTAGAGATAACAAATAATAAAAAGAAAGAGAGTCCCTGCCCTCAAGGAACTTACAATCTACAGAGACAACACACACAAAAAAAGCAGGAAAATGTAGCACCAATGCAATATTCACAGCACTGATGGCAACTGTAAATATGCCAGCATAGTTCTCAATCACAGAATATAACAGACTCTCCATATATAAGACATAAGCAAAACATTTATTCAAACACCAGAAAACCTAATCTCAACAGAATTCAGGAAAGAGAATCCATCATAGCAACATAGAAGTCAATACACCACAATGCAGCAGAGAGCCACACCATCCTTTAGCCTTCCCACAAACCAACACTCACAAGCCTAGCTGTCTCCCTGGGTACATCCTGTCCTCCTTCCAGCTCTAACTGCTTTAATTCTCAGCTTCCTGTGGGCTCTGCTCCACCCTTTGGCAAACTCTCTCAGCCACAGGGTCCATGTGATTACATTCAGCCTATTAGGAGGCAGGGAATATCTTCAAATCAGGGAAGGTATTCAAATTTCCTTAGTCTTATTAAGGGGCAGGGAAGGTCTTCAAATTACCATTACCATTACATTTGGCCCCAAGATCTTTCATGTCCCTTTCCATAGCAAAAATACATTAACAATACATTTCATCACATAGGTTAATGGGAGTTTAGGGGTAACTGGTGTCAACAAAACTTTACAACAACATAACAGGAATAACACAAAATAAGCACATAAAGCAATATCTTAGGGTGGGGGCTTGAACACAAGTACTCCATCATTCCCCCTTTGAATGAATGGGGTTAAAAATCTTGGGATAAGGGGCAAAGGTCTCTTCTTCCACAGCTACTTCCAGCTGAAATTGGACATAGACTTGTCCCTGCCCCAACAGGTACCATTCAAGAGGTCAGTTCTTTAGCTGGCATCTGGAGCTAGGTCAATGCCAGATCTAGGGGAGACACATCACAGTCATGGACAGGGGTGACATCCAGCTTAAGTGATCAGGCATCTGCAGGTAGAGGGCATTAAGCCTGCAGGAAACAAATCTCACAAACAAGTTGAACAGATATAAAGCCAAAAAGAAACAGATATGGGGTCAGCCATGTTTCTGGAGTCCATGAACCCACTATCATATCAATGGTTCAGGAAGATCTGTAGGGGGGCAGTTCTCACTTCTCTATTTCATTTAACATCAAGTCCCTTTTTGTGATACATTTTGCATTAGTTGGGAATACCATCAATTCTTCTGCCCCTATTCTCAATAGAGCAGTAAAAAAATCTTTTCTTGTCAATCTATTTTGATTCTGAATCCACTGGCCATTTACTCTTCTCTCTTGAGGAAATTTATCTTTTTCCTATCCCCCGAAGTCACTTAGTAGTGAAATCTTACCCAGCACCTCTGAAAGAGAGTACCCTATTTTACCAATTAGTAGAATCAGAATTAGGTGCTTATAAGCAGGAGGAGTCATCTTCACTATGATATTTCTATGAGAAATTGCTAAGGGGATATTGAGATATGCATTTGCATCTCCAACCATGATAGCAGTTTTCCTTACCTTCTCCTTTAACTTTTTCATACAGTCTCTAAGCAAGTAGTAGGGTCTGTCTCCACTAGGTATCACAGAATCAGTAGGATACATTTTATTGCACCCATCAGCAGCTAAAGCTAATAGGCTGATCATATTATTACCTCCTTGAATATGGTAAACTCTAAAAGCTTGCTGGACAAAAGGATTCTGACTAATACCTATAAATTTCAAACAATCCAAGCTATCTACCCATATTCCTCCAGCCCCTTCATCACTGATTCTCACCATCCAAGACATTAAGGATTCTCACATCCTTTGGGTAAATTTGCTTAATATGTCAGTAACCTCTTGCTGAATGAAATCCCAATTATCTCCCTGAACTGTTTGGCCCCCATGGTTCTCCTGATTTCTTTTCAGTATGGGGTAAACTTCTGCCCCTGTAAAAGCTTTTTCATGTAACATTGTTTCATTTTGCACACACACACTCTCATGGCAGCAATCATTGTGACAACTAGGTTCAGCCTCTGCCAAAGCTGTATGAACCTTCCTCCTGATACTTTTCTGCTTCATTTTTAGAGCTAAATTCTCAAGTTTTTTCTTCTACCACCTGAGACCCTTCAGCTTGATTTTCTAAAGAAGAGCCCAAATGCTGTAACACAGAAAGTTTCTCATGCAAATAAGCTAACTTTCTTTCCATCTGAGTTTTCTTCTCCAGTAGCCTGTCTCTGCTTTTACATATAATATGGTAAACTGTTAGTAAAACCCAGCCCTTCTACACACCCCTTCCAGTTCTCTCCTTCATTTTATTGGTATTCCTTTCAAACTTGTTTCTAAATCTCTAGGTTCTTCTGCAGCCTCAGTTCCCAGTTTTCACAAAGCCCTGTACTTTTAGCCCAGTCCCTTGATAGGGAAGAATAAGGTAAATCCTCCCATCCTGAGATATTAATTTCTTCTTCTAAATCCCTCCTGCCTCCAAATATAGGTACAATATTTCACAATCCCATTCTAGCAGCCAAATGTAGCACCAAAACCATATTGACAGTGCCAATGGCAACTGTAAATTTGCTGACATAGTTCTCAATCACAAAATATAACACTTTCCATATAGAAGACAGAAGCAAAACATTTATTCAGATACCAGAAATCCCAACACAAAGAAACTGAATATATCAAAGCAACATAGAAGTTAATACACCACAATTGCAGCAGAAAGCTACATCATCCTTTAGCCTTCCCACAAACCAACACTCATAAGCCTCGCTTTCTCAGGAGTACATGACTCAAAGGCAGCTTGTGCTATGGAGTTAAAACCAAGCAGGTACAAAGTGGAGTGAGCTGACTGTCGAGTTTCTGTCCTTTATAAAGAAAGCATTGGGAGGAAATTGGGAGTCCAACTTCCAGTCCTTACTCAGATGAGAAAGGAGGCTGAGGGAGGTAGTATCAATCATGGCTTGAGTTAGCAGTATAGTGGTCAGCTTAGAAGTGATGAGCTTCTCCTGGGAGGAACATCTTGGTCCATGGCATTGAAACCAGGCAGAGTGGAAGATACAAAGTGAAGTGATGTGTAACTCTTGGCAAATCACTTAACTTTTGAGTGTTCCAGGCAGCTCCTAAACTTGTAGAGAAGGTATTGGACTACAAGGTAGGAATTTCTTTACCAGGACATTCCTTATGCTAATGAAAACACAGATTCAGTACCTATCATGTATGAAACACTCCTGGCCAGCAATTCCCCTTTAAGTGTTGTCTTCCCCTTTTAGGACATAAGTTCCTTGAGGGCAGGGACCATCTTGCTTGCTAGTATTTGTATTTCCAATATCTTGAACAGTACTGGGAACATGGTAAATATTAAATGAATGTTTTTTTTCCTTTTATTCATTCAATTTAAACTCTGTTCTAGACCTCCTCTTAATAGTCACTATCATACTTCTACCTATATTATGCCTCATCTGATATTAATGATCCAAAGAATCACTGAACAAAGTTATGTTTGTTGTTATAACTTTCAAGGAACAATTTATGATTTTGACATATGTGTGGGAGAAATTTTGTCAGAGAAAAGCCTTTAAGGCAATATTTTGTTCTACTGAATCAAATGCTTTTTAAAGTCAACAAATAAATAACAAGCACAGTGGGATTTTGCATTCTCTGTAACTTTCAATCAAATGTATAATGGTAGAGATGTGTTTTCCTATAGCATTTAATTTGCAAAAGTTTGCCTATTACCATCTCATATCTCCTTTAGATGCCTAGATGGACACTAGATAAAAAAATTTAAATGGGTAGAAATGTAGGTATATGGACAAGACAATAAGAATGAGGATTGAGAAAAGTCCATTGGATTAAGCAATTAAGAGATTGCAGGTAACTTTAGAGGGAGCAGTTTCAGTAGAATGATGAGCTCAGAAGTCAGACTTTAGGGAGTTGAGAGGGATAGAAGAGAATGTGGAAGCACCTATTGTAGATGACCTTTTCAAGTTTAGCTACAAAGGGCAGGAGAGATTACAAGCATGATAGTTAGCAAGGATGGAAGATCAAGAGAATGTTTTTTGAGGATGGCAGAGACATGGGCATGTTTGTAGGTAGTAGAGAAACAGCCAATAGATGGGGAGAAATTTTAGATAAGTGAAAGAATAGGGATGACAGAAGGGGATATCTGTTGGACAGGATGGAATGGTATTGTTTTTGCAAGTAGAGGGGTTAGCCTTGGAAAGGAGAAACACCACCTCTTCATGTGAGACAAGGGTGAAGGAGGAGATAGTGGCAGAAAGCATGAGAGTGATATGAGATGAGGAAAAGAGAAAAAGAAGGAGCTTATGACAAACAGCATCACTATGCTTTGTAAAATATGAGGCAAGATTCTCAATTGAGAGGGTGAGAGGAAAGCCATGGGAGGTTTGAGGAGAGACGAAAAGTTTTGGAAAAGCCACTATGGAGAGTGAGATAAGTTGACAAACAAGGTATAGTAGGATTGCCTAGAAGCAGTGATGGCCCAGTTGAGGTTGTGTAAATAAATCTGTAATGGATCCAGTCAGAACAGTAGTGTGATTTTCTCCACCTTCAGCAGCACATGTGTAGAAGTGAAAACAACAGATAGTGGGAGTGATCCAAGGCTGAGACTTGGCATGGTATGATGGTGTAGCAGCAAGCACCCCAACATCCCCAGGGTGACTGCCAACACAGGTTCTTAGATCTGCTTTTCAAAAGGAAAGCAACTCAAAATGGGTTAACAAGCTTACTTTAATCAAACAAACATACATTACCTAGTTCAGGGGAAAAAGGTCAGCACCCCGAACTTCAGAGTTACAGCACTTACAGATCAAACAGACAGGCTTCCAAATTGTCCCAACATTACATGCATCAATACCAAATCAGTTACCAGAGAGGGAAGCATCAACATCTGGGTTTTCAAAGCCGGGGGGCTCTCAACAACGGCTTCCCAGAGTCTCATCTGGTCAAATCACACAACACTTCTCAAAGTGAGCCCCCAAAGCAAAGCCTCTCCTCAGAGTTTATATAGCCTTCTCCTAGCTCAAAGATTGTAACAACCTCCTTGACCCACTGCCCAATCACAAAGTATCAAGGTGTGGGCTTTCCTGAAAAACAAGCCTCCCCATCACAGGCTCCAGGTGCACTTAAGCTAGGGGCAGGGAAGATCTTTAAATCTGCATTTCCATTACAGATGGAGATATAATAAGGGGGCCAGGGATTCAAAAGAAGAGGACAGTGTAGAGTTAATTAGCTCACCAAAGAGTCAAAATGGTGAGGGGAGGGGAGGAGCAGAAAGTGATTGGTGTAGGGATGACAGCCTGGGAAAGAACTAACGGGTTGAGGATTTAGTGATCAGAGTGTAGATATAGGATTTGGGGAAGAAATGGTAGGAGAGGTGAAAAGCCTATGAATTATGGTGAGATAAAAGGATTTTAGAATTCTTGAACATGAAGGTGGTATTCCAATGACAAAGTATGTTATTCCTCAAGGTTCTATCCTGGGACTGCTTTTCTTCTCCCTCTATATTGTTTCTTTTGGAAAATTCAACTATCATCACTCTGCAGAGGACTCATAGATCTAAATATACATCCCAAATATCCTCTGAGTTTCAGTCCCACATCACCAGTTGTCTAGTCGACATTTCAAACTATATGTCCCAACATCTCAAACTCAATGTATCCAAAATTGAATTCATTATCTTTTCCCAAAAACTTTCCCCTCTTCCAAGATTCACTAATTCTCTGGGAGGCACCAGAATCTTTCTAACTCCTCAGGTTCATAACTCAATATCCTCAACTCCTCACAATTTCTCACACCACATATTCAATCAGTTACCAAAACTTGCTACTTCTGAATGACTCCTTTTTCTCCTACTCACATAGTTATTGCCTTAGTTTGGTCTCTCCTCCTTCCTCACCTGGATCACTGAAACAACCTCCTAACTGGTCTCCCTGCCTCCAGAGTTCCCCACCATTCTAGTCTACCCACAGATATATTTTTAACATAGATCTGACTATATTACCCTCCTACTCAATTAACTCCAGTGCCTCCCCATCACCTCTAGGTTAAAATACAAATTCATATTTTTCATGCTTAAAACCCTTCACAGGGGTTGACTAGGTGGTGCAGTGAATAGAGCACTGGCCCAGGAGTCAGGAGAACCTGAGTTCAAATCCGGCCTCAGACACTTAACACAAAAACTAGCCATGTGACCTTGGCAAGTCACTTAACCACAATTGCTCTCCCCTCCCCCCTCCAAAAAGCAAACAAAAACAAAACAAAACAAAAAAACTTCACAGTTGAGCCCCAACCTATCTTTCTGCTCTCATTGGACATTACTTACCCTTCTACACTTTGTGACTGCAGTACAAAAGGGTCAGGAAATGTTATCAAAAAGCGACACTTCCACACAAGGGTATTTGTCAGTCATGTGAAGGAGTTGGATGCCAGTGGGGAACAGTGTAAGAGATTCACCCACCCTCACCCATACTGCCTCAACTTTCATAAGTAGACTAGTAGTTCAGTCATTCAATATGTTGCACATTCCAATCCAAGGTCCCAAATCATTCAGGGATTAAACTATAGAGTTTCAGACAAAGAACTGATGAGGCATTAACTTGTACAGTGAGGGTGTGTAACTGTAGACCACTGAAATTGAGATATTTTCTGAATTGTCTAATAAGGAATGAGAGACAAGAACCCAGGAACTTAACTCTGTAGTACAATAAGCAAGAGCAGGGGAGGGGAGGGAGGGTTGGGAGATAGGGGACAAATGCCTGGTTTCTGGGTCAGATGACCCTTAGCATACACCTGTGCTTGGAGTTGTGGCCAAAACAGTGAAACTGATTATCACTAGCTCACAGTGATAGAGCTAACATTGTCTTCTTTCTTGTTCTTCACACTTTGACCCTCCATCTTCCTCTCTGCCCTGGTTATATTCCCTCCTTACCTCCACCTCATACAATCTCTCTCTTCCTTTGAGATAGAGCTTAAGAATAACCTTGTATGTGAAGACTTTCCTGATCTCCCCAACTGTTAGCACCTTCCCTCCCAAACTATCTTGTATTTAATTACTTTTCATTTATTGTCTTTAAATTTTTTCCATATATAGTTCTCATGGTCTTGTATTCCCAATGGAGTACAAGCTCCATATTAAGAACGATTGTTTCATTTAATGTATTTGTATATTTCATGTCTAGCTCAATGCCTGGCACAAAGTAGTCACTTAAAATGCTTATTGATTGATTGTTGATTGATTCCTCTCTTTAGTTATCTAAAGAATCAATGCCCTCAATGCTGTATCACATCCAACATATATTTCCCCTAGATTTGGTCTACCTAACCCATGTATTTTTCTCACCTTTATTGTGTGTGTTCTAGGTTATCTCTACTTTTTCCTAGAGTAGGTCCAATATTGAAATGTTAAAAGCTAAATATAGTAGTTGCACTGTCCAGAGTAGTGAAAAGTTTCTTACAAATATGAAATGGTTTAGGATTGACTAGCCTACACTCCCACCTTAATATAGCCAACTTGAGGTGATCACTCCTCTTTCTAATTAGACTAGATAATGTTCTTTTTGAGAGAACACAGTTTTTATTCTTATTTTTAAATAATTATTTACTTGAGTTGAGATGCCTCTCCGTTTGAGGAGTTTTCATTGATTCATGGCAGCTATCCACTGCTAGTTGCCAGTCTCTTCCCTACCTCCCATCTCCAACTCCCATTCATTACCCATAGAGAACATTCCCTCTTAATAAAGAATAGTTAAAAGTCAAAGGGGGTATGGGAGAAGATATGGGAGAGAACAGATTGGAGGAGGGGATATCTGGTGTGACTGCTATTCTGGGGTGGTGGGTAGGGGAAAAATGGGGAAAAATGTAACTCAAAATCTGGTGGAAATGAATGATGTAAACCAGAAGTTAATAAAGCATTTGGGGAAAAAAGGTATAGTTAATCAAAACAAATCAACACATAGACCATGTTATACAATTTATGTTGTGAGTACAAACATCCTCACTGTTACCCAGGTTCTCTTTCTAGGTTTCAACCTCAACTCCTTACTGTCTCTTACTTCCCATAGCTAAACTATTGCCAAGACCTGTTTTTACCTTCTTAACACCTCTTGTAGACTCCCACTTCTCTCTTCTGACAATACCACCACATTGGTGCAATCCCTCATCTCATGCCTGAATTATTGCAATAGGTTGTTGGTGGACACTTGTCTCAAGTCTCTCCCTACTCCAATCTATTCTACATTCAGTTATCAAAGTGATCCTCCTAAACTATAGGTCTGACTTAAGTCTCTGAGTCTCCCTATCACCTCCTGAATAAAATATAAAACTCTCTGGTATTTAAAGCCCTTCATAATCTGCATCCCTATACCTTTCCAGCCCTCTTATCACCTAAACCCACCCCACACATACTCTGCAATTACTAAATCTGTTCCTCTCACATGATACTCCCTCTCCTTATTCTGGATGTTTTCATGGGCTGTCCCTCATGCCTGGAATTCTTTCTCCTCATCTCTACCTCCTGGCTTCCCCAACTTTCTTCAAGTGCCAGTTAAAATCCCATCATCTACAAGGAGCCTTTCTCAAACCCCTGAAGTCTATTGTCTTCTCTTGGTTTTTTACATTTAATTTATCCTGTCTATATCTTGTTTATACACAGTTGTTTTCATGTCATCTCCCTGATTAGACTGTGAGCTCCTTGAGGGCAAGGACTGTCTTTTGCCTTTCTTTGTATCCTCAGCATCTAGGATAATACCTGGCATAGTAGGGCAGCTAGATGGTGAAATGGATAAAGTGCCAAGCCTGGAGTCAGGAAATCTCATCTTCCCAAGCTCAAATCTGCCTCAGATACTTACTAGCTATGTGACCCAGGGCAAGTCACTTAACTCTGTTTGCCTCAATTTCCTTATCTGTAAAATGAGCTGAAGAACTAAATTACTCCAGTAACTTTGCCAAGAAAACCTCAAATGGGGTCACAAAGAGTCAGACATAACTGAAAAAATGACTAAACAACAACAAAGATGCTTAATAAATATTCACTGACTGGCATGTTTTCTCATTTGATCCTCATAAAAACCAAGAGAGGTAAAGCTATAATTATCCCTATTTTGTAGATGAGGAAACTGAAGCAGACAGAAGTTAAGTGACTTGCCCAGGATCACACAGCTAGTAAGTGTCTGAGGTCAGATTTTTATCTCAGGTCTTTATGACTCAAGGTCTAGCCTTCAATCCACTGCACCACCTAGATGTCTAACAAATATGCATAGTTATGCAAAACAAACCCAAACAGTTATCATTTCTGAAAATATATATGTTACTCTGTACCTCTAACACTCAATACTGATTCTATTCTCTTCATTCAGTTTCAGTTTAAACAATTAAAATGACTAGATGAAGTGGCTCTATCCACAATATGGCTTCATACCTCTAAAATGCAGTGTTTGGATACCTAGTCACTCTCTGTGCTGGCTCATTCACTCCAACCTACTCTCTAATTGGCAGATCTAATTTCCCAAAGAAGGACTCTTAGCACAGTAACACTCAACCCCTCTGTGTTCTGGGAGTAACTCTATTGTGAAGAAAAAAACACCCCTTTTATTCATCACTAACTTGTGAGCCCTCACTGATGTTTCCATTTACACAAAATTATACATTCAAAATAATGTCACTTTTAAATACAAACAGTTGCATAACAATAAGGTAAAAATAATTACTACATTGGTACTCATTTTAAAGTAAATGCAAGAATCCTAAATATATCATAAGCTATACATAAGCCTGGGTCATAATCTCTCCCCAAAAGCACTTATTAATAAACCCTTACCAAAATCTACCAAAGAGAAAGAGAGGTAATGTGCTAGAGATATACAACTTTGGAAGTATAAACTTCAATGTCCTATTTCTGACACAGAACTATCCATAAAAGTTCCTTAATGAACATGGTTTTTGTGTTCAACAGATAATTCTGTTGCTAAAGAAGATACGGTCCACTCTGTCCTTGACAAAAGCTTCATTGGACATGAAGTCTCAGAAAAACTATTCAGTACTGGCTGATTTCTCTGATTTCAAAATATGCCTATGCTTGGCTAGATTTACTCCTCAAAAGAAACCAGAGTATCCATCACTTCCAACTTGAGGCTTAGTTGATGAAGTTCTGAAATCTCTCCTTTCACCCTTCCTCCTCTTATCTTCCAAGGTTTAGACTTTGGGTCCTCTCTGCAAATGTCACCTTAGCTCACAGGTAATAATCCCCTTCTTGCCTTATTTCTATTAGATAGATAAAAAATACCAGAACTAATCTATGATTATGGAGCAAATTTCATTTTCCCATATTCATAGAACAGTTCATTCTCTTTACTTCCCCAGTTATTAACCTAGAAGTTTTCCCATTCTTCAATAGAAGCACATGATATTCTCCATTCAATCCAGTGTTCAAAAACTTGCTTGTCGTATTAACAAAAAAGTTAGCACAGTTTGTCTTAAAACTCTGAGTCAGAGCATCTGTTTCTTTCATAATTATGAACAGACCTATGACCCTAGGTGAGTAAACTGTCAAGGTAACAACTCTAAAAATGCTTTTCTCCGGTATAGACATGCCCTAGACAACTGAGTTGTCATTCCTTTAAAGTGTCACTCTCTTACACAAATCTTCCTCAGTTTCTGAATCCGTCCATTTCAACATTTCTTAGAGTGCAGTAAGATCTTAATACATTTATAGACTATAATTTGTTCAACCCTTCTCAGATTGATGGACGCCTCCTTAGTTTCCAGGTCTTTACTACTACAAAAGGTGCTATTATGTTATTTTTGTACAAACAGATTTTTCCCTCTTTCTTTGGTCTCCTTAGGTTATATGCTTAGTAGTCATATAGTTTGATCAAAGGATAAGCAAAATTTTGTGACTTTTGGGAAATAATTTTAAATTGCTCACCAACCCTTTTCCCAGACCTCTTATTTCAACTTTTTTTCCCCTCCTGCTTCATGTCTTCTGGGTATTCTTTGAGCACTTCCTACCGAGCCCTTTTTTTTTTGCTCTGTTTATTGATGCTATGGATGCTATACTCTCTTCTGGATTTGTTTCTTTTCCATCTCTGTGTCCATAATTTTTTTTATGTTGCTTGCTATTTCCTTCTGTTTACTCACATCTCTAACTTCAGTTCTTCAATTAGGATTCTGTTCTGGGGCCAGATTATATCCCTTCCTGCACTATTGAGTAAGGTAGTTGGGCCCTACTTGGTCCTGATCTTGATTTCGTGGGTTCCTGCTTCAGGCTTCTGCTTTGCAGACAGGGCACTGGCAGGTTTCAGACTCCACTGGACCAACTGCGCTCAAAGCATTGTGATTTATAGGGCTTTCTGGACCAACTCAGGTCAACATATTGAAAACTTTTTCAGCCTAAGTGCTACTGGCTTCTAGCTCCTTATTTGTGACCAGAGCTTTCAAAGCATTGCAGCTGTATAACTACCCTGGGGTTTCCTCCATCAGGTAGCCTGATCTTCCTGTCCCTGGGTGTAGAGTACCCCTGGAGACTATCTAGTTCTTGTCTATGTTTACAAGCTTTCATTTTGTTTACCTGTTCTCACAATGACTTTTCTGGCAGGACTCTTTTCCCAGTGACCACCAGCTTCTGTTTGTCTTTTTGTGCATTTCTTGACTAAAATAACAAGCTTTCTAGGGTTTCTCTTTGATTCTTTGATCGTTATTCAGTCTGGTATTCTTTTTATATATTTGCTATAATACACGTGTGATTGAAAGACTCCTCTGCAGTCTTTCACACAGCTAGCTTGACCTTTCCAAGTTATTTTAAAACTTCTGTTTCTCTCCACTGCTTCTTGCTGCTTTACGACGTGACCCTGCTCATAATCTTCCCACATTCTTCTCCACAAGATTTTACACAAAAGTTTATATTCTAAAACAATGTTGTCCTTAGTTGTCATATTTCTGCTTGGTAACAAGATAGATCAGGAGCTGGCTGAGGTGGTTTATAGGCTCAGCTGATATCAATTGTGATAATGAAGGGACCAACTGAAAGAGACTAAAAAATCCTTCAGGAAGCAGTTTTAATCAGAGTCATTTCTCAACTGAAAATTGGGAATAATAATAATTTAAGTACCTGCCTAAGAAGATTTATAGCATTTCAGGATGCCATCTCATTCAACTCAGATACAAACCAGAGTTCCTACAATATAATCAACAAGTGGTCATATAAGCTTTGCTTGAAGACCTCCAAGGAGAGGGGAAGGAAAGTCATTCCACACTTGGACAGCTCCAATTGCTGAAAATCCTTTTTTTTTTTATTAACATCAAACCTACATTTGTCTTTCTTCAAATTCTATCCACTACTACTGGTTTTACCCTCTGGGGCCTAAGAGAACAAATCTTCCGCACATAACCACCCTACAAATAATAAAAGACAGCTATTATGCCCCTGCCACTGGTTTTTCTCTCTTCCAGGCTAAGCATTTCCAGTCCTTTCAACTGGCATGAACTCGAGGCCCTTCATCATCCCAGCTGCTTTCCTCTGAACACTAAGTGAGGGAGAGGAAGTAATTCCTCCATTAATGCTCCCCTCTGCTGTATATCCCTGGGAAAGTCTTGTCCATTATTGTGACGAAAGTGCTTCACAATCCTTAAAGCACTATAGAAATGCAAATTACTCTTCTTATTAACTGTAAGGAATTATAATATTATGAATTATACAATGATGCTGAAATTTTTAAACAGTGAGATCACTACTTTATCATTGGTCTCTAGAGCATGGTGTTGGGCTAGAGAAAAATCAAGGGGGCTCTAGAAGTAACATTCCCAATCCATTTCCCATAATTCCTATCTCTATAAGATGGTATTATAATAATAGTGATGATTGTACTGCCTATCTCACAGGGTTATGCCTTCTTAACAAGGTTTGTGTAGGTTATGACCAAATCCAGATAAATCACTTTCTTTTCCCTTCCCCTGTCCCATCAATACATGCATATGTTAGTTACCTCATGGCATGTTATTTTAATTTACACAAAAACTTCTAAATCTTTTTACATCAGGTTTTGTTGTAGATAAAGGAAATGAGTTGTTCTGACACATGTGAACTCTATGGAAGCTGGAACAACATCTTAATTATTTTATATCTCTCTCAATGCCTGGCATTGTTTTACACATAGTAGATACTACACACACACACACACACACACACACAAATACTGAAAGAATGAGAGAAGAGTCAAGGCATTGGATTTATACATAATTCCCATAACCCCTTCATATTTGAGATAAATGATCAACTTGCCCACAGGATAGTAATCACTGAGGGGTTATCTAAAGTAACAAAGCACCCAGAGGGAGAAGCAGGATACATCAGGTGCCAGGGTGAATCAAACTGTTACCTCCCTCCCCAGTATTCCTTCAGATTCAGGTGAGAATAGACCCTGGCAAGAGCAGTGACCAAATCCCTCCAGACCCCTGGCCTTTCTTCCAGACAAGCTCAAACCTGGCAACTGCTTCTACTGTTCCAGGAACAAGACATTCCATCTCTCAACTCTATGCATTTTCACTGGCTCATCCTCTATGCCTGGAATTCTTTCTCCTCATCTCCACCTCTTGGTTTCCCCGGCTTCCTCTAAGTCCCAGCTAATATCTCATCTTCTACAGCAAACTCTCCCTGATGTTCTTTGATGCTAGTGTGGACTCTGTTAATTATTTCCAATTTGTCCTTTTTTGTACATAGCTGTTTGCATGTTGTCTCTCCCATTAGGGTGTAAGCTCCTTAAAAGCAAGGTCTGTCTTTTGCCTTTCTTTGTAGACTCAGTGTTTAGCACATTGCTTAGCAAGTGGTAGGCACTTTATAAATATTCATCATTGGCTTTCTTTCCTCTCATTCTCTTTTACAATCTAGCTTCCAATCTCATCATTCCACCAAAACTGCTCTCTCCAAAATTACTAACAATCTCTTAATTGCCAAATGTAGTAGAATTTTCTCAATCCTCATCCCTTTCTCCCCTCTGCAGCCTCTGACACTGATGATCACCCTCTCTTTCTCGATTCTCTCTCCTCTCTAGGTTTTCAAGACACCTCTCTTTTTTAGTCCTTGTCCTACCTTTCTGAACACTCTCTATCTTCATTACTGGATCCTCTTCCAGATCATGCCTTCTAACCATAAGTGTCCCTCAGGGTTGTCTTCAAGCCTCTTCTCTTCTCCCTCTATATTACTTCATTTGGTTATCTTGTCAGTTCCCATGGATTTAATTATTATTTCTATACTGACAATTCTCAAATATACCTATCCTGCCCCAACCTCCCTGCTAAGGTCTAGTCTCAAATCTCCAACCACCTCTCAAACATCTTGAGCTGGATGTCACACACCTTAAACTCAACATGCCCAAAATTAAATTTGTTATTTTCCCCCCAAACCCTCCCTACCTCCTGCCTTCCCTATTACTTGAGGACAACACTATTCTCCCAGACTCTCAGGTTCACAACCTAGATACCATTAACATAATCTCTCATCACCCATTTCCAATCTGTTGCCAAGGCCTGTCGATTTTACCTTTGCAATATCCCTTTTATATGCTCCCTTCTCTTCTCTGACACTGCTATCATTCTGGTGCAGACCCTCATCACCTCATGCCTTGATTACTGTAATAACTATTTTCCTAAAGCACAGATCTGACCATGTGTCATAGTAATGGGATTTGATTTGAAAATCTTCCATGCCCCTTATATTGTCAAGCTAACAGGTACTTAGCACTTAGTTTTAAGTTCATATTTGTGTCAAGTATTAAGACCCAGAACTTGTGAATCCCACAGTGGGATGAACTTGCTGATGTAGCAGGAAGGAGTGGGGCAGGGAGGAGCCAGAGCTGAGTAGAGGCTGGGCTGAAGCAGGGGCTGGGCTGGAGTGGCAGCAGTGGAGGCTCAAGCAGCAGCAGGGTGGTGGCAACAGCAGAGGCACAGGTGGCAACAGCAGCACGAACCTCTTCTGAGAGCCAGCCAGAACTTCTGCTGAGAACTGCCAGAACAAGAACTGCTAGAAGGGGACTACTCAAAGTCAGAACTGCTGGGAGTGAGCAGCGTAGAAGCTGAGCAGCTACCATGAGTGAGGAGAAGAGGATCTTTACCTGAGGGAGCCTGTTTTGTTTTGAAGGCTTGGGAATGTGGTTGTTCACTGCATTAACTATGTGTACCTGAAGTGGCAGTTAAGTTCCCATAGTGCTAGCTCCTACACAAGGCCTCTCACAAGGCCCTTTAGGGGGCCCCAGGAACCTAGCGTAAAGGCATGACCATTGTGAAACCTCGCCCTTCACCTGCCTTGTAACCAAGATGCAACTAAAACAAAGAACTGCCCCGATAGCTTGCAGCACCCCCCTTAGTTTACATCCCCATGTAGCACAGTTGCCTTGCTGACCACTGTTTCAGGAAGTACTTTTTACTGTATAAAATCTTGCTGGACAGAGTCCTCAGGGCTGCCTCCCCTTTTGGGGACAGCCGCCAGCTAATAAAAACACTCCCCAAAATATTAATTGGTTATGCCATCCTGTATCTTCACCAATGTCCATTACATACCAACTTTGTGGCTACTGTAATAACTTTGAATTTCTGGTTTGGGGACTTGGCTTTCTGGTATTTGAATAAATGCTTTGGCTCTGTCTTCCATGTGGAGAGCCTGTTACATTTTGTGATTCACAACTATGGCAGCATATTTATAGTCACTGTGGGCATTGTGAATATTGCATTGTTGTTACACCATGGCACTCCTAACCCCCCACTCACTAAACTCCAGTGGTTCCCTATTACCTCCAGGATCAAATACAAAATCCTCTATTTGATGTTCAAAGACCCTGCTCCATTTTTCCAGTCTTCTAACACCTTACTCCCTGCCTTATACTCTTCCATCAAGTGAAGTTGGTCCACAAACAAGATACTCCATCTCTATGCTCCTGGCATTTCCCCGCCCCCCCCCCCCCCATTCTCTCTTACCTCATCTTTGCTTCCTGACTTCCTTGGCTTCCTTCAAGTCCCAGCTAAAATCCCATCTTCTACAGGAAGCCTTTCCTCATCCTTCTAAATTCTAGTGTCTTCCTTCCTTCATTTATTTCCCATTTATCCTGTAAATACTTTATTTTATGTATTTGCTTGTCTCCTCCATTAGATTGTGACCTCCTTGAGAGCAGAGACTATCTTTTGCCTCATTTTGTATCATCAGATTTTAACACAATGCTTGTCATACAGCAGATGCCTGATAAGTGTTTATTGACCATCTAACTCTAAGCAATGCAGCCCTTGCCCTCTCAGAAGCCATAGCTACTGAAGACTCAAAAAATCAAATTCTTACCACCAAAGTCCTTGACACTGTCAAATGGTTCAATAAAAGAAACAATTATGGTTTTATCAATAGAAATGACTTTAAAGAAAATATATTACCATTTGTTTTGCTGCTACACTCTAAGGACCCTGGGGCCTTTCCATCTGACTTGTTTTCTATCTGACTTGCTTCTGAAACTTCCTCTATGTGTTGTCTCCCTGAATTAGAGTGAGAGCTCCTTGAGAGTAGAAAGTATCTCTCCTTTTTGCCCCCAGTGAATACTACAGTGTTTTGCACATAGTAAGCACTTAATAAATCTTTTCCCCCTTCCTTCCTTCCTCCCTTTTTTCCTTCCTTCCTTCCTTCCTTCCCTAGTTTATAGTAGAGAAAACCAAAAGAAGTAAACTGGTTATCCAGACCTTGGTTTCCTCATTTGTAAAATAAAGAAGTTTGACTGAATGTCCTCTAAGGTCCCTTGTAGCACTCCATCCATAATCCTATCGTCTCAGAGCTAGTTCATGGTGGCCCATGAAAGAAAACCCAAGTCTAATGATTACATGGTCTTTTACAGCAAGTATGTGGGAAAATATCATAATCCTAACACCACTCGGACATTCAGAAAGGTCCTTGTTTTAGGAATTCTGAGGGCCCTAGAGTCATTTGACCTTGCCCATTAATACAATTAATAATACAAGCATGGGGAAAGGACCCCATGTGCCTTTAACTTTGTCTTACCAAATTAAGTAAATCAAGATCCTTGCTCACCACCCACCTGTAGGTTACCCTTGTTTCCCAAAATTTCTCAGAACACAAGGTATTGTTCAAAGCATCACCTGCATTTGACAGAGAGTGAAAACAATTGGGGAAAGCCAGATTTTACTTTTACTGCAAACAAAAATTCTGTCCCAAACCATAAATATCCAAGTAAGCCTGAGAAAGTGGCAACCTCTCTGAGCTTCAGTGTTCTCATCTATAAAATGGCAACAATATTATTTGAACTACCAACTTCACAGGGTGGTTGTGAAGAAAATATTTTCTGAGCTCCCCTCTGCATCTGCTGTCCTGACTGATTTCAACTCCATGGAACAAGATGCCCCTCCCAGGGTAAACTCATCACCTCTAAACTCTACCCTGTGCTTCTAACACAAGCATTGAGTGACACCACCTCCCACAGCCTCCTCTCTCTTCTTCTCCATTGGAGGGTGAGAGCATAAAATACCAAAGTCCTCCAAATGCCTTCCTTTATAAAAGGAAGAGACCAGACTAAACATACTCTACTTTGTATCCGCTGTCCTGCATGATGGCTTGTTTACACGCACACAGCCTCTTTTTGTGTGTTGTTTCCCTTAGATCGTAATCTACTTGCAGGCAGGGACTGTCTTTCTTTTTATTAGCTGTATTTCAGCACTTAGCATACTGCCTGGAACATATTAATTTCTTAATAAATGATTATTGGATTGGATTGGAACCGTAAAGCTATATATAAATGTGAGTTATTTTCATAGAACTATGTAACTGTTAGTATTCTTGCTGTTATATAGTCAAAACAGATGAAGTCAGGAAACTTGGGTTATAGGATAATCTATAGAATCTAGAATAGGAAGGGGTCTTAAAGATTATCTAATTATAGGTATACAGGACCATAAATCTAGAGTTGGAAGGGTTATCAGCTTGAGAATGAACAAACAAATTATGGGATATGAATACAATGGAATACTATTATCCTGTGAGAAATGATAAAGGGGATGGTCTCAGAAGAACTTAAGAAGATTTGTTTGAACTGATGCAGAGGAAAGTGAGCAGAAACAGAACAATTTATATAACAACAACCTTGTAAAAATGAGAAACTTTGAAAGACTTGAGAACTCTGATCAGCACAATAATAAATTATGTTTCCAGAGGACTGGTAATGAAGAATTATAGATAGATAGATAGATAGATAGATAGATAGATAGATAGATTTGCTGACAAAGATGTAATGGCCTAGGTATGTGGGATGAGGCACATGTTTTTTGGATGTAGCCAATGTGTAAATTCATTTCACTCAACTATTCAAGATTTTGTTTTTCCTTATCTACCCACACCACCGTAGGGAAAAAATATAAATGCTTACTAAACAAAATATACAAAATTTGATTTTAAAACGGGGAACTACAGAGGTTTTATATTCCAGCCCTCTTATTTGACTGAGCAAATTGAAGCCTAAAAAGTGGGAGTGACTTTCTAAAGTTACACTGAAAGTTGGTGAGAAAATGGTTACTGAAATCCAGTCTCTTAACTTCCATCACAATGGTCTTTTTCTATTACATCATGATGAGACAAATGAAAAACAAAAGACTGCTTCCTGAGTTAAATAATCCGTTGGTACTCCCTCAATTCAGTCTTTGGATGGACTCATTTTATTTACCTTACTACTCAGTCAATATACATTTATTAAATAAATAAATTAAATACATTTTTAAAATACCAACCCATTATTAAATGCCAAACGTTGTGCTAAGCACTGTGGATACAAAGAAAAGCAAAGGATAGTCCCTGCCTTCAATGAGGTTATAAACAAATACTTCTGAATATTTTCATCAGGAGCATCTTCCCTCCCCACTCAGCTTCCTCCACTAGACAAAGAGAAAAAGCCAGGGCTCTTTTACTCCTATGGACCTATGATGAACTTATTAAATGCTTCTTGGGTCTTTTACTTGCTCCTTGGAAAGATTTGTCACCAGTGAATGATAAACAGCTTACTATCTCTGGTGCTGGATGGCCTTCCCTTGGCTCTTATGACTGCCAGAAATCTTGCTTATATTGCCATAAGCAATTTTCATGACATTTCTTTCCACAAGAGTTACTCAAACCCTGACCAACAAGAGTTAAAACTCCTTGTTGTTGTTTTGGTTTGTTGGTTTTTATTTAGGGCAAGGATAGTACTGATGAAGAGTTGGACTGGCTGGGGAAGAGCTCACCTGAGGAGGGGAACCTTCTTGGGAAGGCGGTGAAATTAACCATCTGGCAAATTCCTAATTTATAACTAATCTTGAGAAGAAGAAACAAAGCTCTGGAGTTGGCAGCAAGTGATGTCCGTACTCTCTAGATTTTGTGCCCTACAACCCTATTCACTGTACCCCAAAAGGAAATATCAAGGAAGGATTTATGGTGGGGTAGTATTTGAGCTCTGTCTTTACTGATGCTATCAGAGAGGCAGGGCATTTGGACTGTGGGAAGAGGAAGCAGCTGCCACCAGTGTCCCTGACATTACACTATGAGATATGTGGGATATAGAAAAACATCATCCTCATAGCTCATGATTCTACAGAAATTTCAGGTTTACTTACTTACTCATTTCCCAACAGTCTATAAAGTATGTAGGGCAACTATAATATCTTCATTTTACATGTGAGGAAATGACTTCAGAGAAATGAAAGGAAACTAGTATGTGTTGGATCTGGGACTTGAGCCAAGATTTATCTCCAAAAACAGTGCTTTTTTCCACTAAATAATGCTAGTTTCCATGTAAAAGATACAGTTCCCATCCTTAAGGAGCTTGTAATCTAGTTGGGGAGGCAAAATGTGCACATAAGGATGTCCCATAGACATCTCAAACTCAAGATCCAAAACACAACTCATTATCTTGCCCCCCAAAACCCAACCTTCTTCTAAATCTTTTCTATTTCTATTGAAGGCACAGCCATCCCAATCACCCAGGTTTACAAGAATGGAGGTATCTTCAACTCTCCATTTTCCCTCACTCCACATATCCAATCAGTTACCAAGTCTTGTCAAATTCTAACTCCACAGCATTTCTCATATCTCTCCCCTTCTTCCTCACCCCCACAAACATTACCTAGGCTCAGGTTCTCGTCACCTCTTTTCTAGATTACCATAATAACCTCTTAGCTGGTCTTCATGCCTTATATATATATTTCCACTCCAATCCATTCTCCATACTACTACTACTAAAGTAATTTTGCTAAACCTCAAGTCTGACCATACTCCCCTGCTCTCCTATGGCTCCCTATTGCCTTTAGAAACTATTACAAACTCCTCTAGTTGACATTTTAAACCTTTCACAATCTAGTGCCAACCTATCTTCCCAGTTTTTTTATATACTGCACTCTGTCTTGTCCTCATGAATTCTTTCATCCAACCAAACTGGCCTTCTTCTTGTTCTTCAATCAAAATACTTCATCTCTGGTCTCCATGCCTTTGCACAGGAAATGCAGTGCCTACTCACCTCCACCCTTCAGAATCCCTCTTTTTCTTAAGTCTCAACTCAGGTGCATCCTTTTCTGTATGAGCCATTTTTAACGGTGATGTAATTTGAATATGAAGATCCCTTTGGATTGGCAAACGTAACAGGTACTTAGCACTTAGTAATTAATCAAGCCTCTGTTATAAAAAAACAGAAGGTATGAATCTGTGTTGCTGACATAACAGGAAGGGGTTGGCTGAAACAGGAAGCTAATGCTGTCTGTATAGAAGGAAAAACCCAGAGAGGGAACAGATCATCTTGGAGTAAGCTCCATGGAGGCAGAAGCTGATACCACCAGGGAAGCCAAAGAGGAAAGGAGGAAAGGAACACCCCCTCCCTTCCGGCTGGAGAGAATGATTTTGATTTTGAAAACCTGGATGGAGTTATTTTGATTCTGGGAACCAGCTGAAACTTCTGCTGAGTCCAAGGGCCAGCTGGAGCTACTGAGGATTTCCAAGAGCTAGCCAGAGCTGACAGCCAGCCGGAGCTGCTGAGGCTGTTGAGGATTTCTGACAGCTGCCAAAGACTGAGGAAGCATGACTGTGATGCTGGTACTTGGCATGTTGGTGGCTTTGTTAAGCCTTGTCTTCCCAGGAACAGAGACTGTGAAGGATTTGAGATGGACTGGACACTGTGAGCTCCAATGTGGAGCAGGAACTGCACAGAGAGCTGGACAAGGACCTGAGAGCTGTCTGCCTTTCCACCCAGGTTTATATACATAGCAGGTGTGCCATAATAAACCCTGTTTTGGTGAATCCAGGTAGGATCTTGGACCATGGAAGGGAATCCAGGGAATCTGAGAAACCACCCCGAGTCGAGCTGAAAGAAGACACTACTTAGATACTGTGTACTGACTGAGAAATTGTAAATTTACTAGTGACCTAGGGGTGGAGGGTCTGTGTATTTTCTGATGATTGAATAATGAACAGCAAAGGATGATTGAATGATTGAGTTGACTGAATGATTGACTAAATGATTGTACTTAGTGATTGATGACTGAATGAGTGACTGAGTTAACTTAGTGTGCCCCATAAGTGGAGAACTTTGACTATTGTACTTTGTGTTCCTTGGCAACACAAAGCAAACCTCCTGAAGGATGACTGAATGACTGAGTTACTAAATCTCCTTTGATGGGGTATAAACTCCTTGAAGGAAGGGAGGGTAAGATTTCTGTATTTGTATCCCCAGCACCCAGCACCTGGCACAGAAACACATAAGGTCATAGATTTAGGGCTGGAAGGGACCTCAGGAACATCTAATCTTCTTTCACTTTGTATGTGACTTGCCCAAGGTCACAGAACTGACAAGTAGAAGGGAGAGGATTCAAATCCAGGCCCTCTGTTTCCAAGTTCAACATTCAACTGTACCATGTTGTTTTTCTCTATTCCACCTTCTCTGATGATTAAACTCAGGCCCATCAGATTCTGAGACTGGAATGCTGCCTACTACACTATGAAAGATTTTTGAATACATAGCAGGCATGCAATAAATGTTTGCTGATTGATTGATGTTTGTTTATAAGGAACAATTAAATTGGAAGCAACAACAATAACAGTACATGATAATAATAATATTACAAAATGGTTGTAACCAAGAGCCAGAATAAATAGAAGAAATGATAAACATCAGAAAGGAGACATATCAGTGTTGACTATAGTCATTCATTTAACAGATATTCATTAAGTATCTGCTCTATTCAAGGAATTGTGAAGGATGCAAAGGTGAATAAAACCATGTCCTTGTCCTCAGGGCACTAATGACCTAGTAGTAGAGATGCAATGTGTACACCAATAACCAGATACAAAACAGATCACCATAGGTACAAAAGAAACACACAAAGTCATCCAGGAGCTCTAAGAGGAAGGAAAGATTCCCCCAGCTGGAAGGATCAGGAAGGCTTCAGTGAGCTCTATATTTGTTGTAACAGGGAGGTGGGGCAGTTTGGCTAAGAAACAGGAAGACCTTAAGAAAAGCATCAATCTCTAAAGCATCCTCTAGGTAGTACATAAAAGTAGGGAGAGTTCTGGTCCCTAAGTTGGTGTTTTCTGAACTGAACCTTAGCTTGTGGCTGTATGTTATTGTTGATGGTCCTTCATTTTCTGAGAAGACCAATGATATCACAATGATGGATGAACTGGATTTAGGTGAAGCAGAGTTATGCAAAGTCACCAACCTCACTCTCCCTTCCAGAGTCATCAAAGTCCAGTGGCAAGTCAAGATGACTGTCAGTGGCCCAAGATGTAGTGGATGACCTTGGTGAATTCACTATCTGAACAAGTGCTGCACATTACCTGCTTCAGTCACCTTCATGGCCATTGGAAAAATTGTTCTCATCCTCCCATTCCACTGGGGGAAGTCATCACATGCTTGGGGTAGACATCCCCTTAACTCACCAATGGGTGTGAGGCCTCAGTCTAATTAAGCCCAATCTGCTGAGATGGTTTTTTACCAGGATGTGGCCACAGTGCATGCTACAGCCACTTGGAGCCACAAGTAGACCTGAGTGACAGGTGAACACCAAAGGTAGATGAGCAGCCTTGAAAAGGGCTAAACAAACCTTCACACTAAAGATTTTAGTCCTCCTTGAACATCTGGAAGGAAGAATGCATGAGAACACAGAACTCTTTGCATTCATAACAGAACTCTACAATTCCACGTTAGTCTGGTCACCTAGGTAGCTTCTCCCATTTGTGTGTGTGTGTGTGTGTGTGTGTGTGTTCCTCTAGGTAGTACATCCCTGAGAAATTCTTGTACCTTGGGCTGTGCTGAGCTCCCTGAGGTCTTAAGCACAAAGTCTGCAGCAGACAATGAGAAGTCATTGATAATTGCCAAACAGGTGAATGACTTGATCATACTTCACAATGTGTGAAGGATGGGTTAGAGGAGGAAGTGGGGACAAAGGGACTAGTCAAGATAATGCAAAAAAAATGAGACAATGAGTAATGAGGGCAGGTACTGGAATAATGACAATGGAAATTAAAAAGAGGAGATACATGTGAAAGCTACAGAGGAGATAGGAATAGAAGAACTTGGCAACAAGTCCTGGGCAACAAATCTAAGATAAAATAATGGAATGGAACCATGGCTATATCTGGAGTCAGACCTAAAGTCAGCTGGGTGTAGGAATGCAGGTCTGACTGAATTTTGAAATTTTGTTTTGATAAATGAGAAGTTCCATCTTCAGTCTGATTTGGTGTTTTCTATAAGAGGCAGGTTTGATTACCTGCAGAATTTTTAAGCAATTATGACATAAAACAGACTAGAAAGAAGACCAACTCCTCATTGTAAAAAAAATATATATATATTCAACTCAACAAATATTCATTAAGCAATGACTGTAATCTGGCCTCAGACACTTATTAGCTGTATGATTCTTGGCAAGTCACTTACCTCTGTTTGCCTCAGTTTCCTTATCTATAAATGAACTGGAGAAGGAAATGGCAAACCACTCCAGTCTCTTTGCCAAGAAAATCTCAAATGGGATCCTAAAGAGTCAGGCATGACTGAAACAACAGAACAACAAATGCGATAGGCACTGCCCTATGTTCTAGATGCTGGGCTCCCTGGCCACTAACATGCTTTCCCATTCTAATTCTAGGATCCTAGGTTACAAATTTGATTTATTAGAAGACTCATGGTAGCTTTGAAAGTCTCAGGAAATTTGGGAGAAGGAGCAACTTTGAGGAAAACTTAATACATTTTAGGCATGTTAAGTTTCAGAAAAAGTTGTTTGATGTAAGGTAAAGCTTGCTAGCAATTAGACCTATTCAAAAGTGGAATGGCCCACATGGAGAGGTGATAGGTTGCCCCTCACTAGAGATAGTCAAGCAAGGGAAGGGGAGGAGGAAACGGTAAGAAGAATTTGTACACCTACTATATGCCAGGTACTGTGTTAAGCACTTTACAGATATTATCTCATGCTTTTAAACAAACACCTGATTAACACCAAGGATTTCAGGATGGAGGAATGGGGATTCTTGTTCAGGTACAATTTGGCTTAGAAGAACTCTGACATCCTGTGATTTTGAGATGCCAATATTGCATCCAATTGATGTCCAACAGGCAACTAGTAAAGTATCATCTACGTACAGAATATAGGAGACATAATCCCTGAACTCATAAAACTTAGTCTAGTAGGGAGATGACACTGAAACATAGATATAATATTTAATATTATATTTCAAATATAGATATATAATATTCATGTTAAGTAGCATAGGTACTGGAACTATGATTTCATTGATATAGAATACTACTAGATGAAGAAATACCAATACAGGTGAAATGAGATAATATTTATAAAGCATTTAGTACAGTGCCTGACATGGAATAGGCACCATATAAATGCTTATTTTTAAAAAATCAAATCATCAGATGCTCTGCAATTTAGAGAATTAGAAAGTTGCTTAGATTAGAACAGTGAGAGTTTAAGTCACACAACCAGGATGGTACAAAAGCAGGACTTGAACTCAGATTTTCCTGACTCCGAGGCTAACTATCCATCACTTACACCATACTGCCACTCACAAATATGTTTGAGAGAGGCAAAACAAAATGCCATGTGTAGTAAATTGGAAAGGACTTGAACAACAAAATGGGATCAGAGAAAACTTCTTAGAGGTGGAAGTATTTCAGTTGGATTTTTAGAAATTAGAGCAATGAAAGCTGAGAATCCCAGTTGGGAAAAAAAAGAGGAAAAAAAAGTTTATAAAAGGTAACATTAATTAAAAATACAATTTGGTTAAGAACATATTTCTCTTGAAGTTAAATTTTATAAACCCAGTCTATTGAACACTCAATTGACAATCCTTTCTTATGTGTGAGACAATGGACTAGATGTTGGAGATACAAATGAAAAAGTCTTAACCTCAAGAAGCTTACATTCTATTGAGGAAGACAATGTGTATCTACAAATGTAACTAAAAAAATAAGGTAATGTTTAGAGGAGGGGGTGGAGCTAACATATAAGAGGCAAGAAAGGCATGTGTAGAAGATTTCAGTGTATCCCTTGAGCATTGTTTTGAAGGAAACAGGAGACTCTTAAGAGATGGAAGTGAGCTACATTCTATGCATGGAAATAGACAGATAATAAATGTCCTAGGGAATTAGGTAAAAGTACATACACAGAGGTATCCTAGCCAAGGAGAATTGGTGAGAACTGTGTCCAAAGCTGGCCCTCTCTATATACTATGTAATTGACTTTGCCTCACTCCTTATTGCCTCCAGGATGATTATAATGGTTTTGACAGGCCTGAGAGAGCGTTGCTATGATCTTTTAGTCTGTGGAAGGGATGAGGCAAGCCCTGGAATGGGAGGCAGAAAACCTGGTTTCTCATCCTGGCTCTGCTACGAATTCTCCGGGTGACCTCCTTTGAGTCGCACCTCCTCTTTGCAAGCTTTAGTTTCCCCATCTATAAAATGAGGTTGTAAAACTATGTGATCTTTCAAGGTCTCTCAGAGATCTTTGTTGTTGTTGTTCAGTCACGTCTGACTTTTGTTTTCTTGGCAAAGATACTGGAATGGTTTGCCATTTCCCTTTACGGCTCATTTTACAGATGAGGAAACTGAAGCAGACAGGGTTAAGTGATTTGCCCAGTGTAACACAGCTAGTAAGCATCTGACACCAGATTTGAACTCAGGTCTTCCTGACTCCAGGTCTGATGCTCTATCCATTGCACCACTGAGCTGCCTTCAGGGATTTATCATTCTCTGATTCTAGTTTTAGGTGTGCCTAATGGAAGAGGTTAGGTTTTTGGTACAATGGTAAGGGCAATGGGTGCAGAAGTAGAAAATGAGGGCTCAGATCCTACCTCTGAAACTTACTGCCTACATGACTTACAGCAGGCAAGTCATTTAACTTTCCTGAATATCAATTTCCTCATTTGTAATAATGAGGAGGTTGGACTAGGGACCCTTTAAGGTCCTTTCCAGCTCTGGGTCTATGTTGCCACCACATGGATTCAAATTCTAGATTTTCTACTTATTGCCTGTATGACCTTGGACAACTCACTTCACATCTTGGAGCCTCTGTTTCCTCATCTATAAAACGAAGGAGCTGGACTTGGTGATCTCTAATGCCCCTTCCAACTTTAAATCCCATGATTTTATGAGAAACAAGGGGCTGAATTCCTTAAGGCATAACCACAACTGTAGTTTCTTTTTCAATTCTAAAAAGTACACACACCCTACACAATTTAATTTAATGAACCCCTGGTCTGGCAGCAGAAAAGGAAGGGTGTTAACAGTCAGCCAACTGCAATCCTGCTGTAGTCCACCAGAACAACCCTTTAAATATTGACATTCCTTAGGGCATTTAAGCTATTGTATTAGTGTGGTTCACAAAAACATAATAATGATTATTAGTAATAACAACTACCATTTCTATAGTGCTTTGAGTTTTACTAAGCACTTTAAAAGGATCTTATTTAGTCCTCACAACAACTCCATGAGGCAGTTACTATTGTCATTCCCATTTTTTCAGATGAAGACATTGAGACTGAGATCAAATGTCTTGTTCAAGGTCACATAATGAGTTAAAATGTTCAATGAAAGATTGAAAGATGGAACCCAGGTCCAGGGCTCCATCTAGGCCACCTAATTTCCCAAACCTAATCTAGTATCAGAGTTTATTAACAGTATACAAACCACTGTTGAAACTCTCAGTCACACACACAAAAAAAAGGATACAAGGAGACATGTACATATACTTCACTGTCACCCTTCGGTCACAGTCATAGTTGGGTTTTGGAAAATGAAAGCACACATGTAACTATGACCCAGGGGAATTGGCTTCCTTCAGTCTACATATGGATCTGGATGGGCCTGAGGCAACTGAGGTACTGTGTAATTTTTTTTAATTGAGGTAGACAAAGGAACTTAGAGCTTTTTACAAATGCACCAATTTACTAAACCAAGGTACTTTTTGAATGCCAATCTACCATTCAGAAGGGACATCTAGGTGGCACAGTGGATAGAATGCTGAACCTGAAGTCATGACCTTGGGCAAGTCACTTAAACTTATTTGCCTCAGTTTCTTTATCTGTAAAGTGGACAGGAAAAGGAAATGGCAAACCACTCCAGTTTCTTTGCCCAGAAAAGCCCAAATGTGGTCATAAGGAGCTGGACACAACTAGTTAATTAAACAACATCATGCCATTCAAAAGTAGGCCAGGTAGGGATAAACAGAGGGGTTAGTAGAATCCCTTTGGAGTTACGGTGTACATTCAGATTTATTAGTTATTCCAGCTGCTTATGTCTACATTCATTCCCACCTCCACCCCACTCCACCCCAAGGGACCTGGCATGATCATAAAATTCAATGCAATTTACAAAACTTTATTGACTCAACTTTCTGGGATAAGATTCATAGCTTTTAGGGATATAATTATTGTTTATGGAGAAACCTACTTGTAGTAATATGTATCAAAGGAAATGGGACCAAAGATCTAAAGCCGATAGGGTCCTCAGAGGTCATCTAATCCAACCCTCTAATTTTGCAAATGAGGATCAGAAAAGTGACTTGTCCCTTTGGACTTGTGCTATGTCGTACAAGTAATAAGCTGTAGAACCAGAGTCTGAACTCTAGTCTTCTGATTAAGGACTCCAAACTCTTTGCCCACACACCACAAATATAAAAGCTAAAGAATGTGACAAGACATCAATTGATGACTAATAATAAGGGGACAATTAGAGAAATACATTAAATTTGGACAGTGCAACATCCTTCTGCCATGACTGTCTGCCTTGGTCCTTTGGAGCAGCTTATACTCAGGAAGAATGTAGAACAGAATGGGATCTCAGAATAGGGAGAGAGTAGTTCACTAGATATGATATTCATTCTCTAGAGTCCATGTCTTTTATAGGCTATGTCTCCCCCATTACTGAATTCACTCTTTCCCCATGTCTACCATTCCTAGAATCCCTACTTTCCTATGAAGCACAAATCAAGCATTACCTCCTACAGAACTCTTATCAACTGGCTGTGGTCCCTTGAAGCTTTCATCATGAATATACTTTGTATAATTGCATATATACTTTACATTCATTTATCTATGTGTACAATGTATTTCCACCTTGCTCTCTCAGTAGAATGTCAACTTCTTGAGGGCACGTATTGTTTTATTTTTGTATTGGTCTACCAAGTGCCTAACCCAATCCTTGGCATGCAGCAGATCCTTAATGAATGTTTGTTGAAATGGATTATCTTTTGAACCTTTTTATTTTGAAAACGACTGAGTATAGAGAGAGGAAGTGGTTTCCTTAAGGTCAAACAACTAACTAGTAACTTGTTGAGCCAAGACAAACCCAGGTGTCCTGACCATAGCCCCTCCCCCATCCATTGTGTTTTCATTAGGGGTTCTTAACTTAAGGATCATAAACATGTTATTTCAGGGGGGGGTCCATGAATTTGGCTGGTAAAAATATATATCTTCATTTCACTAATCTTGGTAAAGATTAAAATGTAATGTAAGAGGAGGTGGAGTCAAGATGGCAGAATAGAAACAGGACTTCATAGGGCTCCAACACCCACCTCCTCCAATTCATGTAAAAGGTGACTCTGAAGAAACTTTGGCACTACAGAACCCACAAAATGACACAGAAAGCGAACCTCCTGCTAAGGACAGACGAGCAGGCTGGTAGGAAGTGGACAGCACAGTGCACTGGGAGCCAAGCCCAGCCCCATGTGAATGGAGGTTTTAGCCTCATGGCAGGCCTGACCAGCTTCCAGCTGGAGGGACTTCAGATCACCAGCAGCTGTGGTGGTTTACAGAATTATCAACACACAGATGCTAAGGATAAAGTGAGAGGTCAGTGCAGTGTGGACATTGGGATCCAGTAGTTGGGACCATGGTTGGTCTTTGCCCCCAGGCAAGAAGCAGCTGAGGCACAGTGGCCATGCATCTGCAGCCACATGGCTGCTTCAGCTCCTGGCCTGCAGAAGGTAGGGGGACCAAGTGACCAATCTGAGGGGTAATCACTCTTGCTTTAACCTGCTTGGATGTGGATTGTGGTATAGGGTGGAGGTCCTAGGGTGTGAAACCAGCTTGCCAGAGCATTTGGAGGCTTCAGAGAGGGCACCCAACTAATACCTTTGGCAGCTGAGAAAACCCCAGCATTTGGTACAAAGCTCCCCTGTCTGGTAGCAGAGTCCTACTGTGGCAAAAAGCCCAAAAGTCAAGTAATTAAGTGGCAATATGAGCAGGCAAAGGAAGCAAAGCAAACAGAGCAACCCAACTTTACACTCCTATTTTGGGGACAAAAAAGGATCAAAGCATGGAACAGAAGGAAGACAGTGAAGTCAGAACTCCTGCACCAAAAGCTTCCAAGAAAAATATGAGCTAGTTACAGGCCACAGAGGATCTTAAGAAGGATTTTTTTTAATTAAATAAGAGAAGTGGAAGAAAAATCAGGAAGAGAAATAAGAACAATGCAACAAAATTATGAAGTGAGAGTCAACAACCTGACTAAAGAAAATAACACCTTAAAAATAGACTAACTCAAATGGCAAAAGAGGCTCAAAAAAGGCAATGAGGAGAAGAATGCCTAAGAAAGCCAAATTTGCCAGATGGAAAAAGAATCTCAAAAGCTCATTAAAGATAATCATAGCTTCAGAACTAGATTGGAGGGGAGGCTAGGTGGTGCAGTGAATAGAGCACCAGCCCTGGAGTCAAGAGGACCTAAGTTCAAATCCAGCCTCAGACACTCAACACAAAAACTAGCTGTGTGACCTTGGGCAAGTCACTTAATACCAATTGCCCTGCCTTTCCCCTCCAAAAAAAAAAAAAAAAAGAAAAGAAAGAATTAGATTGGAGCAAATAGAAGCTAGTGACTTTATGAGAAATCAATATAGTATTAAACACATCCAAACAAATGAAAAAATAGAAGGAAATGTGAAATATCTCATTGGAAAAACCACTGACCTGGAAAATAGATCCAGGGGAAATAATTTTAAAATTATTGGACTACCTGAAAGCAATTATCAAAAAAAGACGCTAGAAATCATCCTTCAGGAAATTCTCAAGGAAAATTGCCCTGATGTTTTAGAACCAGAGAGCAAGATAGAAGTTGAAAGAATCCACCAATCACCTCCTGAAAATGATCCCCAAAAGAAAACTCCTAGGAATATTATAGTCAGATTCCATAATTCCCAGATCAAGGAGAAAATATAACAAGCAGCCAGGAAGAAACAATTTGAATATTGTGGAAACACAATCAGGATAACACAGGACCTGGCAGCTTCTACAATGAGGGATTGAAGGGCTTGGAATCTAATATTCCAGAGGTCAAAGGAGCTGGAATTAAAACCAAGAATCACCTACCCAGCAAAACTGAGTATCATGTTTCAGGGGAAAATATGGTCATTCGGTGGAATAGAGGACTTTCAAGCATTCTTGGTGAAAAAACCAGAGTTGAATAGAAAATTTGACATTCAGAAACAAGAAACATGAGAAGGTAAACAGGGAAAAGAAATCATAAGGAACTTAACAAAGTTGAACTATTTACATCCCTACATGGAAAACAATAATGGTAACTGATTAAACTTTTCTCAGAATGAGAATAGTTGAAGGCAATAGAAATGTATGTGTTTGTGTGCATATATATGTGTGCGTATATGTATGTATATATACATACATACCTACATATGTCTATATAGGAGGGTATATGGGTGTATGAATACATATGTGAATGTGTGTATATATGTGTACAGGCATACATAGAGGGCACAGGACCAATTTAATAGTAAGGGATGATACTTAAAACATGAAATTAAGAGGTGAGGGAGGAATATAATGAGAGGAGATGGGGAGAGACAGAATGGGGTAAACTATCTCATATAGAAGAGGCAAGGGAAAATGGTTACAATGGAGGGGAAGTACAGGAAGGCAAAAGAGAATGGGTCAACCTTATTCTCATTGAATTTGGCTTATGGAGGGAATGATATACATACTAAATAGGGTATCTCACCCTACAGGAGAGTAGTGGGGGAAGGGGATGAGAGGGGGGATGATGGAAGAGAGGGTAGGCTGGGGGGAAGGAAAGTTAGAAGCAACCATTTTTGAAAAGGGAAAGGAAGAAAATAGAGAATAGAACAAGTGTGAAGTGGGATAGGAGGGAGGGAAATATAGTCAGTCTTTTACAATATATCCACTATAGAAATGTTTCACATAGCTACATATGTATAACCTATACATTGAATTGATTATCTTCCCAGTAAGGGTGGATAACAAGGGAGGAAGGGAATGAATCTGGAATACAAAGTTTTAAAATCAAATGTTTAAATATATATATATATATATATATACATATATATACATATATATATAATTAACATTACTTTACATGTAACTGGGAAATAAGACATACAGGCACTGGGGCATAGAGATCCATTTTGCCCTACTGGAAAGTTGGAGGGCATGTGGGAGAAGATATGGGAGAGAGAAGATTGGAGGAGGGGATATCCAGTGGGATCACTATTTTGGGGTGGTGGGTAGGGGAAAAACGGGGAGAAAATTTGTAACATAAAATCTTGTGAAAATGAATGATGTAAATTAGAAGTTAATAAAGCATTTGATTAAAAAAAACAAAAAATGTAATGTAAGATTACATTGTATAATGTAAATAAATATAAATTTTTGAATGTAGAAATGTAAGATTAAGATATAAATTATAACACTTTCCTTTGTAAAATATTGTATTTGTTTTATGCATTTAAAAACATTATTGTGAGAATGGATCCACAACTTTGTTAGATGACCAGAATGGTCCATGATACACACAAAAGAAACCTTACCCTATACCATATTGCCTCCCTTAGAATTCTGTCCCCAAAGCTTTCCTAAATTTAAGATGATCCTTAAAGCAGAAACAAGGACAGAAAACTTTTATGAAGTGGATGCAATTTTCCAAAAAATTTCAGTGATGTTATTTCAAGCAACACTTGATGGGTAGAGATGTGCTCCAAGGTCACACTTGGTCCAATTCTCTCCTCTAAACTCAAGCTTCAGGAGGAATTGAATCCTCTGAAGCAGGACAGGAACAATGTAACCTTTACCTGTTCAGAAAAATGATGTTTCTTTTCCACTTTTCTAAGGTATACATCAACCACCTCATTCAATTCAATAACCTCACAGTGTAACTTTAATCAAGTAATTTTCTTAATCTGGGCTACAGCTTACTTATCTGTGAAATGAGAGGGTTGGATTAAATTGTCTCAAAAGTTCTTTATGTTTATAACTCTCTTAATTATTTGAGGCATGATCATGGTATGGGTTGAACACTGGAATTAAAATCAGAAGGTACCTACCTTTTAAATTCTGCCTCAACTACTTATTAGTTTTGTGGCAGTATGGTACAGTAGAAAGGTCAATGACTCTAAAGTCAAAGGTACCAAGATCAAATCCTGCCTTTGATAATACCCGTGTGACTGTGGGTAAATAGCTTAACCTGACAGGTTAGTTCTCAGTTTCCTCATCTATAAAAATCAGAGGGTTGTACTAAATTGGCTCTGCAGTCTCTTCTAGCTCTGAATATATATTCTAGGTAGTTCAATTAACCTTTCTTAGCTTCCTCATTTATAAAATGGGGATAATACCTGCCCTGCCTACCACATGGTGTTGTAAAGTTTTTTGGGAACTGGAAGTTAACAATATAATAATGCTATCTACTGAATGAAAAAGGAATTATTAAATGTTTATTAGGTGACAGTCACTAAGTTAATTATTGTGGATACAAATACATGCCAATAAGATAGTACCTGCCTTCAAAGAGCTTACTTTCTAATGACAATAACAATTGGAATTTATTTTTCACTTTAAAGTTTGCAAAGCACTTTCCAAATGTTATTTGATTTGATTTTCACAACCCTTAGAGGGCGGTGCTATTATTATCCTCATTTTACAGATGAGAAAACTTAGGCAGACTGAGGCCATTTGACTTACACAGGGTGACACATCCAGTAAGTGCCTAAGGCCATATTCCAAACTCAGATCTTCCTAATTGATTCTAAGTCTAGCCCACTATCCACTATCACCTATCTAGTAAAGAAAGGTAATACATATTAGGGAGTGGTGGCAAGGGAGGCATCACAGGGATGCTGATAGAATCAATAAGTAATTGATTGACATGTCCTTTCTAGCAATGGTCATGTTTATTTTATTCTTTAGATTAGAGTTGGAAAGCAGGAAGTGTTGGGGCAGAGAATAAAAAGGATGTGTATACATACACACATATACATGTGTGTATGTATATGTATATATGTTTTAGAAGGATGAAATAGACTAGGAAGTAACATGAAGAGTCTGGTTCTAAGCTAGATATAATGGTTGCTCACCATTAAGAAGCCCAGGGTCCAGGATAAGACCTTAAGTTGGAGAAGGAGGCTATAAGGAAAATTTAGATCAACCCCCGCTACACTATACCAAGCAAATGGGTGTCCTGCTTCTGTTTGAAGTTCTCCAATGAGAAGGAACCCACCACCTCCAGATATGCCCTATTCTATTTCTAGACACCTCTGATTACCTGGAAGGTTGCTTCTATGCAATATCCACCAATTGCTTCTGGTTGCTTTCTGTGCTCAATTAGAATAAGACTAATCCTTCTTTCCCATCGCAGATCTCTAAATAGTCAAAGGTACCATATGACATCTTCCTTGAGCATTCAGTTCTCCAGGTTAAATGTCCCTATTTCCTATAGCTAAACCAATATTTGCTATGATATATTGTTCATTATTTTTGCAAAGCTTGTCTCCCTTATCTAGAGATAGTCATACTTGTCAGTATCTTTCCTACAGTGTGGTGCCTAGCAGCAAACACAGTATTCCCGATATTGCCTGAGCAGGACAGAGTACAGTGTGTCTATCACATCCCTTGGTATGCACAAGCACGTTATGCCCGTTTCTCTTAATGTAGCCTCAGAAAGCATTCATTCTATGCTCTCTTTCCCCCACCCCTTAGACTGTGAGCTTCTTGAGAGCAGGGTCTATCTTTGGTCTTTCATTTTATCTCTAGCACTTAGCAGAGTATCTGGCACATTATAGGTGCCTAATAAATGCTGGCTGATGGACTCATATTGATATTGCAGTCCACTAACATCCCCAGATCTTTTTCAAAGAAACTATTTAATCATGTCTCCAGTGGATCAAATAAGATTTTTCACATAGTAGGTTCTTAATAAATTGCTTATTACCTCCCTCCTCCACTTTGTACTTGTGAAGTTGATTTTTTGTATTTGTTTGAACACTTTCACTTTCTCTCTCTCTCTCTCTCTCTCTCTCTCTCTCTCTCTCTCTCTCTCTCTCTCTCTCTCTCTCTCTCTCTTTCTCTCTCTCTCTTTTTCACACACACACACACACACACACACCACACCCTTGAGATGCTCTGAAAGGAAGGCCCTATCAGGTAGAGTTGATACCAGCAGCATAAATATGATTACAAATACTATGAGCAGGTGAAATTTATTACCATGAATGCATGGCTGGTTTAATATTAGGAAAACTATCAGTAGAATTAACAAGATCAATAACAAACCCAATAAAAATCATATGATTATCTCAATAGGAGCAGAAAAACGCTTTTGACAAAATACAACACTCATTCTTACTTTAAAAAAAACACTAGAAAGCTTAGGAATAAATGGAGCATTTCTTAAATACCAAGTAGTGTTTATCTAAAACCAACAGCCAGTATTATCTATAATGGAGATAAACTAGAAACCTTCCCAATAAGAACAGGGTTGAGGCAAGGATTCCCATTATCAATGTTGTTATTCAAAATTATATTAGGAATGCTCGCTATAGCAATGAGAAGAAAAAAATTAAAGGAATTAGAATAAGCAGTGAGGAAACAAAACTATTATTCTTTGCAGATAATAACATGGCATACCTAGAGAATCCCAGAGAATCAACTTAAAAATTAGTTGAAATAATTAACAACTTTACACAGAATATCAAACCCACATTAAACATCAAAATTTCCATATATTGCCAACAGCATCCAGCACCAAGAGATAGAAAGAGAAATTCCATTTAATATAACTATAGTCAATATAAAATGCTTGGGAGTCAACTGCCAAGACAAACCTAGGAACTATATGAGCACAATTACAAAATACTTTTCACACAAATAAAGTCAAATCTAAAGAATTGGAAAAATATTAATTGGTCACAAGTAGGTCAAACCAATATAATAAAAATGACAATTCCACCTAAATTAACATACTTATTCAGTACCATTCCAATCAGATTACCAAAAAATTGTTTTATAGGGCTAGGAAAAATAATAACAAAATCCATCTAGAAAAACAAAAGGCTAAGAATATCAAAGGAATTAATGGAAAAAATGTGAAGGAGGGTGGTCTAGCCCTAGGAGATCTCCAATTGTAGTAAAAAAGCAGCATTCATCCCAACAATCTGGTACTGAGTAAGAAACAGAGTAGTGGATCAGCAGAACAGATTAGGTACATAATATATAGTAGGAAACAACAATAGTTATCTTATGTTTGAAAAACATGAAGATCTAAACTTTTGGGACAAGAACTTAGTATTTGACAAAAACTACTAGGAAAATTGGAAAGCAGTTTGGCAAAAACTAGGTATAGACCAATACCTCATACCATATACCAAGATAATGACAAAATGGTACATGATTTATACATAAAGGGTGATACCATAAGCAAATTAGAGAAGAGTGAAACAGTTTACCTGTCAGATCTATGGATAAGGGAAGAATAAGTGACCAAACAAGAGATAGAGAGCATTACTGGATGCAAAATGGATAATTTTGATTACACTAAATTAAAAAGGGTTAGCATTTAAAAAAAAAAAACGGAGAAGAGGGCAGCTAGGTGGCACAATGAATAGAGCACCAGCTCTGGAGTCAGGAGGACCTGAGTTCAAATCTGGCCTTAGACACTTAAGATACACACCAAAAAAACTAGCTGTGTGACCTTGGGCAAGTCACAACCCCAATGACCCTACCTTCTCCCCTCCAAAAAGCAAAACAAAACAAAACAAAAACAAACAAACAAAAAACCCCATAAGATTAGAAAGAAAGCAGAAAACTGGGAAAATACTTTTGCAGAAAGTTTTTCTGACAAAGGTCTCATCTCTCAAATACATAGAGAACTAAGTCAAATTTATAAGAATATGAGTCATTCCCCAAATGATAAATCATCAAAGGATATGAATAGGCAGTTTTCAGTTGAAGAAATCATAGCTATCTACAGTCATGTGAAAAAAAATGCTCTTCTATTGACTAGAGAAATGCAAATTATAGCAACTCTGGGGTACCACTTCACAGAAAAAGACAGAAATATGACAGAAAAATAAAATGACAAATGTTGGAGGGGATGTGGGGAAACTGAGACACTAATGTACTCTTGGTGGAGTTGTAAACTGATCTAACTATTGTGAAGAATAATTTGGAACTATGCCCAAAAGGCTATAAAACTGTGCATAACCTTTGACCTGGCAACACCACTACTAAGTCTGTATCCCAAAGAAATAAAAGAAAAAGGAAAAGTACCTATATGTACAAAAAATATTTACAAGAGCTCTTTTTGTGGTGGAAAAGAATTGGAAATTGAGGGGATGTAAATCAACTGGGGAATGGCTGAATAAGTTGGGGTATATTATTATGATGGAATACTATTATGCTATAAGAAGTGATGAACAGGATGGCTTCAGAAAAGCCTGGAAAGATTAACAGGAACTGATGCAAAATTAAATGAGCAGAACCAGGAGAACATAGTACAATGTTGCAATATTTTACAGTGATTGACTGTGAATGATTTAGCTATTCTCAATGATTGAAAGATCCAAGACAATTCCAAAGAGTTTATGATGAAAAATGGTATCCACCTCCAAAGATAGAACTGATGGAATCTGAACGCTGATCGAAGTATTATGGTTTTTTTTTTTAACTTTATTTTTCTTGGAGGTTTTTTTGGCTGTCTTTTCTTCTACAACATAACTAATATGAAAATATGTTTTGCATGACTGCACATGTATAACTTCTATCAAATTGCTTGCCTTTTCAATAAGGCAGAAGAGGAGGAAGGGTGAGAGAGAATTTGGAACTCAAAAACCTTTAAAAATGGCTAAAAATTGTTTTTACATGTAAATTGGAAACAAAATATTGAGGGTTTTTTTTTTTAAACATGATTACAAGCAAAAAGTCTGGCCTCTGTTGCAAAGCACTGCAGTGCAACATCTGCTACCACTGTCTGTACTCTTTAGCAGAGCAAATCAGATCCTCTTACTCACAAGGCAGCACATTGGTCTACACCTGCCTTAGCAGCTCCAGATGTTGGGGAAGACTTTTAAATCCAGGTCTTGATCCTCCCCTTTTGCCCTGTCCCAGCTGGGCTGGAAAAACGAATCATTCAGGTCTTTTCTCTGGGATCCAATTACTGAATAGAGCCCAGGCTTAGTGTTGGCTGACCTTCTCTATCTCTGTAGGGTTTCACACCCTCTTAATTTAATAGCCCCTGGAAACTAAATGCACATTTTGATTCTTCTAGGTTGCTTCCCTGTTTTTAATGAACACATGAAATAAAAAACTGACTTCCCACTGATCCCTAGAGCTCCTTTGCACACTCCATTCCCTTCCCCCACTGCTCCTTGACAAGCTGCCAATTCTGATTGCCCTCTCCTTACACTCTCCTCATTCAAAAAACAGTGATCCTGGCCAAAGCACTTGGAATTCATTTCCCTAGAAAAGCAGTTTATAAAGCTGCCAGATCCCAGGCGCTAAAGGTCAGTTGCCTGCAATTCAGCCCCGGACAATCATCACCTGAAGATTGTGCTACATACTTCCCCAAAGTAATCAGGGCCAGCCAGTCAGACTGGCTCCTGATAACCTGTTTTTAGGGCCTTGTTCTTAGAGTCATTCCCAAATAAAAGGAATGTGTCCTTAGAAAATGGCTGAACAAATTGTGGTAGATGTATGTAACAGAATATTATTGGGCTAAACAATAGATAGGAGGAATTCAGGAAAATTTGAGAAGACCTGTGATCTAATACAGAGCAAAGTAAATACTGTAGAAATGAACACAAAAATAATAGGTAATATTTATATATAGTGTTTTGCGGTTTGGAAAGCACCTTACATATATTAATCTATTTAATCCTCACAAAAACCTTGTAAGGTAGGTGCTATCGTTATCCCCATTTCACAGATGAGAAAACAGACAGGTTAAATCACTTGTCTGAGTTACTCAAATAGAGTGAGAAAGACCTGAGTTCAGGCCTTGTCTGAGGTGAGAACTGAACTCAGGCTTTCTTCACTCCAAATTCAATGATCTATCCCACTATCTACCCAACTGCCTACTATAAACAACACTAAATAAATCAGAAATCTAAGCAATGGGGCAGCTAGGTGGTATAGTGAATAGAGCATTGGCCCTGGAGTCAGGGGGACCTGAGTTCAAATCCAGCCTCAGACACTTAACACAGAAATTAGCCATGTGACCTTGGACAACTCACTTAACCCCAATTGCCCTTCAAAAAAAAAAAAAAAACAGAAATCTAAGCAATGAACTTTCTAATCTTGACTCCCGAGGACTGTTGATAAAATATACCTCATATAGTGTCAGTCAGGAAGACTCATCAGATACTTACTAGCTGTGTGACCCTGGGTAAATCACTTAACCCCATTTGCCTCTGTTTCCTCATATGTAAAATGAACTAGAGAAGGAATGGCAAACGATGCCAATATCTTTTCCTGGAAAATCCCAAACGGGGTCACAGAGAGTTAAACAGGACTGAAAATAACTGAACAATAACTAGAAAGGTGGGGCCACTACCAGTATAAAATGAAGCAAAAACTCTCAGACATGATTGATATCAGTTTGTTTTGCTTGGCTGTACTTGGCTAGTCAGGAAGACCTCCGCTCCAATCCTGCCTCAGAAGCACAATATTTTGTAACCCTGGGCACATCATGTAGCCTATGAAATCAACACAGACCCACAAACAGGGTCTCTGTCTGACAAATCAACACAAATCATCAGTAAAGTTCAAAGACCTCTGAAAACATCAGTAAAATCCTCCTCTAGAATTTCTGTAAACAGGGAACAAGAAAGTCCTCTTTCAAGGCTTCTGAACTCGCAGTAAGGTTCCAGGGTTTCTATAACAGCAGCGATATCCTCTATCAGCAGACAGGTCTGACAAAGTAACACCAACACAGGCAGACAAAGTGTTAGCACCACAGCCATTCTTCTTCCCAGTTCTGCTTGGACCCAGCTTGTGCTCCTGTTTTTATACTACCGAGCTCCTCCCACTGTGGCTTCACAGGCTCTGTTTCTAACAAAGACTTAATATGATCACAGGTGAGACTCAAAGACACTTGAAGAGCTGAAACAAGTATCTAAGTGCTGAAACAAGGAGCTAAGTACTCCTTTGCTTGCTATTACAAAGTGCCAACTTCTTTAAGAGAATTTGATTACCCCAGTTGTTAGGGTTTTCCCCTCTTTGGCTCTCAAAAAAGCATTCTGCATACATTTTGCATATAACTTGTATTTACTCAAAATACTACAAAAATGTACTCACCTAGTAGAATGTAAAATTTTTAGGGGCATAGACTATCTTAACTTTACATTTTTGTCCCCAGAACTTAACATAGCACTTGGTACATAGGAGGCACTTGATAAATGCTTGTTGGTTGATCAATTCAAAATACTATACTGAGAGTTCCAAGACATCTTCTAAAGTGCTGGCTCTTCAAATCACTAGTTATGAGCTTCATTCCTCCCTAGGCTGCACTATTGACCCATATCCACAGGATCTTCAGTACCATGCCGTAGAAATGTCTTCAATCTGGAAGTTCACTCTACCCCAGGATACTTCATTATTGTTTTTGTTGTTGTTATTATTTATTTCATTAAACATTTCCAAATTACATGTAAAAAATAAATACCCATTTTAAAAAAATTGAGTTCCAAATTCTCTCCCTCACTCCCTGAGAAGGCAAATAATTTGATATTGGTTATGGATATGAAGTCATGAAAACATTTCCATATAAGCCATGTTGCAAAAGAAAACACAAACAAAATAAAACAATGAAAATAAAGTGAAAAAGCATGCTTCATGTTGTATTCAGAGTTCATCTGTTCTCCCTCTGGAGGTGGATAGCATTTTTCATCATGGGTCTTTGGAATTATCTTGGATCTTTGTCTTGATCAGAGTAGCTAAGTCTTTCACAGCTGATTATCCTCATAATATTGTTCTTACTGTGTACAATGATTTTCTGGTTCTGCTCACTTCACTTTGCATGAGTTCTTATCAGTCTCGGGTTTTTCTGAATCCATTCTGCTCATCATTTCTTATAGCACAATAGTGTTCCATCATAATCATATATCACAACTTGTTCAGCTATTCCCCAATTGATGAGTATCTCCTCAATTTCCAATACTTTGCCACCACAAAAAGAACTGCTATAAATATTTTTGTGCAAATAGATTCTTTTCCTTTTTCTTTGATTTCTTTGGGATACAGACCTGGTAATGTTACTCCTGGGTCAAAAGGTATGCAGAGTTGTACAGCCCTTTGTAATTCCAAATTGTTCTCCAGAATGGTAGGACTAGTGCTACTTCTTATATTAAAAGTACCCACCACTCCTGTAGACATTCTCTCTGGCCGATTCCTCCCAGAACCTCAAATTTAAGCAGGAGGTCCAGACTAACTAATTCTTCATTCCTCTCCAACAGAGGTTCCCAAACTTATTTGGACTACCACCCCCTTTAAAAGAAATTATTCAGGGCCCACCCCTGAAATCAACTTTCTTTAATCCTTTAAGTTTTTTAATTTGCATCATTTCAAAAAATGTATTTTTTTAATTACACATCTTAAATTTGATAACTTACTGTAAATTTATGGGGTTTTTCCTGCATTGATATTTTGATGATACAATACTGCATTGTGTAACCATGTTGTATCACATTGTAAATAAGTCATTACATGCATATTCCTGCTGATGTATGGTAGACTTCCCAAAAATGAGCAACACTCTCTCCTGCCAACACTTGCTTGTTCAAACCTGTCAGCAGACTTAACCACTGATCAGTTGTAACTTTAAATTTGTGTTTATTCAGAAAATAATGTAATCACTATGACTTTAACTCTGTTACACAACTCATAAAAGACATATGAATAGTTTTTCAAAATGTTCTTATACTATCTTCTTTCCTTATGCTTCCATCTCCCCCTTATTTTTATTCACTGTCCCCTAGTTGCCCCTGAGGCTACCACCATCATCACCACCACCACAGACCACCCCCCTCATTTTAATTCCCCTCAGGGGGGTGGTATCACCTATTTTTGGAACCTCTTCTTTTTAGGCTGCACTAATGACTGACCTTCAAACAGGATTTTCTCTACCAAGCCACCATGCTGGATAACCTCCACACCCCCTTTTCAACTCCCTTCAATTGTCTTCCCCCATTAGAAAGTAAGTTCTTTCAGGAAGGGACTGTTTTCCTGCTTGTATTTGTACTTTTATCACAGTGCCTATAGAGTACACAATGTTGTTGTTTGTCCTTCATTCTCAAAGAGGTCTGTGACATTGAGAATGTGATGTCATGATTTGTAAGTGGATTGGATTTAAGTGAGAGAAGGCTGTGCAAAGTCACCAGTTTCACTTTCTCCTCCAGAGTTATCTGGGTATAATGGCAAGATAAAGATCAATATGACTGGAGATGGCCCCAGATGCATTGGGAGACCTTAGCCTTTTTTTTTTTTTTTTGCATTTTGGAGGGCAGTTGGGGTTAAGTAACTTGCCCAAGGTCACAGGGCTAGGTTTTTGTTTGTGTATGCATTAAGTGTCTGAGGCCAGATCTGAACTCAGGTCCTTCTGACACCAGAGCCAACGCTCTACTCACTGCGCCACCTAGCCGCCCCAGACCTCGGCCTTTTTAAGCTAGCATCTTTCCCAGGTCTCGTTTTGACTAAGGCATCACTAATTCAGTGGCTAAGGCTAATAATTAACAGAGGGAAGGTACTGGAATTAAGAGAGGTTGGAATTTAAGACAGGTTGAGGAAGGCTTTCTGTAGAAGGTGGGATTTTAGTTGGAACCAGAGAGGTCAGCAGAGTGAAGAAGAGTACTTCAAACAGAAAATTCCTGGAGCTAAAAGATGGAGAGTGTTGTTCATGGAACAGCAGGAGGCTAGTATCACTGGAACAAAGAGTATGTCTTAGAATAAGGTCTAAGAAGACAGGAAAGGTGGGAGGGGGCTTTGAATGCCAAAGAGAGCATTTTGTATTTCTTCCTGGAGACATCAGAATTTGCTGAGTAGAGGGAATGACATGGTCAGACCTGCCTTTTAGGAAAATCACTTTGGTGAGTGAATGGAGAATGGATTAAAGTGAGGAGAGACTTGAAAGAGGCCAATCCACCAGCAGGTGATTGCAATAGACCAGGTGTGAGGTGATGAAGGCCTATACCAGTGTGGGGACAGTATCAGAGGAGAGAAGGGAGCATATCAGGAAGAGATTGCAAAGGTGACATTGACAGGTCTTGGTAACAGCTTGGATAGGGGGCGTAAGAGATAGTGAGGAATCCAGAATGGCTCCTAAGTTGTGAGCCTGAGGGATGGGAGGATGGTAGAACACATGGTAAGTGTCTAAGAAAGACCCTCCTTAAGAAATGGGAAGGGAATAAGCATTAATATAGTGCCTACTAAAGACCCAGACACTGTACTAAACTGCTCTCTTTCTTTCTACAAATATTTTCTCATTGATTTGTTGACATGTGGAGCCTTGGGCAAGTCATTTGCCCATCCCATATTAAACTGAGGCTCAGATTGCAAATTTCTATTTGCAAAATGGGGATAATTATCCCACACAAAGTCACTTGGGTTTTTGGTGAACGCTTAGTAAACCTTAGAATGTTACAGAAATATGAGTTCTTTTTAGGTTCAAATGACTCACATTTCTAAAGGCAGTTGAAGTAGTTTGTGGTTACAAAGCACTGAAATAATACAAGACTATACAATCAAGTGTGAAATCATGTTATATGGTATCTAGTTCTATAGGATTTTACAGAATCACAGAATTTTAAATTTGGAAGCAATCTCTGAGACCTATTCCAACCAAGACATAAATAAGAACCCATTCTATAGCAGTATGGTATATTAGGGGGAACACTGGATTTGAAGTCAGGGAGACTTGGATTTAAATCCTGCCTCAGACACTTATTAGCTGTATGACTGTGGGCAAGTCACTTAATCTCTCTGTACCTCAGTTTCCTAATCTGCAAAATAAGACATTTGGCCTTGATAACCTCTAAATTCTCCTAATTTATGATCCTGTGATCTAGGAAGGAAGGAAAGATGGAATAAAGAAAGAAAAGAAGGAAGGAAGGAAGGAAGGAAGGAAGGAAGGAAGGAAGGAAGGAAGGAAGGAAAGAAGGAAATAAGGAAGGAAGGAAGCATTTCTTAAGTGCCATCTAGCTTTTTCTTGAAGACCTAAAAACAGGGGAAACTCCCTAACTCCCAAGGCAGCCCATTTTACCTATTTCTAATTTGAGGAAGTTTTTCTTTAAATTCAGTCTAAATTTTCCTATTTCTAGTTTCAACCAATGGCTCCTAGTTCTGCCCTCTGTGGTCAAATGGAGCCAAGTTTAATCTCTGTGCCCTTCAAATCCTTGAAGATGGCTATAATGGCATCTATGTCTTCTCTTCCCCAGGATAAACATCCTCAATTCTTTCAACCAATCCTTGTGTAACATGGATTCAAGACCCTTTACCATCTTAGTCACCCTCCCTGGACACTCTCCACCTTATCTATGTCCTTCCTAAAATGTGGCACCCACAGTATGGAACATAGTATATAACAAATTTTTTCAGTGATTGATCAGTTTTGCTTAATTCTTTTTCTTCTTTCTCTTTTTTTCCCTTTTCTCTTTGTCCCCCTCCCATCTTTTTTTTTTTCTGACTGAATCTCTTCATTTGCCCAGGCTGGAAATGTAGTGGCCATCCACAATTCCAATTCCACTGCTAATCAGCATGGAAGTTTTGACCTACTTTTTTTCTAGTCTGTGCTTATTCACATTCCCCAGGTAGCCTGGTGACCCTCCTTTCCCTGAAGTTCACCATATTAGTACCAGACAGTACATCCACCCAATGGGCTTTAGACCTACTGCAGCTCATAACTCCCAAACTATAGTAATTCACCTGGCTCAGTATCCCTAGGGGTAGGGATTTTAGATATGCATCACCATGCCTAGAACTTTCTCCATCTCCCACCCATCCCCGCCCCCCTTCTAGGAAATTCTTTGTTATAAGAGATGGCTCTCAGGAAAGGGTAGGGTAGGGATGCAAGTGGCAATCTAGGCCATGTAAAACCAAATGATATCAATATAAATCTTTTTTTTTTTTTTTGATTTAGCACCAAGAGCTAAACAAAATGCTGATTTGGCCAGAGCTGTGCAAAGCAAGACAATTATCAACCTAGTTCTGAAAACTATGCCTCTCTTAATGTAGTCCTGTTGTACCTCAATAAAAGCAAGACAGAAGATCCCCAAGATTAAATTTAAAAGGTGGATTTTATTACCATGGAATACCGAGGGACTGTCGGGATACATGGTCACCCAAATCAGACAGCACTTTGGCACAGACAGTGTACCGGTTTTATAGAGGTTCCATAGTCAGGTTATGTAAACTGAAATTACAGTGATGTAAGCTGAAACTCCAATGATTGGTCAGTGTATACTTGAAACTACAATTAGTGATTGGTCAGTACACATTTGAATCTCCCACAGGCACAAAACCCTACAATTAGTGATTGGTTAGTATACATTTGAATTTTCCACTGGCGAGAAACCCTAGGCTGGGACTCCCACCCACAGATTAAGCAAGGGGTGAGGGTTCTGCCTGTTTACAGATTAAGCAAGGTGGAGTTCTGTTTTACAAATCAATGAAGGAAAGGTTGGGCTACCTGTTTTACAAATCAAGGAAAGGGTGAGTGGATTTCTGTCTGACATTCAGGAAGGGCAAAGTGACAAATCAATGGGGGAAGGGCAGAGTGGAGCTGGGTCCAACCCTAAAATGGAATGGGTTTTGTTAACTTCCAAGAGGTAAGAAGAAGAGTTCCATGAGGAGCTTTATTTGACCAACCCTTCCAATGTCATTCTGGGAAATCACACAGCCTCATTACCATGCTGAGCCTAAGGGCAACCCCACCAGCTTGTTTGATTCAAAAAGACATTCCTTTATCTAAGGCTGTTGTGTTAACAATTCACACCACCAATCACTGTCTGGAGTATAATGGGTCAAAAGCCAAACTCTCTTAGGCTGCCCAGCACAGTAACAGTCTTCTCTGGACAGGGGAAGCAGGAACAAGGTCAGCTGATAGGGCAAGACTGGATGTGATACTACCACAGTATCACCAAACTATGGTGAGTGTGCTGGAGGAGAGCAATTCTCCTGGGCTCACCTACTCCTTCCCTATAAATCACTCAGAGTCACAGATTATGAGAGCTGAAATGGACCTCAGCAGTCAGGCAGTGTGATAAAGTAGGAAGGGCACTGGCCCTGGAGGCAGAGGACTTGTGTTCAAATACTGACTCAGGAAATAACAATCTGTGTGAATGTGGATAAATTACAATCTTCCTGTTCCTTAACTTCCTCATCTATAAAATGAAGAGATGGCTGCTGAGGTCCCTTCTTAGCTCTGGGTCTATAGTCTAATCCAACCCACAAGTAAGAGAAATAACTACAATTTCATTTCCAACACAGGGGTAAACTAGACTCAACCTGAAGATATTTGAAGTAAAAGAAATGCAAAGTCTCCAGGGGTAGCTAATTATACTCTTTGGAAAGCTTAAACTGTTAGAAAAAATTTTTTTTTTACCAACATCAAATCTATAGTTGCCTCCTTGTAATTTCCATCCATAGCTCCTGGTTCTACCCCCTGAGTAAATCTAATTTCTCTTCTACCTGACAGTCTTTCAAATACTTGAAGACAACTGTCATGCACAGCTGGGTGGTACAGCAGATCGATCATTAGGCCTGGAGTCAAGAAGACCTGTGTTCAAAGCCAACCTCAGATTCTTCCTAGCTGTGTGACCCTGGGAAAGTCACTTAACCCTATTTGCCTCAGTTTCCTGACCTGTAAAAGGAGAAGGAGGAGGAAAAGTGAAACCAGTCCAATATCTTTGCCGAGAAAACCCCAGGTGGGGGGCGGAGCCAAGATGGCGGAGTAGAAACAGCTCATCCAAGCCACTCTGCCCCCAGATTGCCCCCAAACTATGTAAAAGGGGACTCTGAACAACTTCTGGAGCCCCAGCACCCACAGAACGACACAGAGAAGCTAACCTCCCGCTGAGGACAGCCCAGCAGCCCTGCAGGAAGGACCAGCGCAGCGGTCTGGGAGCCCGCAGCATGCAGAGCACGGGGAGCCGAGTTGCCAAGTCGAGCGGAGCCCAGGCCCCCATGAGCCAAGGTTTTAGCCCCAGGGCGGCAGGGCCAGCAGCCGGCTGGAGAGACCCCAGAACACCAGCAGCTGTGGCGACTCCAGAATTATCAACATAGACATGCCCAAGACAAAGTAAGAGGTTAGTGTCCTATGGACTTTGGGACCAGTATTTGGGGAATGCATCGGCTCCCTCCCCTGGGGGCTAGAAGCCACTGAGGAGACACGCCATTTTGTAGTTTTCAGAGGCAGCTCCTGCTCCTGGCCTGCAAACTGTAGGGAGATCCAGTGATCAGTCTTGGGGGTTAATCACTCTTTCTTTAACCTCCCTGGAGCTGGATTGTGATCTAGGGTGGAAGTTGTGGGTGGGTTTACAGCTTGCCAGAAACGGAAGTTGCCCCCCACACGTTCGGGACGAAAATTCCTCTATCTGGCCTTAAAGCCATAGTGTGGCAACAAGCCCAAGAGTCAAGTAATTAAGTGGCAACATGCCAAGGCAAAGGAAACAGAAAAATGCAACCCTAGACTCCTATTTTGGGGGCATACAGCAGGAAAAGGACTGTGAGGTCAGAAGTCCTGCTCCAAAAGCCCCAGGGGAAAACATGAGCAGGTTGCAGGGCATAGAGGACCTCAAGAAGGACTTTAAAAATCAAATAAGAGAAGTGGAGGAAAAATTGGAAAGATAAATGAGAAGGATGCATGAAAAGTATGAAATGAGGGTCAACAGCCTGACTGAGGAAAACAACACCTTAAAAAATAGACTAACTCAAATGGCAAAGGAGGCCCAAAAGGGCAATGAGGAGAAGACTGCCTTAAAAAGTCAAATTTGCCAGATGGAAAAAGAATCTCAAAAGTTCACTGAGGAGATTCATTCCTTCAGAGTTAGACTGGAGCAAATGGAAGCTAATGACTTTATGAGAAATCAAGATGCTGTTAAGCAGATCCAAATAAATGAAAGATTAGAAGGCAATGTGAAATATCTCATGGGAAAAACAACTGACCTGGAAAATAGATCCAGGAGAGACAATTTAAAAATTATTGGACTACCTGAAAGCCATGATCAAAGAAAGAACCTAGAAATCACCCTTCAAGAAATTCTCAAGGAAAATTGCCCTGATGTTTAGATCCAGAGGGCAAAATAGAGGTTGAAAGAATCCACAGATCACCTCCTGAAAAAGATCCCAAAAAGAAAACTCCCAGGAATATTATAGCCAGGTTCCAGAATCCCCAGATCAAGGAGAAAATACTACAAGCAACCAGGAAGAAACAATTTCAATATTGTGGAAACACAATCCGAATAGCCCAGGACCTGGCAGCTTCTACACTGAGGGATCGAAGGGCATGGAATATGATATTCCAGAGGGCAAAAGAACTGGGAATGAACCCAAGGGTCACCTACCCAGCAAAAACTGAGTATTTTGTTTCAGGGGAAAATATGGTCATTCAGTGGAATAGAGGACTTTCAAGCATTCTTGAGGAAAAAACCAGAATTGAATAGAAAATTTGACATCCAGACACAAGAAGGAAGAGATGCCTGAGAAGGTAATCAGGGAAAAGAAATCAAAAGGAACTTATCCAAAGTTGAACTATTTACATTCCTATATGGAAAAGCAATAACTGTGACTGATGATATCTTTCTCACTATGAAAACAATGGAAGAAGGGGGTGTGGTCATATAAATACATATGTGAATGTGTGTGTATATGGTTACAGTTATATGGATAGAGGGCATAGGTTGAATTTGTTGGGAAGGGAGAACACTCAAGGGATGAAATTATGAGGTGAGAGAGGAAAGTGGCAAGAGGAGATGGGGAGAGACAGGGTAGGGTAAACTATCTCATGTAGAAGAAGCAAGGGGAAGTGGTTGCAAGGGAGGGGGAGAATAGGAAGGCAAAAAAAGGCAAAATCACATTCTCATTGAATTTGGTTCAGGGAGAGAATGACATACATACTAAATGGGATATCTCAACCTGTAGCAGAATAGGGGGAAGGGGGATGAGAGGAGGGATGATGTATGGGAGGGCATCCCTGGGGGGAGGGGAGGTTGGAAGTACCCACTATAGAAGAGGGACAGGATCATGTAGGGAATGGACCAGGTGGGGGGTGGGATGAGTGGGAGGGAATTATAAGCAGCCTTGTACAATATATCTACTATGATAATGTTTTGCATACTGAATTACTTATCTCCCCAGAGGGAATGGGTGACAAGGGAAGAAGGAAATGGATCTGAAATCCGAGGTCTTAACATTAAATGCTGCAAATATATATAAATACTATTAAAAAAAAAAGAAAACCCCAGATGGTATCACAAAGAGCCAGACATGACTAAAAGGACTGAAGAACAATAACAACAATAATCACGCACCCCCTGAGTCTTCTCTTCTCCAGGATAAACATTCCTAGCTCCAACAATGAATCATCATGTGACATCATCTCATACAAAGTACTGCTCCTTCTACCACATGTCCACTATATCCTTAACCACTCTCTAATCTCTCTGCTTTCTCCAAACCTAGGCACTCTGCTCTACCTCAGACTGTCAAAAGCCAGTAGCTTTATTTAATGATAGAACCACCATCACAGGGGATAGCACCCTGAACTTTGAACCTGAGCTTAAATATAGCCTCAGATCCTTACTAGCTGCATGACATTGGGTAAGGCACTTAACCACACTCAGCCTCAGTTTTTCATCTGTAAAATGGGAATAATAGTGACAGTGACTACCTTGGAAGAATGTTGTAAGGATCAAATGAGAGAATATAAGGGTAATGGGGAGGGGAGGGGCTGATCAATAAGGGCACAGTATTTAGAATATGGGCAAAACCCTCTGCTTGCTGTTTATCCATCCACAATGGAGTCCTAGTGAACCTGGTTCACTAAGAAATACATGATGGAAGGGCCTTTTCACTCCTCAGCTTGGAGCAGGCATAAGTATCCTCTGACTGTGTCCTGTCTGCACACTGAGTAGTTGCTAAAAAGTCTCTCAATGGGCTACTGAGCCAAAACTGAGGATGGATACAAAAGGTCTAAAGCCACAAACTCTCCCCCTCCCTCATTCAGTGACCATATATCTGTGACATCACAGTGCCACTGTTTCTTTTGTCTGTATATGTTTATTCTTTTCTGATCTTAGGTGAATGTGTAGACATAGACCAGACCAAGCTTTGGAAGGTCAGCAGACCCGTTAAAAGCCCATTCCACAACTGGTATTTGTAGTAGCAATAGCCAAGAGGGGCCACCTCTAAGCAGCAACATGCTCAAACTAACTCACCAGTGAATCTACCCAATGACTAAGATAATTCCTGTAAACAAGGGAGCCACTCCTTCATCTATGCCAGACCAAAAGTGAAATTGGTAGGGAAATGTTCCATAGCAAATACTGGAGTCCTAACTCCTGGAGATTGAGTGGGTATAGAGATGGTAAAGCACTTAGCACAGTATTTGGTACATAGTAAACACTTAACAAATATTTACTGATTGATTGACTGATTGATTAAAGTGTTCCCCCAATTGGGGAAGTAAAGAAGGGTAAGATATTTTTGTACTTTGGTCATTCCCATACCTTCTCAGTAAATATTTCTTCATAAAAATTAATTGATATTAATTGGTTAGTTGGTATTGGGAAGATATTCATTAGCCAGTTGATATTGGGGTTTTCACACTGGATAGTGACTCATGAGCAACAGTATTAGAACAGGTTACCCCCAGAATCCTGAGACAAGTTATATCTAGCCACACTCTGGGAAGCTAACTTGTTAGTCTGAGTAGGGATTGAGCAAGTGAGCTCAGAGGCTATGCTGCATTTGTGAATTGCTTTCCAAACTTTAAAGTGCTATGCAAATGTAGATATTATTATTAAGAGGCAGTGTGACTTAGTAGAGAAAGTTGACCTCAGAACCATGAAGACCTGAGGTCAACTCCCAGCTTAGGAGCCTATTGGTGGCATGACCCTGGGCACATCCCTCAGTTCTTTGGGACTGTCAGAATCTCAAGGATACAAGCTGCAGAGAAGATGCCAACCTGCATTGGTTAAGAGCATCCTCATCTGGGAGTTTGCAATGTTAATGAGATCACCTGTCCAGTCTCTATCCCTAGCCTATAATTACGTGACATTTAAAAAGGTTTGAGAGACGTGGTTTCTGGATAATTTGATCATTTTATTAATAAGGCTATCGGTGTTAATAAAAGGATGATCATTTGGCTGTCTCTCTTAAATCAAAGACAATCATGGCGGTGGGCTCACAGTTTATATACCTTTCCAATAGGGACTGATGTGACCCCATTACCCTATATCACCCTTAGAGAAAATATCTCTATATGAGACCATTCCCAGCTATACCAGACCACTCCCAGCCTTGGGTTATCTAGACAAAAGGATCTGTCTCCACCCAAGCTTGAGCAGAACACAATGGACTTCCCTACCCTAGATTAAATTCCTTGTTTGGTTAGGTAGGGACTGACCAAGATTGAAGAGTCAATGCAATCTCATCATCAGAAATGTCTTTCAAGAAAAACTGAACTTTTAAAAAAGAATTTAGAAGAAAGGGGAGAGGCTCTGAATCTCCCCAAGATATTGATTATTAATAGTCATTTCTCACAATTGCTGCTATTCCCTGGCATTGCCCTGTGGATCTGAAACCGAGAGCTGTTCAAGAAGCCTTCCCTCAAAGCTGTCGACAAATGGAAGAGGGATCTTCAGGAAGAAGTGAGCTCCCACACCAGTGGAGGAGTTCAAGCAGTGTTTGATGAGGACTGTTGTCAGTCTTGCCCAGGGGATTCTTGTATCACGAAGGTGCCTGTTAAGCTGCCTATAGTAGCACTACTGGGCCTCTCCATCTCCCAGTAGCAGAGACTCTTGATGAGGCTTAGAACCTGCTTGCACAATACTCTCAGCTCAAAACATTCCCTTTAAAATGCAAAGAAAAGCAGGAAACTGTGCAAGTATCCAGCAGCATTATATTGGAGAGCTTTCAAGCAGCCGTTTAATGCCAGGCTTCTCATTCTCTCCAGGCTACCATATTATGTGGGGGAGAATCTATTATTTATTACTTCAGTGCCATCCAGAGACACATTTACAGAGAAATATGAGACACGCTGCTCCATCTCTAACTGTGTGCTGCTGCCAGAGACCTCTGGCTGCAAATCATGTGCAGCCCCTTGTCTCCTGAGAGGTATGAAGTGATTCCAGGCTGAGAAAAACCATCTCTGATTGGAAATCAAGTTGGCAGCAACCTGGCCACTAAAAGATGGACTGCATTAGTCAGTCTGCTGGAATTGGAGCTATTTAAGTAGACCAGTCCCTAGAGAAAGCAAAGACTCTCTTCCCACTCTTAAAGGAAACATTAATTCAGGAAATCCTAGAGTTGGAAGAAGCCTCAGAGGTCAGCTTACAAGCATCTGCTTGATTCAGGTGTCCCCTGGACAACAGTACCAAGTACTCATCCACTGCTACTTGAACACTTGCATCATTGGGGAACTAACTACCTCCTGCATTTGCCTATTCCATTTTTGGACAGTTCTGTTTATTAGGAAGTTCTTCAAGATGAAGAATGAGAACTATGTATGGCACTATATGATTTGATCCAGCAATACCACTACTTGATCTATTTCCAGAGATGACTAGGAAAAAAGGAAAAGAACCTATATGTTCTAAAATGTTCTAAAACCTATATGTTCTAAAAAGCTCTCTTTGGGTGGCAAAGAATGGGAAATTGCAGAGATGCCTATCAATTGGGGAATGGCTGAACAAGTTGTAGTATGTGATTGTAATAGAATACTACTGTATTATAAGAAATGACAACCTCTATGATCTTTGAAAAACATGGAAAGACTTGCACAAAATAATGAAGAATGAAATGAGCTGAACCAAGAGAACATCGCATACAGTAATAGCAATATTATTTTTAAAATGATGTTGAGTGAACAAGTCATTTTGACTGTAATAAATACCCAGATTAAATATAAAGGATACATGAAGAAAGACACTATCTGCATCCAGAGAAAGAACTTATAAATAAAAGTTTGTATAGAATAATTTATACACACACATTATATATATATATACATATATATGTAGATAGATAAATAGATATATACATACACATAGATGTATATGTATATGTAATGGTAAGGGAATTTAAAGATCTCCCCTGCCCCTTGGAGCCACTTGTAGTCCAACATGAATAGACACCATATAAAAAAGAGCTGGAAAGGGGGATGGGCCATATAGCAAGTAAGAAGAATGGGGATAAGACATCTGCAGAAAGAGCCCAAGTATGAGTGAGGAGAAGCATGTCTAGGATCTTTCCTAAAATGGTGGTTCCCAGGAAGAAGTCACCATTCAGGAGAACATGACCTTGAGGCAAAGGGTTCTCCATGGCAAGGCAGACAAAAAGGATGAGGAGTTCCAAGAAACAGTCCAGCAAACATTTATTGAATACTTGCCCCAACTTCCCCATCTGTAAAAATCCCTTTCATTTATAAATCCTAATAGCATAGATTTTACATCATGGATTTCCCCTTCCTAGTTAAGGTAACCTTAAAATAATTAAATGCATATGTCTTCAGATCTCCTAAAGAGCAATCTCAATAAGTAAAAATTCAAGTAGTGACAGAGGGTCACTGAGGCTGACTGGCCTTTCCATTTACTTGTTCCTTACATTTTTTAGCTCTCATAGCCTGTTCCCCCCATGATCAAGTCCTCTTAATTCCAGTGTCTCCCCTTTGTTAATTATTTCCTATTTATCCTGTACATAACTTGTTTATATGTATTTGGTTTTTTGTCTTACCACATGAGATTATGAGTTCCTTGAGGGCAGGAACTATCTTTTGCCTCTTTTTGTATACCAACACTTACTACAGTGCCCAGTATATAGTAGGTGCTTAATAAATATTGAATGACTGGCCATGGTCCTGGGAAGGGAGAGGAACTGGAATGCTCCATGATGTAGGCATTTATTATTTTCCATTCAATGTTCCCACTAGGAAGACAGAGGATTGATTAATACCTCAAATCCCAATTCAACATTGTTCATCCTCACAGGGAATTATAAAACAATGAACACTCCCACCACCACTCAAGGGTAACTCATCTTTTCTTCCTTCTACCTCCTTTGTCTCCTCTGTAAACTGTCATGAAGGACAATTATAGAATAGACGACTTACCCATCGCCATTTAAAAAAAAATTTCCCACTGAAAATGCCCTGTGTGCACAACTACATTTGATTTCTTTCTCATTTTCCTGCCTGTGCCCCTCATGAGTCATGATTCTAATCCAAACTAATTTTAAAAACCCTATGTGCCCGAGTGTTCCAAATTCTATACTTCTATCTTATTCTATTAGTTTAGTAAAATAGACCCCCACCTTCCCTGTTCTCTGGATCTATTTTCCTTTCTAACAAAACCATGACATGTAAGGGGCTGTCACCTGCTTTGTCTAGGGGTATGGTCATCCTAAATACAATGTTACTTCTTTTACTGATGCTCTGACCCAAAGAGGTAGCCATCCTGTACTGCACTGCATTGGAACCAAGGAATTTGAAATTTGAAATAGTTTTAGAAAGAAATGTATTAGGTCATTTGGTAGAGGAGAATGAACTTACATGATTTTGAGCAAGCCACTTCCTCTTTTAGTCTCAATTTCCTTATCTGTAAAATTAATGGGTTAAAGGACAACCTTTACATTTATTTTTCAGCTCCAGTTCTATAAACCTATTTATGAGCTGGGCTCCTTGAGAGATTTCCCCTCCAGTTACCAAAAAGTTATGGACCATGGCCTCCAAAAGGCATTTAAATTTCTTAGTTCTTTCACACACTACAGATATGGCAAATCTTTAGCTGCCTGAAACTATTGAAAAATAAAATATTTAGATCCTGAGTTTTCCATGTCTGATACCCTGTAAGCACAAAATTATTTTTTAAATTATTAATATTTTTAGAAAACTAGAATCTTTTTAAAATGTTACTTTATCTTCTTGAATAGAGTATGGTGAACATAATTTAACTATTAATAACTTGGAAACATCATTATGTGCTATTATTCTTCTAGATTGTAAGCTCTAAGAGGGCAAGGACTGTGTCTAGGGGTTTGTGTTGGTGGAAATTGACAATGAGACATTACAAATAGACGTGATTATGCTGTTCTGCGATACAATAATGCCCTTATGATTTCTTGAGGTGAGTATGGATCTTTGTTCACATGCTAAATGGTGCCAGACTGAATGCACTTGTTGAGTTTTTGCTCCTACTCTTCTTAACTTTTCTACTTTCTCCTTTACCAGTTGGTTAGAGTTGGTGGACTACTTTTTGCTCACAGATGATTGTGAACTCAATGCAGCCTCTAAGACTGAGGTGCAACAAAGTATGTTTCAATTCTTTGCTGCTTGTGCTAATTTTGACCTGACACTTAATATCAAGAAAACAGAGGTTCTCCACCAACCACCATGCATTATGTGGAACCATTGGTTACAGCAAATGGAAAAATTTTGAATACTGTGCACTTACCTTGACAATATACTTCCCTGGGATGTACACATAAATGATGAGGTTAACACACACATTGCCAGAGTTAGGTTAGTGTTTGGAAGGTTCCAAAAGAAAGTGGGGGAGAGAAAAGGTATTAGGTTGCCTACCAAAATGAAGGTCTGCAGAGCCATTGTGCTAACCTCGTTGTATGCCTATGAAACCTGTACACTATACCAGTACCATGCCAGGAAACCAAATCACTTCCATTTGAATTGTCTTTGAAAGATTCTGAAGATCACCTGGCAGGATAAGATAGCAGACACTGAGGTGCTTCCTTGAACTAAATTGCCAAGCATTCAAACTCTGCTGCAGAGAATGCAACTCCAATTGACTGGCCACGTTGTTTGAATGTGAAATATACATTTGCCTAAAAGACTATTTTGCACAGAATGCACCAAGGCAAGATCTCACATGGAGAGGTCAGAAGTAGTGATACAAGGACACTCTCAATGCCTCTCTGAAGAACTATGGAATCGATTGTGAGACATAGGACACAATGACACAGGACCACCCAGCATGATGGGTCCTCATCAAAGAACGCACTGCGCTCTATGAGCAAAGAAGAATTGTAGTAGCTCATCTGAAACATGAGAAGCACAAATTTGGAAACATCCCCATTCCTAATGTTTATAGAAATTACGTGTGCCCCACCTGCATAGAGCCTTCCACAGTCATACTGGTCTGATCAGCCACATTTGGACACACTGCATATACATTGACACTGACATAGTGGTGTCCTCTTACTCCTCTTCAAGCACAAAGGACAACAACCAGGTGTTATTTTTTAGCTTTTTGGAGTGCTTACCTGGAGTAGTATTTTCCCCTCTTACTAATTTGTGACTTCTAATCAGATAGAATTATAAAGATCACCAAACTTACTAGTATCATGTGCTAAATGAAAGTAAATGGTTTCTGGATACTATTTCTATTGCTTCCAAAAGATTATCCAGAGCTTGGTTAAAGAGAAAGTAGAGCAAATTGTTTTTAATGTACTACCAATGGTACCAGTACTACTTAATTCTGGGGTGGGCTTCAAGATCACATGTGGTTCTCTAAGTCCTCAAGTGTGGCCCTTTGATTGAATCCAAACATTACAGAACATATTCTTTTATTAATGGGATTTACTCTGTGAAGTTTAGATTCAACCAAAGGGTCATACGTATGACCTCAAGGCCACAGGACCCTCGAGGACCTTAATTGATCATTTATCCTAGGCATAATAAGAACTGGAAGAGCACTAAACCAGGGAGAGATATGGAAATAAAATGAGCAAACATCCCAAAGGAGCTTATGCCAAGAGCTGCTCTTTGTGGCTATCCCCTCTCCATGGAGATGATGTTCTGTAATCAGAATTGGTATTCATTAATACAAACCCAGGCAAATTATTCCCCACTACTACTATGTGAAATGGTTCTTTATGAGACAGTAAATAAGAGATTCTTGACTATGACCTGAGTACGAGTGATGCAGCAGATACAGAAACCACTCCATGACACAACTGGGTAGCTCAGGAACTCAAGATTTTGTGGACAGGGGACACTAGCCTAAGGAAATTATGAATTCTAGTCAGCATCTAAAGAATTAATTAAAAATTAATGAATGGTATGAAGACCAGACTTAGAGACCTGCTGAGATATATACAAGTCACAAATGAAGAAACAGAATCAGAATTCTGGAAAGAGCCACAATGACCACAACAACCCCCTCACTTTATAGATGAGAGAAACCAGAGCATAGAAAAGGAAAATGACTTCCCCAAGGGAGCACACCAAACTACTGTGGGCCAGGACTAAAATCTAGGTTCTTCTGATTCCTGATCAAAGGTTCTTTTCACTATGTTAAGCAGCTTTGGGATTGAAGATGAAAATTAATCATCTGGGACAGCTGGATGATGCAGTGAATAGAGCACCAGCCCTGGAGTCAGGAGGACCTGAGTTCAAATACAGCCTCAGACACTTAGCACTTACTAGCTGTGTGACTTTGGGCAAGTTATTTAACCCTAACTGCCCTGCCTTCCCCCCTCCAAAAAGCCCCCCAAAACGCTAATATCTACAAAAAGGGTTGTTCTAGAATGATGCAGGTTTTGGTGTCTGGATAAGGCACAGAAAAGCTGAAATAAGGTGTTATAAATCAGTGTTGGTGCCAAGTTTTGATTGGATCTTATTTGAATTATAGTCTTCCCAGTTACAATATTAATATGAGGGCATATTTTCTGATGATATTAAAATTGGGTTGATTACAAATATTCTTATCACCCAGACTTATTCTCTCAATTTTCTATCTTCCCTTCATTTAGAGACAGTATGATATAGGGGGAAGAGCAGTGACCTGGGAGTCTGAAGACCTAGTTTCTAGTCCTGTTTCTGTTATAAATGGATTGCTTAACTTTGAATGTAACCTCCCTTCTTCAGACCTCTTTTCTCAACTGTAAAATAAAAGGATAATTTCATATTTACTCTAAGATTCCTTCCAAATCTAGCCTCCTATGTTCTAACATTCTGTGATTGAATATTCTATGTCCTAATCTCTCTTCTAGTTCAAACACATACTGACTATATGCATATATACATATACATATATGTGTGTGTGTGTGTGTGCACGTGTGTGTGTGTGTGTGTGTGTGTGTGTAGGATATTGTTATAGGATAACTATAGGAACAGGACTTATGATTTCACTCTTATTGGGAACTTCCCTTGACAGGCAAAATTCATAACGTAGATGGGACCCTCTCCTACTCCCAAAACAGTAAGAAAAGGATAACAAGAGTTGAAGAGCAGATGGATCGATATATAATTACCAGGAACTAGATGGGCTAGTCTATTTGGAAATCAGAGAGTCATGAGAAGATATAGTCATGGGTCTGATGAGAGTCAAGGTGAAGGTTCAGGGAATGAGAGTTCAATCTTGGGATATGAGCAGGACATCTGTCTAGATAAGGATGTAAATGTTATTTGCCAAACTCAAAAGATTTGTACATGCATATTTTAAGCCCAGCTCTGTACCAGTGTTTGCCAAGAAAACCCAATGGACACTACAGATGTCCTACGGTCCAGAGGGTCACAAAGAGTCAGGTATGGCTGAATGACTAAACAACAGTAATGGTGTAATCTGTTTCCCCAACTAACCCAAACTCCTTTTGACTGAGGAATTACTTGTTCTGTTACTACCCATGATTTATACAGAAATTACATGGCAATGAGTTGAACCTATCTCCATGCTACCCTTGTCTTCATTAACTGCTATGAAATGTATGGGGCTATGGATATTTTGCCTGAGGTCATAGCTATCTTGAGGCCTTTTGAATCTCAGAAAAAAAAAAAAAACAGAAGAAAAGGAGATTAGCACCTTGGACAGTCACTTTTGGTAAAGCTGCCTACCTCTGCTTTAGGCTAACTGCCTTTATATCCAAAGATCACTGGCCAATAGCTGGGACTCAGGAGTAAGATCAGAGAAATATTTGAAAACATACCCTGTGCATGGGGAACCAAGTTCCTACACATGGTGATGTCAAGAAATCAAAGCCAGAAGTAAGATGCCAAGAAAACCCAATGGGAAAGAACAGATGCCAGCTCATGGAATTTACCCAACCAGAGCATTAACATTTGACCTAATGAAAAATGTGGCAATGGTATGAAAGAAAGTCATCTCCTTTCTAGATCCTGTGGGACACATAAGCTCAGACATCTTATTTGTATTTAATAATTTCAAATATCTGTGTCTTCATCAGCATAAATACTCCCTCTATGAAGGCAGATCAATTCTGTATTCAGAGGTCCTGGGTTAAAATCCAGTCTCTGGTCCTTACTACCTGTTGAATCAAAGAAGTCTCTTAACCTCACTAGACTTCAGAGTACTCGTTTGTAAAATGAGGTGATTGGACTCAATGTCTTCTATTGTCCTTTCCAATTCCAGATTTATGATTCTATGAGCCTCTCTTTTCTCTAGGCAGTTAGATAATATCAACCAGAGCTGGATATATCATTTTGGGAATCATATGTATCAAGATGATCATTGAACACATGGATGATAGACTTGGAGTCAGGAAGATCTGAATTGAAATCAAGCCTTAGACACTTAATAATTTTGTGACTCTGGGCAAGTCATTTAATCTCTGTCTGCCCCAGTTTCCTCACCTGCAAAATGTGAGCAATAACAGCACCCACCTTTCAGTATTCTTGTGAGGATCAAATTAAGTAATATTTGTAAAGCATTTTACAAACCATAAAGTGCTATATAAATGTTAGCTATTATTATTTATTAGTGCCCGTGGTTGGAAAAAAAATCAATGACTAGGTTTCCAACCCTCTTTCCAAGTTGACCAGAATAGCCCTTGGCAATCTACCAGGTATATACTAAGTGAAAAGCGATGTTCTTCAGGCTTGGTAAAACTTTCCAGACCAGCAAGAATGTAGACATGGACTTCAAGAACCCAGAGTCACCTGTGTGCTAGGATGAATCACAGAAAATTAGGGAAGGCTTTAGAGAGTTTAGGAAAGGCTAGATCTTATGCATTTAGGTCCAATTTCAGATTCTAATCATTTGTACACATATCAGAGCTCTCCTACTTAGTTGGAAGGTCCTCAAACATTGAGACTATATTTTATTTACATGTTCTATATTTTATCTAGACATACATATTTTATATATTTACATTATATTTTATTTATCTCTGTATTTATATTTCCCTTAAGCTCTATCATAATACCACATTGATTCAGAGATTGACTTTGTTCTCACCATAACCTTGAATAGCAATAACACTGACTATGTCACCAATTTCCTGAACCAGTTGGTGAAAAAAAGATTCCTGCGATGGGTTGATGGTCAAGACCCTTAACATTGATGCCAACTATAAGACTGCAAGAGACCTCACATCTGGCTCATGCTGGAGAAGGACACTTTGCAGGATGCAAGGGAGGGAATGCTCTGACCCCATTGGCAATTACTGCTTAGCTGGGCTGAGGGAAGGAAGCCAAGTAATTGAGGGGGTCCTGGCTACCTATGACAAGGGCATTAAGCATCTATAGAACATCTGCAAGTTGGGGAACAGATTTTAGTAAGGAGTTGGAGAAATGTCACCAGAGACCTGTGACTCTTGGGCTTCCCATCACCTTTTTTTTATTCAGCCAGACCACTGGCTTGAGCCAAATACCATACGGGAAATTAATTTTTCCAATTTATCTGTCTCTCCCAATCTACCCAACAATAAATCAATTGACAAAAATTTATTGAATGCTTACTATTTTCTGGGCACAATGCTTAGCACTGAAGGTAGGTCAAACCATAGGCAAACAGAGAGTGAGAAGAGCATTTTCCTACACTTCCTCTAACTTAACCTCTCTGGGACCCAATTTCCCTTCATGTAACATGGTGACAACAATACTTTCATCTCCTACTTCAGAAGTTTGATGGTAAAAAAGAATTTTTAAGCGTCAAACCTCAAAATAAATGGGAACAATAATTATTATGAATCAATATCCAAGAGGAAGAATAGATAGAATATACCAGCTGTAGCAAGCAATTTCTAATTAATCTTGAATCTTAGAAATTCCATTGATTTTTTTCTTCATTTTCACTCCCTGAATAAATCTCTGTTTAGCTCCAGAGCTGAAAGCTCCCCCTGCTAAGACAGGAGTACCTAATACAGTGACCAGTGGTGGATTTGGTGGTTATGTCTGATAGCTGGGTGGCCTTTTTCCTTGTCAAGTCAACCCCTCTACTTGTGCCCTCTATCCCATCTCCTCTAAAAACTTGCTTCCTCAATCAAGATTCCTCTCTCCCAGCATTCACTCTTTCTTTGCAGCCTTTAAATATATCCAGGCCTCTGCCAGTCTTAAAAATCATTACTTTCCCCTGCCATGTTCTATCTCTTCTCTTTCTCTTAGTGAAACTCTTTAAAATTCACCCACACTCATTGCCTCCATCTCTTCATCTATCTCTCATTCCTCTATCTCTTGTAATCTGTTTTTTACCCTGCTATTTAACTGAAACTGTTTTCCCTGAGGTTATCAATAATCTTTTATCATCTAAATAAATTTAATGGTCTTTCCTCAGTCTTTATTCTTCTTGCCCTCTTCAACTATTAATATTATCAGTCACTCCCTCTTCTAGGATCATGGCTTCTCCCTTGGACTCCATGACAGATGTCACTCATTATTGTTTCCCTTTTATCAGTATGACCATCCCCTTTGCAGTCTAATCTGCTATATAATCATCCATGAAATGCTTACTCCATTAGAAAGTTACTTTTATCAAATCAATGCAGTGAATTATAAAACCCTATCAAAGACCTGAGACAAAATATATTCCTTGATTCAATGTTTGATATCTTAAATCAGAGAATGGAAGATCCAAAATCACTAATCAGCTTTACAATCCACCCAGCCATTTGAGAGACCATTTCACTGAGACCATTTCACCTACTGTTGAGCTGCTCATCCCTCCCCGACCAGAACCCTCTCCAAGAGACCTGAGACAGAGACCTGAAAACTTGGGTCTTCTCAGAATGAGCTGCAGTCCCTGGGGAAGTTAATCCATTTCTCTTTGGTGCTCCTGTTCTCTGGTCTAATCTGATTTACTGGTGGCTGTATGAGTACAGATTAGTTAACTTACACTATTATATTTACCAGCTGGCCCCAGACACCAGACCAGCCTTCACCTTCCAATCCCATTCAGACAACCATTAGACCATCTCACCTTTTATCTGTTATCCCACCTACCCCTCACCTCCACCTCCCTTACCTGTTCACCAATCCCCTATACGTGGTGTCTTCCCCTATTAGAATAGGATGAGGGATTTTTTAAAATGTTTTTATCCTTATTAGCACAATGCCTAACACATAGTAAGTGCTCAATAAATGCTTTTTCATTCATTCATCAATAAAGCATGGATATTCGCCAAGGCTTCACTCTGTTCTCTCTCTCTCCCTCTCCCTCTCTCTCTCTCTCTCTCTCTCTCTCTCTCTCTCTCTCTCTCTCTCTCTCTCTCTCTCTCCATCTCACCAGGTTCCCTGGGTTCAATAACCATCTCTACACAGATGATTCCCAAAATAACACTTCCAATTATCTCTTCCAAACTGCAATCTAATCACCAGTTATCTTCTGGACATCTCCACCAAGGTGTTCTATTGATATCCCAAACTCAACATGTCTAAAATCGTACTTTTCATTTAAAAAAAGAGAAGAGCAGGGGGGCAGCTAGGTGGCGGAGTGAATAGAGCGTTGGCCCTAGAGTCAGAAGGACCTGAGTTCGGATCTGGCCTCAGACACTTAACACACAAACAAAAATCTAGCCATGTGACCTTGGGCAAGTTACTTAACTCCAACTGCCCTCCAAAAAGCAAAAGAGAGAGAGAGAGAGAGAGAGAGAGAGAGAGAGAGAGAGAGAGAGAGAGAGAGAAAGAGAGAGAGAGAGAGAAGAACAGCTCAGCAGTGGGTGACAGAAGTGAGATGGCCTCAGTGGATGGCTGGGTGTGATGTAAAACCTCTAAACTTCTCTCCATATAAACTTCTCACCATCTTCTCAGTCATCCAGGTTTTCAACTTTACCTTGAATAAATTTGTCTTTTTGATAAGCCCATTCCATCTATTTTCCTCTAAGTGGAGTATTCTCTACAAAAAACTAGTAACAAAACCAGACCCCAAAGAGTCTCCCCTGCAGATGTCTATTAATCCTTCTTTTCATGAAGGCTGGAGTGGGGCAGAGAGCAAGTATAATGCCCAATCAATAAAAGAGGTAACTTCAAAAAAAGTTCTAAATAAATGTTTGTTAAATGACATGAATGGATGAAGTCAATTCTATTACCTTATTCCATTTTCCTGAACCTCATCACCATAAACTAAAAAAAAAGCAAATTCCTTACTTCCCAGAAGTAGGGGAATTACTCAATTAGTAGTAAACATGCCAAAAGTAACAGGTGATGCATAAATAGTAATGCAAATACATATCTAAGCCTCAGCTTCCAAAGACCAGGTTTGCCAATGTGTTGACTCTCCCATGGATGTTTCTGATGCCAGTTGGCGGCTATATTTGCCTTTAGACAAGGTTATACTTGGCACCAATTCCACGGAATTGAATGTGCATTATTACTGAGCTGTGAAAAAGGCAGCAACTCTAGTCTAAAAAACAAAGGACTGAGAGATTTGGTCCCAGATTTATGACTGGTGTAATCAGGAGACTCAGAAAAGAAAAGTTCATGAGGACACCTCACTCAATTCAATTCAATGTGCCATTTATTAAGCACTTACTACATGCCAGGTCCTGAGAGAAATCCAAAGTGAATGACATGTTCACTGACCTCACAGGATCATAGAATTTAATCTAGAAGACACTGTGGGTGCTATTTAATACAAACACTTCATTTTCCACTGCAGTCAAAACAATTTTCCTTAAGGGCAGATGTGACCATAGCACTCCCCTAATTAGCCAATTCCCATAGCTTCCTCTAGGATAAAATGTAAACTCTTTAGCTTTCAAAACCCACTACAACCTGACCCCAATATATTTTTGCAGACTCACTGGATATCACTCCTTCTCCCTCACTCTACAATCTACTCAAACTGACTTTCTCTGTATTTCTCATACATAACTCTCCAACTCTATGTCCTTGACCATCCCCATGTTTAAAATATATTTATTACCTCCACCTCATGGGGTTAATCTCATTCAGCCAGTAAGCTAGCATATATTAAATACCTACTGTATGCCAAGCACTGTGCTAACTTCCTGAGATTTGAAGGCAAGAGATAGCCCCTGGTCTCAAGGAGGTCATGCTCTAATGGGAAAAACAATACGCAAATAACCATATACAGGGTGTCCCTTAAGTTTGGACACATAGGAAATCTCTATGCATATTTTCAAGAAATGAAATGAAATTTTCAACAACATTTTATTTAATTAGCATAAATGAAATTTCATAGGAAGACATAGAAGACACATAGGAAATCTCATTAATTAAATTAAATTAATCTCATTAATATGGAAAATAGTCCCCAATAGCTATTGAAAGCTTTTATTCCATATGAAATTGTCATGGCTAAAATTTATGCTAATTAAATAAAATATTGAAAATTTCATTCATTTCATTTCTTGAAAATATAAATAGTTAATGAGATTTCCTGTGTGTCCAGAATTTCAGGACACTCTGTATAAAGAAGATACAGAGAGATGATAGATAGATAGATAGATTAGATAGACACAGACAGACAGATAGATAGATAGATAATAGATAGATAGAAAAATTAGAGAATCTCAGGGGGGAGACATTAAGATTAAGGATCAATATAAAAAGGCTTCTTGCAGAAGCTGAGACTTTATTTGAATCTGTCTCATTTGAAGATGCAATTCAAGCATCATCTTCTGTTCAGTCTTTCCTGGTCCCCTCCATACACAAATACTGTTAGTGCCCTCCCTCCCAAATTATCTTGCATTTAGATACTTTGTACAAATCTGTATTTATTAACTTTATATTCATGTCTCTATCTATGTTACCTCCCCTATTAGAATGTAGGCTCTGTGAGAGGGATTATTTCTTCATACCTGTATCCCTAACATCCAGCACTTTGCTGGGCAAATAAGCGCTTTATAAATACTGATTAACTGATTGATTGTGAGAGGCAGGATTTGAACCCAATGCTTCCTGATGCCAATTCAGTGTAGTTGTATCTTTTTGAAAAGAGAAATGATACAATGAAAGCAGAAGATAAATCTGACAAGTCTGTGGGACAGATTGGTCAGGGAGAATATGGATTCAGTGAGGTCATGCAGGACACTGTTGATGTAATCCAAGGAGGCAACAGAAATGGGCAAAATGGGAAGTGTAAGAGATACCACAAAGGAAAAACTGATAAGAATTAGTGACTGATTCATGTGGGTCATGGAAAAGAAGGGGATGAGTTAAGCCTGCCTTGAAAGTAAGGTGGAAAATCAATTAATCAACAAGCATTTCTTAAGTGCTTACTTCCTTCCAGGCACTGTGGTAAGTACTAGGGATACAAAGAAAACCAAAAACAGTCCCTACCCCCAAGAATCTTACATCTTGGGAAGGAAAAAAATACACACACACACACACACACACACACACACATATACACACATATATACGATATATACACATATACACATGTGTGTTTGTATGTGTGTGTATAACACATATATTTAGGTATGTATGATATCTATGTAGGAATGTAGGTTCATACAAGATACATAGAAAGTAACCTCAGGGGCAGGAGTGTGCTAGAGCCTACCAGAACTAGTTCATTGTTCAATTTTCAGCACAAACGTTTACACCTCGGAAATTGACCATTGCTACAAATCTTGATTTGTTATTGTGCTAATTGTCTAGACTTAAGAAAGTAATGAAGAAAATGTTAATATGGTAGGTTAAACTTAAAAGTATGTCCTGCACACTTTTTTTTTTTCCTCCAGAGAGTCAGTTGTTAAAAATTTACCAGCACACCACTGCTAGGGGAGGAGTAAATGAAGGAACAAGTAGAGACTTCCTGCAGAAAATGGCTTTTGAGCTGAGTCTTGAAGCCAGTATTCGAAGAGAGAAGAGAGAAGAGGAAAGAGAATTCTAGGCATAGACAACTCTTTTTTTAAGCAAAGAAAGTTGATCATTTCAAGCCAAGTGCATCAAGTTTGCATTATTAAACATTGTTAAGTATGCAGCTAGTAATACTTGAGGAGGAGAACTACTGCCATTCAATGAAACTGAAAAACTGCCAGGTCATCTTAGTAGCCAAAGCAGCCTTGTTCACACACAGCCCAGAATGCCATGTCTTTCCTTCAAAGAGGGCAGTCACTAGCCACTGATCTGGATTAGTTTGTTGCCTAAAGACAGGAGACTGGACAATTTTTCAAGGTTCTGTTTTTTTCCCTGGACTCCCTGATCATTTCACAAAAATGTTATGACTAGTGGAAAAACCTGCCACTGACACTCTGCCAGAGACAGTCTTACTCCATCCCTGGGGATGTCTCCATATAAGTGAAGTACCTGGGTATATGCTAGAGTAAATTCCTAAGGAGAAGCCAAATTTAAAAGAAATATTCTTTAATACTATCCCTCCTTAGCCAGAAAACCCTCCCTTGCCTTTTTTTTTTTTTGCTTTTTTGGGGAAGGCAATTGGGGTTAAGTGTCCCTTGCCATTTCTATCCACACCTGAATCACAGATCTAGAGGCAGAAATAATCTTATAGGTCATCCTGTCTAATCTCTCCATTTTACAAATGAGGAAACTGAGGCCCAGGGAGGTAAAATTAATTTGCTCAGGGTTACACAGCTAATAATTAGCAGACTTGAGATTCTCTCCCAGTCCTCATATTCCTGGCACATCGCAGTTTCCACTGAATCTCTATACCTCTTCTCTCTGAGCTTTCCCATTCTAGAACTGATAACTAATATTCATATAACAGTCTAAGGATTACATTTCATTTGGTTCTTACAACAGGTTTTATTAATTCTCACCTGGCAAAAGAGAGGCTCAAAAAGATTATGAAATTGCTTATAGTTAAACAGTTAGAGACTGAGGCAGCATTTAAAACAGGTTTCTCACTACTTTTCCAGTTCTCTTTCCACTCCACCCAACTGTCTTTAAATTGCTTCAAATTTTACTGAAACTGGGGCCAAGATGCTCCAAGGGGGCAGGCAGAGTTGGGCTGGCAGGGCCACAGAAGCAGCAACGGGGATGGAGGGTAAGGTAGGGAGCCAGGGTGCAGCACAGGCCCAGAGGCCTCTGCAAGAACCCCACCCCCACCCCTCAGTCAATGGCCTCCTTCCTACCCCTTTCCATCAGCATCTCATCAGAGTTCCCCCTGGAAGGATCCCTGTATGGTGATGGACAAAGGGTTAGGTCCCATGACAATCAGAGTAACCCTGTCACCTGGAGTGTGTCATTTCTAGAATGAGTCCAGCCTGTGACAAGAGGAGTGTCAGTGGACTAGGCCACAAGCCCTGGGACAGAGGCAGCCCCATCACCTTCTAAACTTGGAGCCCAGAATTGATGGTGTTAGCACCAGACCCCACAGGACAATGGCTGCTGCCCAGCTAGAACCTGAACTGTCCCCTGGATATCCCTATGATGTCAGCTTCAAAATACATAATGCTGGACTGTGCCTCACCCCCCCCACCCCAGTTCCTTAGGGAAATAGAAGTAACTGGAGGCTTCTGTCCCAAGTTCAGCATAGGGTAACCTCTTAGGCTAATCCCCAAGGAATCCTGAGACTAGAGGCTTTGACCTTCTTCTCTGATTAACCCTTTCCAGAAGCCTGCTGTCCCCACAAATGGATGATCATCAGCATGGGGTTGACATGGGGCACCACAGGACAATGGATGATGCTCAGCTAGAATCTGAACTTTCTCCTGACATCCCCATGATATCAGCTTCAGAGTACATAATGCTCAACTGTGTCTCAACCCCCAGTTTCACTAGGGAAATGGAAATAAATGGAGGAATCTTTACCAAGCCCAATCTAGGGCAGCCTCCTTGGCTGATCCCCAAGGAATCATGAGACTAGAGACTTTGACCAAGGCCTTTTTCCCTAATTAACCCTTTCCAGATGCCTGATCTAAAGCCCAGAATACCCCTATCCTCACTTGGAGCTGAGAACAGAAACAGTTCATCCTCTTGGACCCTACTCCATGATCAATATGGGACAGCAACCAAAAAAAAGGACGGAGACTTGAATTCACCTGCAGCCTTTGTCGCAACTCTCAGATTTGTGCCATCCCCAAGCAGAAAAGGCTAGAAAGGCAATGATCTCCTGAATCCCTCCCCTTCATGAGGACAGCACAGAGAGGAGGACTGGGCCCCTCCTTTGACAGCCCTCAGTCTATATCCCTGCCTTGCCTTTGATGCCTGCTTCATCTTGGGTACTGTTTGGTCTTATGTGTATTGTCCCCCTAGCTCTCTCCAGCACTGGTCAGTGCCTGGTCAGAATGGATGTCCCTGACCTGCAGAATTTCTCCTCTCCTTAAGAGGGCCAAGCATAGGGCTTGTTAGGTCCACTTGAGAATACTCTGGGACTGACCTAAAGGTGAGAAGCAAGGCTCCCCCATACCTCTCAATACACAGTTGCAATCTGGGTCCCTTTATTCAGTGGAACCTTAATGTAAGCTACCTGGGAGGTGGTGTCCAGACTCTTTCTCCTCCTCTGCTCCTTCCAACACTAACTGTGGCCTGGGCCCCAGTGTCAAAGAAAAAAAATATGACCGTTGACCTTTAACGACAAGTACAAGAAGCTTGCTTCCTTCCCTTTGGCTGCTTTCACAGCACCAACTCCTTATCTCTCATGAAACCTATAGAAAGTGGAACATACAAATAAAGCATTCCTCCCTCAGGAAGAAAGAAATCAGTGCCAAAAGGCTACAGGCCATAGGGGATGATGAATCCTAAGATCAGAACTGCCACGGAATCCAAAGTCAGGGAGTTTGTTATTGTTTAGTAATTTTAGTTATGACTGATTCTTTGTGTCTCCATTTGAGGTACTCTTGGCAAGATACTGGAATGGTTTGTTATTTTGTTCTCCGGCTCATTTTACAGATGAAGAAACTAGGGCAAACAGGTTAAGTGACTTGCCTAGGATCACACAGCTAGTAAGTGTCTGAAAAAAGATTTAAACTCAAAAAGATGATTCTTCCAGACTTTAGGCCCAGAACTTTATCCTCTGTGCCACCTAACTGCCCCACCTTGTAATCAAGGGGACCTGGATTCAAATCCTGCTCTACCAATTATAATTTAAATGGGGATGACCAAATAATTTTGCCTCTATAAGACTCAATGAAATGCATCATTCTTTTAAAAGGATAAGATGGTTAGAGCTACTAATGGTAAACCACATTCACATCTGTCTTTATGATCATATGTGATCATTTCAATAATCTATAAGACAAATAAGCAGACCAGGAGCTATGATCAACAGCATACAGATAAGGAAATTGAACTCAGAATAGTCACAACTTGCCTGATAGCTAATAGGTGGCAAAGACCAGGCCTTGTGGTTTTCAGGATAATATTTTCTGCCTATTTATACACTGTCCTCTTTGAGTAAAATGTCTCAAATCAAATCCAAAAAGTTAACCTCTTTCAAACTGCTCAGCCTTTCCAGATGTAAATCAAGTTTCCTTCCTAATTGCCAGTAAACCAGAGAAGGCACATCCCGTGTGTCATCTAAATTGAAGCATAAAATTAATCATTGCAATAAGTTACTGAAATAGTTTGGCGTGATAATATCTCAGAGTGACAGGAATCGACAGAAGGGGAGCTATTCTCCCAGAGACCTTAATGAGCTAGGTTCTTATCCTACATCTTGGTCTGGTACTCCTGCATGAGTTTCAGCTGCATCCTGCCCTGCTTCTTATCACCTGTGTGACTGGGCAAATTACTGTACTTATTCTGGATCTGTTTCCTCATTTATAAAAATCAGGAGGGGTTGGACTTTTTGTTGTTTTTCAGTCATATCTGACTCTTCATGACCCCATTTGGGGTTTTCTTGGCAAAGATACTAGAGTGGGTTTCCATCTCCTCATTGTGCAGATGAAGAAACTGAGGCAAACAGGAGTAAGTGACTTCCCAGTGTCACAGTTAGTAAGTATCTGAAGTCACATTTTAACTCAGATCTTCCTGACTCCAGGAACTTTCTCTGCACTTTCTCCATTATGCCACCTAGCTGCCCTGAGGGTTGAACTAGATGACCTCATTCCTTCCAGCTCTAAAGCTATGATCCTATTATGACAAAATATCATATAAAACATGCTCCAAACTGCCCTTCTTGGTTCTATCTAGAACAGTACTTAAGAGCAGCTTCCAAGCATATATGACTCATTCTTCAAAGGCTGGCACTGTGAGATTGACAGAGTCCCCTAACTGGCTGAGGGGCCAGAGGAGATTATCCCTTGGTGGAGGAACAAAAATAAACATTTATAAAGCACCTACTATGTTTCAGGTGCCATGCTTCACGCTAGGAATAAAAAAAGAAGCAAAAAGTCCTCGTCCTCAAGGAACTTACAATCTATCAAGGGAGACAACATGCAAAGAACTATATACAAAGTAGGCTATATACAGGATAAATAAGAAATAATTAAACAAGGAAAGCACTGAAATTACAAGAGGCTTTGTGTAAAAGATGGAATTTTAGTTGGAACTTAAAGAAAACCAAAGAAGTCAGTAGGAGGAGTAGAGGAACATTCCAAGCATAGGAGACAGTCAGAGTAAATGCCTGGCCTCTTGTTTGTGGAACAGCCAGGAGGCCACTGTCACTGAATGGCGAGGAGTGAGATATAAGAAGACTGGAAAGTCTCTCTCTCTTCCTTTCTAGCTATGAAACACATGGATGGTTTCCAACCGTGTGCTGGGAGTCAAGTGGGGAAAGAAATACATCCACTCTCCCACCCAGAGCTCCATGTGGCTATAAGCATGTGATCACTAACATACACTTCTTGCTGAGCCAAGCCCAAGCTTACATTTTGGAGGCTTCTTTTGGTGTCTCCTTTCCTGAGCAGGTGACCAAGCAGCAATTTCCATATAGACAGATCCTGGCCAGGAATCAATTTTGGTTGGGATAAGTCCTTTCTGACTCTACCATTTTATGATCCTATAATCAAGAAATTGTCTCCCCACTTCTCAATCTTACTTCCCTAATCAAAATAAAATTTAAAAAAAACACACAAAAAAACTAATTTCTGTTTCTGTTATAACTCTTGAATAGGTATACTCTTGAATGTAATTATAAGTTATAATATAATATAACTCTTGAATAATAGAAGGCATTAGCATATCCAATTAATCCTTCTTAGCCTTTCCCTTAGGAGTGGCTGCACAACGATCATTTGGGCACCAACACAGACCAGCAAAGAGACAGTATGACATACAATAAGCACTGGCTCTGGAGTCAGATGAACTGAGTTCAAATTATGCTTCTGACACTAACTTTGTGACTTTGGCCAAGTCATTTAATCTCTCTGATTATCTGCAAAATGGAGAGATTGGATTATACCTCTGAAGTCACTTCCAAGATTAGGTCTATAATCCTATTTTCTTTTAACAAAATAAGGAAGCCAAGGACCTAAATGTGAGGAATACCAAGGAATAACCTTGAAGAAGTCAAACATGTTTTCTTAACCTGGAGTTACCTTCCACCAGCAAAGAATAGCTGGGAGAAGTATGACTTCTTCCCTGGTAATCTGAGCTGGTTCATTATACTGCTGCTTATAAAGTTAGGTTTTTTTTTAATATCAAATAGAAAGTCAATCAAGAACTCTTCACATCAGAACAATGTGTCCATAGGAGTCAGATGTTCTTGCATGTGTTTTGCTATGTTTTTAGGTCCCTAAGAAAGTCTTTTACTGAGAGCTGCCTGAGTTCTATACATGCAGCATGATATGAAAGAAAGGTCACTAAAGTCAAAATAACTGGGTTCAACCGACTAGATATATAACTAAGGGAGGCCAATCGGTGCTTTGCCACAAGGTATCAAAATTTAAAGGGTACTAAAATGAAATATAAGTGCATCTTCAGTATCATAAAACCCACTCTAGTAAATAATTCCTCTTCCCACTTAACTAAATTTATCTTAATTACTTGTGTTATTTTTATATCATGAATCACAAAGATAGTTTCAGGGCAGGGTTCCTGCTGCCTGCCTAGGCACTTTTCAAAGTGTTTATGCCAAGTACCAAAATTGTTAGGTAATGACCTTATCACTGGCTCTGTGTTGACAACAATCATCTGGCCTGAAGAAAGTAACAACTTTTCTGAACCTCAATTTCTCATCTGAATAATGGGAATAAAGTTCACTTCCATATACCTCACCATGTTGTTGAAAATATCTCATTGATGATGGATATGAAAAATACAAATCACTATACGCATGTGGGTGTTATTGTTATTATTTAATCAAAAGTAACATTATGCACTACTTTCTGGCCCTGAGCAATTTACATTAAGTTAGCAAAGAGAAGACACTTCTCTTGGTCTTTGGGCTTACAAGTTAAAAGTTAAAATGGTTTAGGTTGTACATCATATTACCAATAGGGAGAGGAATGGGTTAAATAAGTATATAAATAATAAGGTATATAAATAAACAATGGGAAAAATCAGCATAAATATATAAGGAATATATTGTGGTACTTTAAAGTTTGTAGATCTCTTTACATACATTATATGATTTGATCTTCACCAATACCTTTCTGAGGTTAAGTAGTGCCAGTATTATCATGGCCATTTTTCAGATGAAGAGACTTATAAAGGTTAAATGACTTGTTCAAGGTCTCACAACTGCTAACTAGAAAGAGAGTCAGCTGTATATAAGGTAAAGAATTTCTACTTTGTTTAACGTCAGGAAATCTGGTTTCAAATTCTGGCATATATTAGCCATGTGACTATGAGTAAATCACACTACCTCTCTCAGACTCAGTTATCTCATTTGTACAATAGGTCTAATGATTCTTCCGCCACCTATTTCACAGGGCTGGTAGAGAACAAAATGCATTCTCATTCATAGAACATTATGTAAACATGAGTTCTTACATATTAAAATAAATTCAGACCCTCTGTCTTCACGCCCAACGCTTTTTCCACTACTCCTCCAGTTCTGTCAAGACACAACAAAGAGATAATGAGAAATATGGTAAAAGCCATCTAAAGCCATTTCTCCCTGCATCTCCATAATTATCCCCTCCTGTCAAATACCTTGGCAGCTCCTGTTTGTTGCTGATCTAACAGGATGGCGGACGGCCAACAGAACTTATTCACCAAGGACTCAGAATCACAAACAAACTGATGTCAGTGTCCCTATGTTTAACCTTGATATTAGCAAAGACTGCATTAGCAAGCTGGAGGGACCAGGAAGGCAGATTTCCCTGTGATTTGATCAAATGTATACTTTATTCAAAGGAATACTTGCATGAAAAAAGAAAAAGAGAGGGGGGAGAGAGGAGAAAGAAAGGGAGGGAAGGAGGGAGGAAGGTAGGAAGGAAGGAAGGAAGAGAAAGAAAGAAAAATAAAGAGAGAGAAAGAAAGAAGGAAAGGAAGGAAGGAAGGAAAAAGAAACAAAGTATCCATCAACAGGGGAATGACTGAATCAACTATGGTATATAAATGCAGCATAAGAAAAAGACTGAACTTTTATAAATACATATAAATATATACAGCTCCCACATCAAGAAACCACTTCTATCAATACAGGCTGGTTTTATGGCTTGTAAAATTAGGCTTTTACACTAGAACACTGACAGATTAAATGACTTGCCCAGGGTCACACAACTAGTATGTGTCAGAGGCAGAACCTGAACTCAGATCTTCCTGGCCTTGAGGCAACCTCTTTACTCTTACTGTCTTGCTTCTCATTCCATGTAAATGGAACATAATGCTATTACACAGAAAAAAAAATTTGAAGAATTTAGAGAAACATGGGAAAATTTCTATGAAGTGACACACAATAAAGTAAACAGAACCAAGAGAACAGTACACTCAAAAGCTACAATATAAATGATAACAATACTAGAAAGCCATTGTTATAAATCAGCTTGGTCTCAAGGAAACACACCTTCTTCAACTAAGGAGAGAAATGGGAACTACAAATGTGGAAAATGATACACACTTTCAGACAGTTGTGATGTTGACTGAATTTGATTAAATGCCATTAGTTTTTTGTTACAAGGAAGGGTTCAGGTAGTTGGAGGCTCCAAGGGTGAGGTCCTGGAGGTGGAGAGCAAGCCTTTAGGTGGCATATCTGGATTCAGAAGCAAATCTGCCAAAGACATTTCTGCAGTATTACCTCAACAAGCAAGGGGACCAGGGCTACACCTTAAAAGAAAACAGCTAGGCCCTGCTCAACTTACCTGGCCAGATTCTCTCCCCCTTCCTCAAGATGATAAAGAGCCAAGACTATAGATATCAAGAAAAGATTCAAGGTTCTCATGACCCAATAAGCACAACCGGTCATCTGAGTTACCAACTCACCAAGCAATGGCAACCAGCTCTGACCCAAGAACCTCTTCCTCCATCTAGGATACCTCCTTCAGGAAGAGCTCAAATCTTTGACTCTTTTAACCCCTTCTCACAACTTTGAAATCACTCCTTTTGTTATACTTGCTTCTTGAAATCTAGTCTCGATCTACCTGTGTTTTTGTCTGCACCAGGCATCAATAAAATTAAAATGAAAAGGCTTAAAGTTGGCACATCTTTTCAATCAGTGCTAGAGGCTACTAAAGCTGAAATGATTTAGAAAAAAAAACTAAGGAAGGGTCTAATGAAAAGGAGAGTTTGAGGGGAAATTCCTTGGGTAGAAAAACACAAGGCAATAACAAAACTATTTTTAAATGAGTTAACAAGAGACAGATGAGTGTAGTTAAAAGACTAACCTATAGGAATCAAGAGTCCTGGGTCTGAGACCTACCTCATACACTTACTTGATCACTGCAAGCTACTTAGTCTTTCAGCATCTCAGTTTCCTCATCTGGAAAATGTGGGTGCTACCACTTGTACTGCCTATGTCAGAAAATTATGGAGAAGAAAATGCTTTGCAAACCTTCCACCTTTAAAGAAATAGGGGATATTAAAAACCAGATACAGCCAATGGATAACATACATACCCTTATGAACATGAGTAGAACATGGCATATTTACAAATAACTATAATACAAAACAGAATATAATAAGTGTATAAGACAGGTATAAAGGTAGACAAGATCTGAGAAAGGAAAGAGCATTTCCTGCTGAATCAAGGAAGGTCTTCACAGAGTAGACAGCATTTGAGACAGTCTTGAAGAATAGATCGGAGAGTATTAGCAGTAATTAGGAGGTAGAAAGAGAACTGGACGTGGAGCCAGAAGAAATCTGAGTTTTAATCCTGGCTCTGATACCTACTACTTATGTGATCCTGGGCAAGTCACCTAATTTCTCTGAACCTGTTTCCTCTTCCATAAAATGATCTGATAAAAATACTGTCACTATTTACCTCACAGGACTGTCATAAAGAGAGCTCTTTGTAAACTTTTAAAGTACTTTGGGACTTACATGAACTGATGCAAAGTGAAATGAGCAGAACCAGGAGAACACTGTATACAGTAACAACAATATTATATGATGAAGAATTGGGAATGACTTAGTTATTCTCATCAATACAGTGATCCAAGACAATTCCAAAGGACTCATGATGAAGCATACTACAAACCTCCACAGAAAGAACCAATACAGTCTGAACACAGACTGACGCATGAGACTTTTCACTTTCTTTATTTCATTCTTTTTTTATCCGTGTCTTCCTGTATAAAATGACAAATTAGGAAATCTTTTACATGATTACATATGTATAACCTATATCTGATTGCTTACCATCAGGGTAAGGAAGGGTTGGAGGGGTAGAATTTGGAACTCAACACTTTTAAAAGAATGTTAAAAATTGTTTTAACATGTAATTGGGGGAGAAGTAAATTTTTTTTTAAAGTACTTTGGAAATGTGTTGTTATTACTGTTATTATCTCATGTTCATCTTTTTAAGGGTGTTCATGTAGAAACAGTGGGAGGACAAGTCATTATCTTGCTATTACTCTTTAATATTTATTCTTCTGTATACTCGTGAAGGTGGATAAAAGACTTTTGTAATGAAAAAAAATATTGAGATGTCAGCTCATCTTCTCTAGACTTAATGAAAGCATCTTCAGAACAACTACCATAGGAGACAGGAGAGCAGGGATGACATGTTCTCATCATCCTGTTCCCACATGGTTTTAATTTCTTCAGTCAGGTCACTATATTTTGAAAGCTTTTCATTCGTGCTGTTTGGGGACTACAATTACTCAATATGCCAACATCTATTAAGAGTGCTGTTCTTGAATTTTTATGGATCAATATTATGCATAAGTCATTCATTCATCTCTTCAAGATTGCAATACAATGTAGCAGAAATACATACTGAGTTTGGAGTAAGAGAACCTGTGTGTGTTAGGAATCTGGTTTTGCTATCTGTATGAACTTAAACAAGTCACTTCAAACTCTGAAAACCTCAGTTTACTCATTTAGAAATTAAGGGGCTTATGTCTAAGGTCTACTTTAGTTCTAAATCTTATGTCCTAAGCATTTGAAGGGCTACCGCATAGAACACAGGCCTATAACAATGAACACAGGACAAGGACATGATGTAGAAAGTAGATGATGGAAGGGGTCATGTCAAAGCCTAGCCAAAGAAGAGTAGGAGGAGAGGATTTAATGCTGGAAGAGGCTGTGCAGGAGTCTCTGTGAGCTGCTACTAGGTATGCAAAGAAGTCAACAGGAGGTCATTTGGAGTGATCAAGGAGTACAGACAGGGCAGAAATATCAAAGACAAAGAAGGGGTGCTATCAATCCACCAGCTAAGCTTACTAGATCAAGATGTTAAGAAGATATCACAAAATCCCAGATACCCAGTCTAACCCCCATGTAAACCATAACTCTCCTCTACAGCATCCATCATTACTGGTCCTCCCATTCAATCCCCACTTGGAGCCACATAAACCGTAACTCTCCTCTACAGCATCTATCATTACTGATCCTCCCATTCAGTCCCCACTTAAAGACCCACAATGTTGAGCAGCACATTAGCCCCAAGGATGCCCACTCTGTGTTTGGAAAGCTCTAATTATTTATGATGTTTTTCCACATTTAAAATTTAAATTATAGGATCATAGATTTAGAGCTAGAAGGAACTTTAAAGATCATTATTCCAACTCACCCATTTTATAGATGAAAAAAATTGAAGACCAGAGAGGTTCAATAATTTAGTCAAAAGGGGGCAGCCAGGTGGCATAGTGAATAGAGCACTAGCCCTGAAGTCAGAAGCACCTGAGTTCAAATCTTACCTCAGACACTTGACACTTAACTATGTGATCTTGGGAAAGTCACTTAACCCCAATTGCCCTGCCTTCTCCCCTCCAAAAAACACAAAAACAGTAATTTAGTCAAAGTAAAATGATTATGTAACAAAGTCAATATCTGAATCACAGTCCTCTGAAACCAAATTCTGAGTTCTCTCTACTATATTATACTACCTTGACATACTCAGTCTGTCTGCAATATCTATCTACTCTTCCTCTATACCTAGAGAGGCAACTAGAAGATGCAATGTTTAAGAGTACTGAACCTTGAATTGGAAAGATCAGAATTCAAATCCTTTTTCAGATATTACTAACAACACTAACTCCCTTAGCCTCTCTTAGACTCAGTTTTCCATCTGTAACATGGGAGTAATAATAGGACCTACTTCACAGGGTTCTCATGAGGAACAAATGAGATAAAATTTGGAAAGCATTTCACAAACTAAAATACTCTATAAAAGTTAATTATGATCTGTGATTATTATCATTATTACATGTTACCACTATTACTACAGATCCTTCTAGGTCAAATAAAACAAATATTCCATCTTCTACACAGTAGCCTTTAGACACTTAGGAGCATAAGATTTAGAGTTAGAAGGGGCCTTAGAAATAAACTCATTTTATAAATGAAAAAGCTAAGGTTTGTAGAATTTGTGATTTGCCCAAGTTCACACAGACAGCAAAGCCAGAATTCCAACACAGGTCATCTGACTCCAAAGCCATTGTGTTTTCCAGTAAAGTGTATTGCATTCTCAAAAAAATACCATGTTTGATACCCCATCCCCAACAGATAGCTCACCTCCTACCAAGCCCCATATTTCTCACACTGGAAGCACACACTACCCCTTTGGCCTTTACCCTGGTTGACTGGCTCCTCCTAGACTCTCCATATTAAGGGAAGTGCCCAGCTTACCATGCATCTCCACTCTCCTTTCAGCTTCCTTTTACATTTTGTCTTCCCTCACTGGAATGTAAGCTCCTTGTGAGCAGGGACTTCTTTCTTTATGCTTGTATTTGTATTCCCAGGTCTTAGCATAGTGTCTAGCACATTTTGGGTTGTTATTCAGTCATTTCAGTCATGTCTAACCCTACATGACCCTATCTGGGGTTTTCTTGGCAAAGATACTGGAGTGGTTTACCATTTCCTTCTTCAGTGGATCCAGTGAGTCCATTTTGTCAGACTATCAGAAGTTAAGTTGACTTTCCCAGGGTCACACAGCTAAAAAGTCCCTGAGGCTGTATTTGAACTCAGATTATCCCAACTCCAGGTCCAACCCTCTATCCACTGATGCAACAACTGCCTGTCACATAGTAACTGCTTAGTAAATGCTTGTTGCCTGGACTTGAACCCCATCCCAAGTATTTTCTTCTCCAGACTAAGCATTCCCAGTTTCTTCTATGACCCTTCATTTTGAATGGTTTTTAGCCCTTTTGCTATCCTGTTCAGCTTCCTCAAGACTCACCAAAATCTGCCAGTATACTTCCTAATATCTGTTGCTATATTTCCTTCCTAAGTGTTCAATGGGTACCCCCTGGTGGGTGAAAGTTATTTTCCTAATGCTATCCATTCAGAATTCCATTCTAGTATGAGTATCTCCCTCATATCATTGATTGACCCAGGGCTTAGTGTCACAATATAATCTAGCCAATTAAAATAAATTGATTTTTATAAAAGGATATTTTGAGAGGATATAACTAGAATAGAATTACAAATCAGGGGTATACTCTCTCCTATACCATATGGGTCCTTGGGCACAAAGCATTCATCTCACCAGTAAGGATGCTAGGTGGCACATTGGATAGAGCACTGGGCCTGAAGTCAGGAAGACCTGAGTTCAAATTCAGACTCAGACACTTCCTAGCTATGTGACCCTGGGCCAGACCCTTAACTTCTGTCTAACTCAGTTTCTCCAACTATAAAATGAGGATTATATAGTGTAATAGGTGCTATATAAATACATATTTCCTTCCCTTCTCCAAACACATTTACATTTGAATGCAATGTGGTTGAAATAGAGTCCATCCCTTCCTCACTGCAGGAGAACACTGTTGTCTCAGTGTTTATCCACTCCTGGGCTGAGTCAAGCTGTTCACTCCTCAGGGCTGTGCTGATGCCTCATCTGGCTTGGATAAACCCTCTCTGGGACAGACTCCAGTTCCTGAACCCCTGATGGTTTTCTTGACCTTTTGAAGCTTACAAGATCAGTCTACTCTATTCTGTCTTCAATACCTCTTCACCTAGAAGAAAGGAAAACAAAGAGGAAAAGAATCAGAGGTGTCATGTTCAAGGTCACACATCAGCCTGGGAAGGGCAACAGGCAGCTGGCTGGCATCTGGAGGCCCTTACCACTCCTTATACTTCCTCTCTCTACACCCCATCTAGTAGGGGTCATCCAACATGGTGGATTTGGAATCAGGAGATGTGGGCTTGGAAAATCATCTGACCTCTTTGAGACTATTTATTCATTCGCAAAATGAAGAGATTAGAGAAAATGGATCTCTAAAGGCCTTTCCAGCTCTAAGTTCTATGATCTATGAACATTGGAGACCACAGCATCCTCCTTAGAGTGTCTCTGCAATAAAGATATGAACACATGGCCTCCAGGCCCTCTGCAATCCTGCAGCACCAACAGGGTGAATCAGGGACAAATTTGGAATTCAGGTCAAAATGTCTTGGCTTTGCAATTTTTGTTCTGGTTATTCAGACAGGCTGCAGTTGATTTTTTTTTTTTGCATTCAATTTCTCCCCATCCCTCCCCCAATCCCCCTAAAATGAAATGCAGAGCAAGAGGAAGAAAAAAAATAACACACAAGCATGAACAAGGAGTACAAAAGAAAAGCAGAACTCGGCCCTGGCTGCAAAAATGTCTTCCAAAGGTTATTAGCTCAGCCATTTTCCATTAAGAAAATAAATCTCTTAGAAACATCTGGGCCACATTCATCAGGAATCCATGACACTCTAGCATTTCATTTTCAGAACTAAAGTGATTTTGGACCTACTGCAATGCTTTCAAAAACAACCAAAGAAAGATACCAAAGCCTGCCATGTCTCATTTGGGCCCCATGTCTTTCACTCCCAAAGCCACCAAACATACTTAGATTTCTAAGGGTGAGTTATTTTTTTTCATTGTTGTTATTGCTGCATTTCTTCTCTTTATTTTTGTTCTTTTCTTTCTTTCCTTTCTTTTTCTTTCTTTTATTTTTTCCTTTCTGTCTTCCCTTCTTTCCTTCTTTCTCCCTCCATTCCCCATGCCCTTTCCCTTCTCCCTCTCCCTCCCCATCTCTCTCTCTCCCTCCCTCCCTTTTCCTCCTCCTCCTCCTCCTCTTTCTCCTTCCCTCTCTGGAGACAACACCCTTTCTGCCAACTCCTAGTCCTAAGCCAGTTTTTGCAGCTGGGTCTGAAGTCCAGAAAAGCAAGCACCACAAATGGAAATGTGGTCCAGCCTTAAAGACAATAGCAGGGATGAGTTTACTTGGCAGATGATGTTATGAGAAGCATCAGTGATGAGAAGTTTCCTGGAATCCTACCTCACCCTGTTTCCTCCACCCTCACCCACCCACCCCCTTTGCTTCCTTTTTGCTCACATTTCCTGAAGGATTCTCACAACTCATTATAGTTTCTGTCAACTGAAACAAAAAATGAGTCAAGTAATAGTAATACTAGCCAGCATTTATATGGCACTTTAAAGTTCGCAAACCACTTTACAACTACCTCATTTGATCCTCACAACAATCCTGAGAAGTAGGCATCTCCATTTTACAAATGAGGAAACTGAGACAAGAGGTTAAGTGACTTGCTCAGAGTTATACAAGCTAGTAACTTACACAAACTAGTCAGCTAGTAAATTTGAATTCAGGTCTTCCTGACTCCAAGTCCAGCATTCTTAACCAGTGTTCCTTGTAACTGCTTTCCTCAAACCACTGCTGTTCCCTGGAAACTGGAGGTACAATCCAGCAGCTCAACCTATTCTTGACATTTCTGGCTGAGAAATGCTAAACAAGATTCTGCTTTCCTAATCCTTTGCACTCATTGTACAAAACTGAGTCTAAATTATGAGAAAGGGTCTGGGAACTGTCACATTAATTGGTCTCAGAATATCATTGCTTCCAGAGTCCTCCACTAAAGTTCTCTGATATGTCATCTTAGAGTGGGCATAGCCCAAGGTCCTTGAAGGCTACACCAAGAACAGAAGCTATCAAGAATCTACTGAATTCAAGAGATTTTGAGTTTGAGATGGCAACAAATAGTAACATTAGGATGTGGGTGAGGGTGGAGGAAAGAGAGTGAAGGAGGACTCCAGGAAACTTCTCTTCACTGATGCTCAATTACATCTTTCTGCCCAGTAAACTCACACTGCTAAAGATCAGTTAAAGAGGTTTAATAGCATTAGGTTAACAAGTAGGTAATACTTTTTTTTCCTCCATAACAACCCAGGAGAATTTTACATTAAAATATAGAAGGTATTTATGATCTACATGAATGAAAAGAGTATTCAGGGCAACTTAGGCACTCCCAGAAATCCTACACAACATCATTGTCAATGACCAACCACAATTCCAGAAGACTCATGATGAAACATACTAAACACCTCCTGACAGAAAGGTGATAGATTATGGATTGAGACTTTTGTTTTACACAGCCAACATGGAAATTTGTTTTACTTGACTATACAAGTTATAACAGGAATTCTGTTTTTCCTGCCTTTTTAATGAGAAGTGGGGAAGGAGAGAGGAGAAAAGAAAAAAGTGTATCTCCACAAAATAAATAATATTTATTTTTTTAAAATCATTGTCATTACAAGCAGTTTTCAAATAAAGAAATTAAAGCAAACTATAATCACATGAAAAATGCTCTAAATCACTATTGATCGAATTACTTGCTAATGAGGTACCACCTCACACCTATCAGATTGACTAATATGAAAAAAAGAAGGAAAATGATAAATACGGGAAGGGATGCGGGGGAAATAGGGCACATGCACTTTCAGTAGAGTTGTGAACTGATCCAAACATTCTTTAATACCATTGTTAGGTTTATATTACAAAGAGATTTTTTAAAAGGGGGAGAGTAATGGAGGGAAAGGATCTACTTATACAAAAATATTTATAGCAGCTCATTTTGTTGTGGCTAAAATTTGGAAACTGAGGGGATGTCCATCAATTGGGGAAATGGTTGAACAAGTTGTGGCATATGATTGTGATGGAATGTTTTTGTGCTATAAACAATTACAAGCAGGATAATTTCAGAAAAACCTGAAAAGACTTATGTGAACTGATACAAAGTGAAGTGAGCAGAATCAGCAGAACACTATACACAGTAATAGCAATACTGTATGACGAGGAGCAGCTAGGTGGCACAGTGAGTAAGAGTGCTGGCCCTGGAGTCTGGAGGCCCAGGGATCAGTTCTGGCCTCAGTTACTTAGCACCCACACATAAAAATAACTAGCCATGTAACCTTGAGCAAGTTACTTAACCCCAATTGCCCTAAAGGGGCGGCTAGGTGGCGCAGTGAGTAAGAGCGCCGGCCTCGGAGTTGGGATGACCCGAGATCAGATCCGGCCTCAGAAAATGAGCACCCATGCATAAATAATGACTAGCCGTGTAACCTTGAGCAAGTTACTTAACTCCAATTGCTTTAAAAAAAAATATTGTATGATGAAGAACTATGAATGACTTAGCTAGGCTCAGCAACACAATGATTCTAGACAATCCCAAAGAATTCATGATGAAACATGTTATCTGCCTCCAGAAAAAGAACTGATATTGTCTGAATACAGACTGAAACATATTATTTTTCTCTTTCTTTCTTTCTTGTTTTTATTTCTTGTACAAAATGGCTAATATGGAAATGTTTTACATGATTGCACATGTAGAGCCTTTATCAGATTGCTTAATCATCTCAGGGAGTGGAGAGGGGAGGGAGGGATAGAATTTAGAACTCAAAAGGTTTTTTTAATGTTAAAAAATTTTAACATGCAATTAGAAAAAAATAAAATATTATTTTAAAAAATCATTGTCATAATAATCCTAGCAGTCTCCTAAAGTTAGTAATCTTTAGGGAGAGTCATTTCCCATGAGAGAACCAATTTCCCAACAAATGAATAGCCATAATAGCTATTTAAACCAATTTTCAGTAACAGCATACCATAGTAATTTGATGATGTTAAGTAATACATTTCAATAATACCTTGGTATATAACAGTACCATATTTATATTATAATAGTTGATCTGGGCTATTATAATCCTTCTTTACAACATGACTAATGTTCAACTTGAAGGTATTTGTAGAGCCTATATTTGACTACATGCTGCCATGGGGCAGGGGAAGGAGAGAAGGGGGAGAAAATTTGAAACTCAAGGAATTGTGGAACTAAATGTTGTAATCTAAAAGTAAACAAATAAATTTAAACTTTTAAAAACCACATCAGAAAAGTCTCCATTTAGGAAAAAAGAAAAAGGAAAAATATTCAACCAATGCCTATGATATTAAAGTATCCAAAAATAGAAATTCCAGAGAAGTCCCCATAATGTTATGCCTTAGAAATGGGATGGGGCACCTCATACATGAACTCCCCAAAGGTTATCTAAGGCTACCTTGTGGGTAGGCATCCACTCAAAACCATAGCTGGTAAACTTCCACTGCTAAGTTTACTTTTACTAGGTCAACCAGAGGACGTAGTCCAAATTGAAAGACATTTCATCAAACAAATAATCACCAAGGAAGTGTTCCCCTTACATACATGTATATACTCTCAGAAAGATAACCACATTGTTTCTATGAAACACAGAATGTCACCAAAGAACATGCCTAGAGAGGCACATACAAAGTAAATTTATATGGACAAAAAATCCAAGTGACTAAGGTAACTCATCCCTCCAATACTACAGAGCTGCTGATATCTTCTGGAAATGTCACTGAAGTATTTTCTGCTTTCTCTTCTGAGAATTTTCACTGTGCTGCTCTCTCTCAGGCAATTCTGCTGAGCTGTTGTTGCTCCCTATTAAAAAGTACAGATCTTCATTGAGTTTCATGCTATCAACTGGTCTTCAGCTATAATGCACAATATGCATCTCACATCCCTTCTTTCTACTCCAACATCTTAGTTCACATCTCAATTCCACCATCTTAGTTGAGACCTTCAAAACATCTACTACAGACTATTGCAACAGCCTCATGATCAGTCTCCTTCTTTCAAGTCTCATGTTTCCCTAATCTGTCTTCAACAGGAACAATGAGAGAAAGTAACAAGAAAGAATATTTCAGTCCAACATAAAGAAAAAATTCCTGCTTATTAGAGGTTCCCAGAGTAGAAAAAAAGGTTTTAGGAGTATGATTTCCTGGTCACTAAGGGTCTTGGAGCAGCTAGGTGATACAATGAATAGAGTTCTGGGCCTGGAGTCAGGAAGACTCATCTTCACAAGTTTAAGTCTAGGCTCAGACACTTGTAAGCTGTGAGACCGTGGGAAAGTCACAACCCTGTTTGCCTCAGTTTTCTCATCTGCAAAATGAGTTGGAGAAATAAATTGCGAACCACTCTAGTATCATTACCCAAGAAAATTCCAAATGGGGTCATGAAGAGTTGAACAAGACAGAACAACAACAATAAGGGTCTGGGGTACTGGGGAAAGGCATTCATCCTTCAAACATGAACTGAATTCATTGATCTTTAAGACCCCTTCCAACTCTGAGATTCTATGATCTCTTGATTTCCCAAATGGGGATTCAAGGGATAAAGGAAATTTTTCTTCCCTAAATCTTGCAATCTGCTTATCTCTGGTTCCTTCAAGCACTTAGTCCTTCTGCTTCCTTTAGATAAGGAATCTTTCTGTGAGAAGGAATTGCTTTTTCTTTTCCAAGAGCTTTCAGAACACTAAAGGGTGGTCGGGCTGACAGTGAAGTCTCTGGACATATCCGTAAATTATAAAAGTCCTTTAAGGGAGCAGAGAAGGGACCTGTGTTGCATAACAACCAATAAACAATCACTTACTGTGCACCTACTATGGGCCAGACTATGTAAGATGCTAGAACACAAAGACAAAGTTGAAACCATAACTGCCCTCAAAGAGGTTATGTTCTATTGAAGGAAACAATATGGACACAGATACACATACTTGTAAAATCTATATAAAATAAATACAAAGTGATTTGAAGGTGAGGTACTAAAAGCTGGGAGGACAGTGAGACAGGAAAGGCCCCATGTAGGAGGTGGTATGAGAGCAGAGCTTTAAAGGAAACTAGTGATTCTAAGAAGTAAAGATGAGAAGGGCAAGCATCCCCAAAGCGGCAGACAGCCTCATGTAAAGGCAGAGATGCAAGAAAAGGAATATGAGTAATATTGAGTAAACCATTTTAAATGGACAGTGGAGTATATTATGGAAATAAAATATAAAAAGTTTGGGAAGGTAATTTGGAAGGTGGTTATGAGTCTAAAAGTTCAGTCAATATACATTTGGAAAGCTTACTATGTGCCAGCCACTGTGCTAAGCACTGGGGATACGAAAAGAGGAAAAAGACAGTCCTTGCCCTCAAGGAGCTTACAATCTAACGAGGGAGAAAACATTCAAACAAATATATACAAACTATATGCAAGATAAAAAGGAAATAATTAAGAGGGAGAAGACACTAGAATTAAGAGGAGTTGGGGAAGGCTTTCTGTAGAAGAAAGAATTTTAGTTGGGACATAAAGGAAGCCAGGAGATAGAGATGAAGAGAGAGAACATTCCAGGCATGGAAGACAGTCAAAGAAAATGCCTAAAGCTGAGAAATGGAATGTCTTATTTGTGGAACAGCAAGAAAACCAGTGTCACTGCATCAAATAGCATGTGAGCAGGAGTAAGATATTAAAAGGCAAATATAGGAGGAGGTAGATTATTAAGGGCTTCAAACACCAATCAGAGGATTGTATATTTAATCTTGGAGGCAATAGGAAACCACTGGAGTTTGTTGGGTGATGGGGTTGGGGCGGAGAGAGTGACACGGTTGGAGCTTCTCTTTCAGAACAAACTTTAAATACCAGATAGATATTTGCATTTGACATTAGAGGTAACCGATTGTCACTGTATTTTATTGAATATAGGAGTGACATAGTAAGAGCTGTGGTTTTAGAATATCACTTTGGAGGATGGACTGAAGAAGGAAGGGAGTTAAACAGATCGACCAAAAGGCAAGAGTCCAGGGGAGAGTTTCTGAACTAGAGAGGTGGGCAAGTTGAGAGAAGGGGATGGAGCCAAGAATTCTTTGGAATTAGAATTGACAAGACTTGGCAAGGAGAAGAGAGAGGAAGAGAGAGAGGAGAGGGAAAGAGAGAGAGAGAGATAGACAGAGAGAGACAGAGACAGAGAGAGAGACAGACAGAGAGAGAAGAGAGAGAGAGAGAGAGAGAGAGAGAGAGAGAGAGAGAGAGAGAGAGAGAGAAGAGAATCTAGCAAGGTTCTTTGAGGAATATTCACAATTAAGAGGGTGATACTAATTGTCAGACAAGTAGGAGGAGAACCAAGAGAGAGCAGTGTCTAAACCCACAAGGAGGAGAGAGGGCAGTCAATAGTGTCAAATGCTGCAATGGGGTTTAAAAAAGATAAGGACCAAGAAATGGCCATTGGATTTGATGAGATCACTGGTAAGCAAGTTGTAAGGACTTGGGGAGTGAAAAGAGGAAATTGAAGTAGTAAATACAGACAGTTTATTCAGAGAATAAAAATATATTGTGACATACGTAGCAAAAAGAGTATTAGGCTTACAGTCAAATGACCCAGGCTTGACTGCTAATTCTGCCATTAGCTTTTTGATATGTCTCTGTGCTCATTGGTGTAGATCTTTTCTTTACCCAGGCTATAGGATACACTAGAATTAGCACTGAATTTCAATTTCAAGAGGATGTAGGTTCACATCCTAACTCTGTCACTTTTTGTGTGACTTTGGCCTAATCACAAATTCTTCCTGGGTCTCAATTTCCTTAACTATAAAATGATGACGATAATTACAATACATATCTCTCAAGATTGTTGTGAGGAAGGTACTTTCTAAAGTTCAAATCTCTCTATAAATGCAAGTTATTTTTATTCTTTTCTAAGATTTCTTCCAACTCAAACATTCTATATTCAAGCATTGGAGCTTTGGAGGTAGCTGGGTGGTGCAATGAATAGAACCTAGAATCAGGAACATCCTGCTCTAAATTTAGCGTCAGACACTTGCTAGCTATGTGAGCCTAGGCAAGTCACTTTATTTCTTTCTGACTCCATTTCCTCAATTGTAAAATGGGGATAATAAGAGTACCTCCCTTCCAGGGTTGTTATGAGGATCAAATGAGATAATATTTATAAAGTGCTTAGCACAGCGCCTGGCACACAGTAGGTGCTTAATAAATGTTTGTTCCTCCTCTCCTTCCATTTCTATGGTTTCTTCTAGCTCTAAATTTCCCTGTTTCGGTCTAATAGAACATAGAAGCCCATTTACCCAACTAAGTCCCTGAGCTCTGTCCCAATTACTACAAATCAAAGAAAAAAAAATGCCCTTTCTCAAAGGACTGGTGTCAAAACCTCTTAAAAGGGAAATATGGAAGAACCCCAGTTTAGCCAAGAAATAGACTGGTAAGGAGCTCATTAAACCCTGGCAGGGAATAGGGGGGATGGGTATGGGGGGGAGGGAAGGTAGGTTAATTTTTCACTTTAGTAGGAGGCCAAAAAATAAGAAGAAAGGTATAGACTGGAGTTTCCAAGCCCCAGGACTTTTCCAACACATCAAGTCTTCCCCAACTCCACTGCCAACAAGCTCTCTATGATGAGACCTCCCATGCTCTTGGCTTCCAGAAAGGCAAATGGAATGCAAAGCACACAGCCAGTAGGACTCCTGACCCCTGAAGTGCTTGGCATAAGTAACAGCTAAGAGCTACGGTCCTGGTGAAGGATGCTATGTGGACTTCTTCCTCGAAGGCTGGGAGAATAAGGTAGAATGGGAAGAGTAACAGACAGGGAGTCAGGAAACTTAAGTTCAAAGTGCTCATTTAATAGCTTTATAACCTCGAGAAAGTCCTCTTATTCTTGCAGGTTTTGAAGCCAATGGACAGGCCAGAGATCTCTGCTTGGTCCTGTGCTATTCAATGTTTTTTGGTCAATAATTTAGATAAAATCACAAATGGCATGTATATAAAATGCTTGGTTGATGTCTAGCTGAGAAGGATACCAAACACTGGATGAGTGTAGTAGGGCACAAAACTCTCTGCTACTTCTTCTTTCTTGGCACTCACAGAATGCCCCTTTTCTGAAACTTTTCATATCTAGAATCACTCATGCTGAAGATTTCTAGCCCCGTGTTGTATTCAATAGAACCCCACCAGAGGAATTTTCCTTGCTTGTGATATCCAAGGTGAGAAATCAATCAGATATATACTTGAATAAGATGCCAGTTCCCCATAAAATCTTTTCCTTCACAAGGGTCACTAAGCTGCCCTATATACATGAAAAACAAAGTACTCAAACATTAAACAAGGAAGACCGAAAAGAGAAGGACTTGGTATAGGGCAATCTTTCACAGCACAGTCATTGACTCCTTTTGTCTTTCCTCCCACAACTTGAAGATAATTACATCCTACAGACTAGCAACATGCTTGGTTGTATCATGATGACCCCCATGAGCAACTAGGTGGCACAGTGGATAGTGCACCAGGCCTGGAATCAGGAAGACCTAAGTTCAAAGCCATTCTTGAAGAGGACTATAACATTAGCAAGGTGGTACCACGACTAGCAAGTGAAATGAATTTAGTGAGGGAAGGCTGTGCAAAGTCAGCAGCCTCTCTGTCTTCTCTGGAGCCATCTGGTTCCAATGGCAAGATATAGATCAGAATGACTAGAGATGCCCCCCCACCTCAGTCACTTACTAGCTATGTGACCCTGAAAAAACACTTAAATCTATGTTTGCCTCAGTTTCCTCATTTGTAAAATGGGAGTAATAAAAGCACCTTCCAGGGTTATTTTGAGAGAGTAAAGAGTTGAGGATGACTTCTAAGTTGCAAGTCTGAGGGAATAGGAGTATGGTATTATCTTCTATAGTAACAGGAAAGGTAGAAGGGGGAAATGGTTTATGAAGAAAGGTAATGAGTTCGATTTTAGACATGTTAATTTATCTATTAAAATTAAGTATCTACTGAACATCCAGTTTGAGATGTATGAAAGGCAGGTGAGAACACAGTCAGCTGAGAGGTTAGGAAAGGATAACTAGATTTGAGAATCATTAGCACAGAGGTGGTAATTAATCCATAGGAGCTGATGAGATTACCAGTGAAGTAATATAGAAGAAGAAGACAGCCCAGGACAGAACATGGGGGACACCTACATTTAGGGGCATGATATGCATGAGGACCCAACAAAAGTGGTTGAGAAGGAGCAGTCAGCTAGGTAGGAAAAGAACCAGGGAAGAGTGATGTCCTAAAAACCTAGAACGAAGAGAATATAAAAAAAAGAAAGAGAGATGACATTGCCAAAGGCTGCTGAGACGTCAAGGAGAATGGGGATTTAGAAAAGATCACTGAGTTTGGCAACTAAGAGGCCAACGGTAACTTTGGAGGGAGCAGTTGCAGTAGAATGATAAGGATAGAAGTCATATTGCAAGGGATTAAGGAGAGAATGAGACTAGAGAATGTGGAGGTGCCTATTGTAGTCAGCCTTTTTGAGTTTATCTACAAAAGACTAAAGAGCTAGAAGGTGATGGTTAATAGGGATGGAAGGATCAAGTGAGAGATTTTTCAAGATGGGGGAGGTGTGGGCATGTTTGGGGGAGTAGGGAATGAACCAGTAGACAAGGAAAGATTAAAAATAAATAATAGAGTGGGGGTGACAGAGGGTGCAATCTGTTGAAGGATACAAGAAAGAATGAGATCATTTAGACAAGTAGAGAGTTTAGCCTTGGTAAGGGGTAAAGCTACTTCATCGTATGAGGCAGAGGTGAAGGAGGAGAATAGTGGCAGAAGGCATGGGAGTGATAGCAGATGAGAAAAAGGGGAGAAAAGGCAGCACACAATGAATGGCCTTAATTTTTCCATAAAATATGAGGCAAGGCTTTCAGTTGAGTGAGGGGGAGAAGGAGTCATGGAATGTCTGAGGAAGGATGAAAAGGTTTGGAAGAGCTGCTGTGGAGAGTGAGATAATGAGGAAGGTATAGTAGGATTGCCTTGCAGTAGTGATGGCCCAGTTGAGATAATATAATACCTAGATCATATCTAGAGTATGGTGTTCTGGGCACAATGCTTTATTTTTTGTTTTTTCTTTTATCTTACCTCCCTCTTAAATTTTTTAAAAATCTATTTTAATTAAAAATTTTTTCAATTAATTAAACTCTACCTCTGCTCCTTTATACCTGACCTCCATGAAAATAGAAATAAAAATTATATTCTTAGAACAAATATTTATAATCAAACAAAACAAATTCCTGTATTAGTCAAGTCCACAAATTATGTGTGTGTGTAATATATATCTTCACCCTGATTCCTTTACCTCTCTGTCAAGAAAGGTACTATGTTCCATCTTGAGTCTCTGGAATCATAGTTGTTCATTGTACTACTCAAAATGCTAGTCTTTCAAAGTCATTTGTCTTTACAATGTTGTTGTTACTATATAATTGTCCTCCTGATTCTATTTACTTCATTCTTCATCAGTTCATACAAGTCTTCCCAGGTTTCTCTGAAATTACTTATTTAATTATTTCTCACATTCATTTGTGATAACTTGTTAAGTCATTTAAGAGGCACTTCCTCAGTTTCTACTTCTTTGCAACCAAAAAAAGAATTATTATAAATATCCTGATGCATAGAGTTCCTTTTCCTCTTTCTGTGATCTCTTTCAGGGAATAGACCTAGTAGTGGTCACCACGTTTTAAGAAAACTGTTGATAAGCTGAAGAGCATCTAGAGTGGGGGTCCTGAAGTTTTTCCACATCATGGACTCCTCTTATGAAGCCTGTGGATGCCTTCTCAGAATAAGGTGCTTAAATGTATAAAATATAATGCAAAGGATTGCAATGGAAATTAATTATATTGAAATATACTCATCAAAATATTTTTTAAATAAGTTCACAGACCCCAAGAGCCCCAACAAGAAAGGAAATCAGGATGGTGACACAAGACTTGAGGTTATGTGATGTAAGATTCATTTAATGGATTAGGGTATGCTTATATTGAGGGGGGGGAGAATTGGAAAGAGCTGGGAAGTAAGGCATGATAACTGAAAAAAGTTACATAGCACTTGCTATGTGCTAGATAATAAAATAATTATAATAACTAAAATTTATGTAATTCTTTATAATAATTATCTCATTTGATCCTCAAAACAACCCCAAGAGCCAGATGCTATTATTATCATCATTTTACAGATGAAGAAACTGAGACAAACAGAGGTTAAGTGATTTGCCCAAGTTCATACAGCTAGTAATTGTCTGAGGCAGGATTTAAACTCAGGTCTTCCTGACTCTAGGACCAGGACACTATCCACTGTGCCACCTAGCTGCTCCAAGTGTGTGAAGTAAGGACTGTTATGTGGGGAAATAATTGTTTGTTCTGCTTGGTCTTAGATGGATAGATGTAGCAATGGATAGATGTGGCAAAGAGGCAGATTTAGAGTCTCTGAAAGTAAAAGCTTCCTACCAATGAGAGCTACCCCAAAGCAGAACAAGCAATGCCTTGGGAAGTGGTGAGTTGCCCCTTATTGGAAGTCTTCAGGTGAAGGATGGAAGGCTGCCTCTCAAACACATTGTAGAAGGGATCCTTGTAAGATACCTTTCCTACTCTGAGGTTCTGTGAACCCTCATATGAAGGGGATAGATTAAAACCCAAGAACATGCCTGAGATCCCTTCTGTCTTCAAAGATCCCTTCAACCTTCTAAGATCCCTTCAGTCTCTGACATCCATTATTCAAGGTTTCCTTCTATCTTCCTTTGTTCTTTCCATGGTTCTCTGACCCATAGGAAGAAGCAATTTGGGTGAATCTGGCTAGACAGGGCTTCTAATGCTCAGTAAGAATATCATCTGTCTGATCAACTGTGAATGACTTAGCCCTTCTCAGAAATTCAATGATCCAAGACAATTCCAAAGGACTCATGATGGAAAATGCTATCCGCCTCTAGAGAAAGAACTGATATATTCTGGATGCAGATCGAGGCAGACTATGTTTTACTTTCTTTATTTTTTGTGGGTTTTTTTTTTTGCTTGGTCTGTTTTCTTTCACAACATGACTGTTATGGAAATATGTTTTGCATGATTGTACATGTATAACCTATATCAAATTGCTTGCTGTCTCCAGGAGAGGGCAGGGGGGAAAGGGAAGGAAAGAATTTGGAACTCCAAAATTTTTAACAATTAATTTTAAAAATTATTTTATATGTAATTGGGGAAAACATTATTTTTAAGAAAAAGAATATTATCTGTCAACCTTTTCCGTGAACCCAAGCTACAATTGAGAATTATTATCACCTTTACCCTTACCTGGACATCATTCTTTATACCTTCTAAAGGGTTTTGCATTCTTATTTGATTCTCACAACTGCCCTGCAACCTAAGCTGGGCTAGCAATGGGAACTGAACCTGAGATCTCACACTTATACAGGCAAACTGCCAACAAGTACAGGCTGGTAACCTCTTCTCTGCATCATAGATTATTAGAGAATTGCCTAAAAGACAGAGACTAAATGACTTGCCCAGAATCACCTAGCTAGGTGCTGATATAGAATTTAAACCCACTACAACCTGTCTTCAAAGCTTGCTTGCTATTTACTTTACCAGAGGGCCACTCACCATAAGTAAGGCAAGTACTACTATCCTAATTTTTCACATAAGGAAACTGAGGCATGTATGGGATAAATGACTTAAGCAGAGTTTGTGGCAGAACCAGGACTGGGATGCATTACCCTGTGCTAACCACAATCCTGAGGCCTCCGGTAACAATTGTGAAGTGGGTCTAAGGTGCCTTCAACAACCCTTTCTTAGTTTCAGTGTCCTCTTTTTTCCTCCACTATCAGCCCTAGGCAAGCTATGATCCAGACTTGTTTTCATTGGCTTAGAACCCTTCTGCAGCCTGGAGTTTGTTAAGAACCAAACTCCCTCCCTTTTCCAACTCTTGCCCCCAGTGAAATATATTTGCTTGCATCTCTCACAAAAGGCTCCATGTACTTTCTAAAGTCTGGCAAGTGACCGTTTGGTGGAACCATCCCTGCTTGATGAGCTCCCAAAAGGAAACAGCCAGTCCAATACAGCAAGTAATACGGGGACATTTTAACAATGAGTGCCTAAAGACAATTTTGCTGCTTTGACTCAGTGCACCAGAAAAGGAACTGGAAGTCAGGAGACTTGGATTCTAGTCCTGACTGTGACTTTAACTCATTAATTTATAAATATAACTAACATTTCCCACTAAGTGTGTAGCAGCAAGCAGCCCACCATACCCAGGGTGGCTGCCAATACAGGTTCATAGATTTGCTTTTCTAAAGGAAAGTAACTCAAAGTTGGTTAACAATCTTGCTTTAATCAAACATGTCATTTACCTAGTTCAGGGGAAAAAGTCAGCACCCCGAACTTTTCAGAGTATACAGAGGTTACAAGCAGAAGTTACAAGAAGACAGAGAAACAAACAGATCAAGCAGACAGGCCTCCAACTGTCCAACCATTACATCCATACCTAGTCAGTTACCAGAGAGGGAAGCATCAACATCTGGGTTTTTCAAAGCCGGGGCTGCTCTCAACGGCTGCCCAGAATCTCTCCTGGTCAAATCAAACAACACTTCTCAAAGTGAGCACCCCAAAAAAGCCTCACATCAGGATTTATATAGCCTTCTCCAGGGTCAGAGAATGTAACAACCCTCTTGACCCACACTGCCCAGTCACAAAGTATCTCCTGAAAAACAAGCCACCATAGGCTCCAGGTGCACTTAAGCCTACCAAAGGGCCTAAAGGCAGGGAAGATCTTACAAAATACAAGCTTAGAAAGATGGCAACAACATTAATTTACATTCCCATTACAAAGCGCTATAGATAATGAATGTTAGAGGATACATGCTCCCTGACCTCATGGGGTTTCTAATCCAGCACAGGAATAAAGCATAGGCTCGGACACATACAATATACAATGATAAATCCAATGGAAAGGTTTTTTAAAACAGTATTATGTTAGGGCCTTAGGATCAGAAATTTCTAGCAGAAATTTTACATTTTACAGATGAGGAAACTGAGGAACAAAGAGGTTAAATGACTTGCCCAGGGTCACACAGGTTAAGTTATAAGTAGAAGAGATAGAATCTTACCTATGTTCACTGACTCCAAAGCCACCATGTTTTCTATTGTGCCATGATACCCCCCAAGGGGGAAGGGATGAGAGAGAAACTTGACCCCAACCATGGGAATCAGGGAAGTCTTCTGGAAGGGGGCAACATTTAATTTGAGCTTCAAAGGATGAGTGGGACTTTTAACAAGAGAAGAAAGGAAAGGAGGACATTTCAGAAATAAGGAACAATGTAAACAAGGATCCAGAGGCAGGAGAGTTGTGAAGTGTATTCAGAAGCAAAGATTAGTCTAGTTTGAGTGAAGGAAAGTCATATGAGAAGATACTGGAATGGAAAGGGGGTACCATGTTGTGGAGGATGGAACCACTGAAGATTGTTGAACCAAGGGGTCCATGACCAGATCTGTCTTCTTAGCAAGACACTTCAGTTCCCTGATCTCAATACACTCATCTGAGCTAAATGTTCTCAGACCCCTTCTAGCCTTAAAATTCTGTGATCCTACAAAGAGCAACATTGACAGGCTGACAGTTTCAAGCCAAGTAGAGGAGGAAATCAGGCAGAGATCCTTATTTTTAGCCTGGCCACTTTTAACCTTGCCACTATTGTTTCTACTATCATAGTGCCCTCCAAACTGGACCACAAGAGGCATGCCTGCAGGAAGCTAAGGCAGAGAGAGCTCTATACTTCCTGAAATAATCATCTCCATCCTCCCTGTAGCCAATTGTAACTAGATCACCACTACCATTACCTCTGGAAAGCATATATTAATGGTCTACACTAGTGTTCCATTTAATGTCATTGTGACTTTTCAAGCTATAACTCCCTTCCCTGGCCACCACTTCCACATATGTGCTGTCTTCCCATTAGAATGTAAGCTTCTTGAGGGCAGGGACTGTCTTGCTTTTGTATTTGTATCTCCAAAATATAGCCTGGTGCTTTGCACATAGGAACAGCTTAATGATTTTTTTTTAAATTCTTCATTCATTAATCAAGTTGGAAACCATATACTGCCTTAGTTCATCGAACAAAGTCTGACCACTCCATCAAAAAAGAGAGAAAGTCATTTATCCCAACACCTTGTACAGGACCAGGGAGGAGATAGCCTGTTCTCTGCTCTGAGCAGATACCAGGAATATTGTGTGCAGTTCTAAGCATCACAATTTAGAAATATCATAGATAAGCTAAAACTGTTCTGGAAGAGGGTGATCAGGGTGATGAGAAGACCAGGGAATAAGTCATAAAATAACTAATTCAGGGAAATAAAGGCATTCAGTCTTGAGAATAAAAGACTTAGCAGGAAAACTATCTTCAAGTATTAGAAAGGCCATGTGGAAGAGAGGTCAGTCTTCTCCTGCATATCCCCAAGATCACAACTAGAAATGAAAGATGGAAGGTGCAAAGAGACAGATTTAGACTTGATTTCTTTTTTTTTTTTAAAGCAATTGGGGTTAAGTAACTTGCTCGAGGTTACACGGCTAGTCATTATTTATGTGTGGGTGCTCATTTTCTGAGGCCGGATCTGATCTAGGGTCATCCCAACTCCGAGGCCGGCGCTCTTACTCACTGCACCACCTAGCCTCCCCTTTAGGGCAATTGGGGTTAAGTAACTTGCCCAAGGTTACACGGCTAGGTAGACTTGATTTCTTATGGAAGTATGGATTGTATTAGATAACCATTGGGGTCTTTCACGTCTCTGAGATTCAGCGATTCTCTAATCCATCCAAGGGGCTGGCAGCTACCCTGAAAGTCCAGGGAAGATTTCTAAAAGTGGACTCCCCTCCCAAGAAGCTAGATCTGGGGCTAATACTCCTGGGCAAAAGGGGGGCCGCCTATAAATTGAGTCTGGCCATCAGGTCATTCTCTCTCTTCTGTTTCTCATAAACACAGCAGCAACATCAAATGAAATATGAGTTTATTCAGGGTTGGTGGATTTCCTAGTGTAGAGAAGGTGATAGCTATAGACATATGGCAGGCAGGCGGCTTTCAGAGAGTTACTGTGAAAATTGAAGTCAAACGTTTTCCAGGCCAGCACTTTGTAGGTGGTCCAGGTTCCAAAACCATAAATCAGCAAAGGGGTAACTATTTTTCCTGGCCCATCATGCGATACAATATAAAGTTATTGTGCTTGGAACAGAGATGGGAGTAGGGAGAGAAGTTGGAATTTAGGGTTTTTTTAAACTCCCCATAAACTTTATAATATGTGATACTTCACAATATATGATATGTGTGTATACACGCACACACTACATATATATACACATATACATGTATATATAACATAAACATCAATACTTCAAGAATCCATGATTTCTTCAGTTTATGTCTGTGAAATGGAGAGAATAATATTTTCCCCCATCTATCACCCAATGCTATTATAAGGATCAAATAAGAAAATGGACATGAAAGGAAGTTGGCCACTCCAAATTTCTACATGAAGCCTAATAAATGTATATAGATATTAAAAAATTTACATGGAAAAACTGGAGAGATGGGAAAGTGGGCAAAGAGTTGGACCTCTGAGTCAGCAATGACTGATTGAATAAAAAAAAGCATTAATTAAGCACTTACTAGGCTTTAAACACTGTACTAAGGGCTAGGAGACAGAAAAGCAAAATCTCTGCTGTCAAGGAGCCCCCGAGCTAATTGGGGGAGAAAATATATAAAAGAAAGTTGAGCTTCAGGGAAAATGGGAAACCCCAGAAATCCTTAGGATATAGCTGTGGGGTGACTGGCAAAGTCCAAACATCCTTAGGGCCCATAAGTGACAGAATTAGGGGACTATAGAGAATAGAGGCAGGTCAGATGGTAAGGCTTACATTTCTATAGCACACAGTAGCAAGACAGATAGATATGGGTTTATCATAACAATGATTTTCTTTTCTTTTTTTCTTTTAGTAGAATCTACAATCAATAAATACTAGTGGTCACACCAGGGGCTAAACAGGGCCTAGTCTCTTCTAGGCCAAATGAATAATTTTAATGATACTTCACATTCAGATAGTATTTTACAGTTTATAAAGAGCTTCCCTCAGAAACATCATATGAGATGGGTAGTATAAGTATTATTGTCTCTATTTTAGAGATAAAGAACCAACTTTTCCAAAGTCATACAGATATTAATGACAGAACTAGAATCCATACTTGCCTTCTAACTCCAATTCTATATTCTTTCGGCTTCTCCATACTTCCTCCCCCCGCCTTCCTCAGCAAGACAGAAATTAGGAAAGTAACATGTAAAGCTAGAAGAAGGAACTTAGAACAACCATGCTAGAACCTGGAAGAGACTAAAGAAGACAGCAGCTAATCCAGTCCTCTCATATTACAGATAAGGAAACAAAGTCCTGGGGAACTTAAATGACCTGCCCAACTTCTGACTTTATTGGAGATGGAAGTGGAAGAAGATAAAGCCAACCAAAGTAAGTTCAGGTATATACCAACTGACCAAATTAAAGGAGGAAGGGGAAGATAGTTACAAGTATAGAATGAATTCAAAATACAGAGCCCTTGCTTTGACCTCCAGAGCCAAACACTGTGGTGTGAACGCCCTTCCTACCACAATGATAAAGGGTTAGGGAAAACGCACACTTCCGGACTTTGTTTTAAAGACAGAGGGTTCAGCTCAGTGATCACAATGGGCCACAAACCACAGGTCCCTGGTTCCTTTCATTCCATGTGCAGCCCAGAGACAGTCTCATATTCTTGGCCTGAATTTCAACTCTATATATTCCAGCTTGGAAGAAAACTCAAAATCACCAAGAGCTATCCTTCTGAAAATATTTGTTGATTTTTATAAATTCACTCAGATTAGAGGGGACAATAGGGTGGGCAATGTCGAACCATTCAAGGTTTTTGCACAAGTTTTTTGCACAATCTGGCCAGCTTTGTGAATTAGGAAGAAAATTACATCAGTGAAGGACTGGAGAAGAGATAGGACAGAAATAGGATCTTAGAAAGCTAGAAAGGATCTTAGAATCCTCTACTCGCCATGAGCCAGGATTTGACCAGGAAACTTTGACTTGGCCGATAGAATGGTCATTTGCTTTCCTCACGTGGTGGCATGGTTCTTATTAACTTGACTTGGTCAGATGTTTTACCACCCCATCTTATTTTATAAATGAGAGCACTGAGATCACAAAGGTTAAGTGGTTTGGCCAAGGTCACACAAGGAATATGTTAACAGAGGTGAGATTTTAACCACAATCCAGCATTCTTTCCACTGTACCACTCCTGGTTAGGAGACTTTGACAATAGTCCTCTCACCTAGAAGAGAGAAGGGCCCAAACCAGTATGGTTCCAATGAGGCAGATTCAAGAGATTAGGCTTTTTATTGCCCACTGAATAAAATCCAGCCTGCCATTGTGGTCATCTACAATCTGGACCCAACCTGTTTTACAAGCCTTTGCCCAGTTGTCCCAGAAAGTTTTTTGTTCGTTTGATTTATTGTTGTTGTTGTTTTTAAAAACCTAATTGTTTTAATTAGTCTTAGCACCCCAAACTTCTCTTAAATACTTTGTAGTCATCTCCCGATCCTTTGTAAGGAATGAGGCCAGGGAGCTGGTATTGGTTAAGTACATATAAATGATCCCTTGTGCTCCCCTGTGACTTAACATGTGAACTCTTGTCCACAGGCCAGGGCCTCTAACCACTAACATAATCTGGAGCCAAACTCTATTCCTGACAAAGGCAAATTGTTTCAGGAAGCTATATGACTCACCTTCCATCCAAGAGGCCACTTGGTCGGTCAGGTGCTGCTAAATCAGACCCCTGAGGTGCTTCTTGGTAGAATAAAGAGAAAAGAGGTATTAGGAGGTTCCCCCCACCCCTGGAAAATCACTAGTATAATGGGAGGATTCAGGCCCAGTCTACCTCTAACAAGGAAGTCTAATTAACTGAGGTCATTTGCCAGCTAATTCAAGTCCAACTAAAAATAGCAGATTTTTTCAAAATGCCTAGACTACTTAAGACAAGTTTGTTTTCCTCTTCTATTCATACTTATCTCATGTGTCCTTGAATTATAGTTATGAGTTTCCCTGTTTTCCCTCCTCTTCACTCTTAAACTCCTTGGGAGCTGGGCCGGTGTTGTGTTTAATTTGTTAGTCCTTCTTCCTACCCTCCCCACTCTTGAAATTATTTTGTATTGACTTTGTGCATATTTAGTCTTTTCTTACCTATAGAAATGCCTCCCTTCCTCTTCTGTAGAAAGTAAGCTCCTTGAAGGCAGACTTTTCAGTTTTTTCTTTTTTTCCCTAGCTAAATGCCTACATAATTGGCACTTAATGTTTGTTGAATTGAGAGAGAGAGAGAGAGAGAGAGAAAGAGAGAGAGAATATAGATAGATAGGTATAAGTATAGATCAGATTCTCCACCCCTGGTATAGATAAATAAAAAATTCTCACCAGATGGTAATCTAGACTCCTCCATCATGTTCCAGCTTCCTTTCTTCCCACCCTCCTTTGGGCTTCCTTTTATATGTTTCCTTCCCCCGGTAGACTGTAAACTCCTGGAGAGCAGGCATCATCTTTCTATTTGCTTGTATTTATATTTCCAGGGCTTTGTCCAGCACTTAATAAATGTTTGTTGGCTGACAGGTTGCCTGGTACAGAGAACTCTCCATGAGGAAAATCCCTCTATTAAAGCAGGTCAACTCCCACTCTGGGGTACTAAAAACTTGAGAGACTTTCCCCAAGTCACATGAGTCAGAAGTAGAACTTAAAGAACCCTGTCTTCCTGATTGTGAGCCCAGTTCTTTGTCTACTATATCCTACTGTTTCTCTACCTTGCAAATCATAGCATTTGATAAATATTGGCTGAATAAACAAATGCAAGAATGAATGATATGGGTAGTTCCCTCTCCTTTTGCTGGTATAGACCTGGTCCCATTTTGTTCATCATGCTTTATGCTATCATGAACCTCTGGTCTTCCATACAACTTTTAGACTCATCCAAACCTCTCTCTAGGGCCATTGCTAAAACAAATTACACTTTCTCAGGCCTCATATAAGCATAGACATCTGGCTATAGTAAGCCCAGGAGGAAGGGGAAATCAAAAGTAAGGAGATAACCCAAAAGGGTCACAGACCGCCCAAGGGGATTATGTGAAATAGATAGTGGAGGGGTCTTATTGCCAAGTAACTCATATTGCTTTGGTTCTAAGAACTTCTAGCTGAATCACTTTCTTTACTTCCTTCCTGAATTAGTATCCTAGCTGCCTGATCCCTGGGAGGAAAATAAAAGCCCATAAATGAAGGAAAGAGGTTCTGCAGTTGCCACCAAGTGAAGTCAACAAAAGAGAAAATCCTAAAGAAGGACTGCACATGCCCATAGTCACAGCAAAGGATTTTGGCTGGCCTGTGGAGAATGTAGAGAATGCTTTCCTTGACATTTTTGTCACCTACCCAAAATCCTTTGGCAGGTCACAGATTGTACAGGCCTACCCAAAAGTCTCCCTCCTACCTAGACTCAATGTCCCTGGGACAAAATAGCCAGGAGTGATAGTCAGGTAACTTCCACCATTTCCATATCACTTTCAGGTTTACAAAGTGCCTTGCATTTACTTTATCTACAACTCTGAGAGGTAGGTATTACAGCTATTATATTCCCATTATAAAGGTAAGGAGGGTAGCAAGGTGGTGAAGTGGAAATGGTGCTAGGCCTGGAGTCAGGAAGATTGTTCCTCAGTTCAAATCCAGCTTCACACCACTTATTAGCTGTGTGACCGCGGGGAAGTCATTTAACTCTATTTGCCTCAATTTCTTCATCTGTAAAATAAGCTGGAGAAGGAAATAGCAAAACCATTCTAGCATCTTTGCCAAGAAAACCCCAAATTGGGTCACAGAGAGCTGAACGTGACCAAAAAACAACAAAACAAAAAATATGAGGAAACAAAAGTAAAGTGACTGCCTGAGGTTACTTATTGAGTAAGTAGCAGAACTGAGACTTCTGGCACTAGAGTCAGTGATTTTTCTATTATAGGACCCCCTGTCTCCCAGATACGAGGTAGTCAGTCAGTCTAATATGCATTTATTAAGCACCTACTATGTACCAGACACTGCCAAGTGTCCTGGGGATACAAAGAAAGGCAAAACCCAGGCCCTGCTCTCCAGGAGCTCACAGTAGATGGGAAGGTACCTGACTATTTCAGAAAGTTTGAGCTGATCCTGATGGCAAGATCAGGACATTTTAGGTTTAGATTTCTTTACTCTGTAACTCAAAAATTCTAATCTCGGGCAGCTAGGTGGCACAGTGAATATAGCACTGGCTCTGGAGTCAAGAGGATCTGAGTTCAAATCTGGCCTTGGACACTTAACACTTACTAGCCATGTGACCTTGGGCAAGTCACTTAACCCCAATTGCCCTGCCTTACCCCCTGCAAAAAAAAAAATTCTAATCTCTTTAAGTCTGTTTCATGCTATTTGGGGCGAAAGGAGGGCACAGTGCCCTATAATTTCCTGGCTATAGGGAACGTCCATGAGGAAATTCTTCTACCCACGAGGATTTCTAGCTCAGTAATTTAGAGTCTTAAAGTATTGCTTGAGGTACTGAGAGGTTAGTGAATTGATCAAGGTCACATGCAGGACTTGTGCAGCAAGCACCCCGACATACCCAGGGTGGCTGCCAACACAGGTTCTTAGATCTGCTTTTCTAAAGGAAAGCAACTCAAAATGGGTTAACAATCTTGCTTTATTCAATCAAACATATATCATTTACCTAGTTCAGGGGAAAAAGGTCAACACCCACACTTCAGAGAATACAAACAAGTTACAGACAGAAGTTACAAGAAGACAGAGAAACAGATCAAGCAGACAGGTCTCCAACTGTCTGACCATTACATCCATACCTAGTCACAGTTACCAGAGAGAGAAGCACCAACATCTGGGTCTTCAAAGCCGGGGGGCTCTCAACAGCTGCCAAGAGTCTCATCTGGTCAAATAATACAACTCTTCCCAAAGTGAGCCCCAAAACAAAGCCTCACATCAGGGATTATATAGCCTTCTCCTGGGTCAGAGAATGTCACAACCCTCTTGACACACTGCCCAATCACAGAGCACCAAGGCGTGGGCATTCCTGAAAACCAAGCCTCCTTCCACAGGCTCCAGGTGCACTTAAGCCTATCAAAGGGCCTCAGGGCAGGGAAGAGATTAAATTCCCATTCCCCATAACAGGGACTTGGATGCAGGTCTTTCAGACACTGAGATTGATTCTTGATCTACTCATTCATGGTACCTTTCTTTATGATTCTTTGATATACTTAAGTGATCTTAGAAGAGGGAAGGGGAGTGGCCACATTTAGGACCTAAAAATTTGGGGAAATTAGAGTACCCTGGAGGTCTAGGACAATAGCTGATAGTCGCAGTAGAGAGATATAGAAGATACTACCATCTCAATAGATTTGGAGCAATGGCTAGTCATAGGCCTATCAACACAACAGGGATTTATGATTTTGCCTACACAAATACAACCTATCTCTAAATATCTGACTCTTGATCACACCCCATTTGGGGCTTTCTTGGCAGAGATACTGGAGTGCTTTGCCATTTCCTTCTCCAGATCATTTTACAGATGAAGAAACTGAGGCAGACAGAATCACACAACTAGTCAGTGTCTGAGGCCAGATTTGAACTCAGGAAGATGAGTCCAGGCCCAGCACTCCATTCACTGTACCACCTAGCTGCCAATCTGTAATTTAATAAGTCTTAAAGAATTGACTGACTCCCAAAGAGATTAAGTGATTTGTTCATAAGCACATAACTAAAAAACATTGAAGACAGTATTTGAACCCAGGCTTTCCTGCCTTCAGGTTCAGCACTAAGCTTGTTCCTCTCAGCAAAAGGAATAAAATCCCTAGTAGGTTTTAGTCTAGTAACTTTCTTCCTTTCTGAGTTTATTTTCCTTGTAGGATCATAGAGTTTACATCTGGAAGGAGCCATAAAGGAATTCATAGGAGCATAAATTCAGACCTAGAAGGCACTGTGGTGGTCATTGAGTCCAACTCCTGACTTTGTAGATGTGAAAATGGAGGCAAAGACTAAGTTACTTGCTCAGGGTCACACAGCCAGTAAGCATCTGAAGTAGGATTCAAAATCAGGTCTTTTTAACTCTGATCCTTTTATCCACCTAGCTGCCTCTAATTTTATCTCTTCCTTTTACAAATAAGGAAAGTGGAGCCCAGAGAGGCTAACATGACTGGTCCAAGTCATAGAAAGAATACATCAGACCCAGGGTTTGGATATGGATCCTCTTATCACATATTCAAGGCTCTTTATACCCGAGAACGTTGAAAGGAGCCTTCAAAGCAAATGTCCAAGGGCATTCAACCACATTTGCCATATCTTAGGATGACTGTGCCTTTATCCTGAACATAGCAATGAATTTCTATTTTCTGAAACCCTTGGATAAATTCAGGTAGTCCCTGTGAAAAATACTTTATTTCTGGGGTCCCAAGGAGCATCTCAGACACACCCCTTCCCAAATGACTTCAAAACTGAAAATTGATAGCCCCTTGGAAATATTAATAAAAAAACTGTACCAGCCCACTCCCTATCCCAAAAGGCAAACCACTAATGAAATGAGTGTGCATTCTCTTTTTCTTCCTGTTCCTGCAGTATAAATTCTAACTCACCCAGGCCCAGTGGGTGGGAGGCTATTTCTCAGACTGACATACAGCACAGATTTAAAAAACTGTCTAGTTCATTACCTGAGCACAGGAAGATCCTGACACCCATGTGCCCTCCCATTGGCCCTTCCTCAGCTGCCCCTCTTTCCAATGCATCCAGCATCATCATTCTCCCTGTGGCGAGCTGAAATCTAATCTGCAGCATCTTACTGAACTCAGGCATGAGTCATTTTTGTTCTCTCATCATTGCCCCCTGCATTTTTTTTTTGGTAATACAGAAATCAGCCACTTGAGATCATTCCTGTCCTTGAGGCCTGTACTTGAGGCCATCTGGTAGCCAGGATGTGCCAAAGTCACCTCTTAGGCCTGAGCACTCTTTGTCATTACCCTCATGATTGCTACTCTACCAGGAATCTTTAGGACATTGTTCACTGTTCTAAGTATTACATTAAAATTCTCTCTTTCATTGTCTCCTTGCTAGACAGTCCTGTCTGGGAAGGTCTGAGATCATTGTATTAGATAATGCTACAGATGACAATCAAAAGAATGTTATTCCTTTTTACTCATTATAACAACTTGCTTTTTATGGGGATAAAATGCATGCTGATTTAGAAAACCAGAGAGGAGTACTTCATAAGTCCTTGGGTCTGAAGAGTAGACATTGTCTAGAGTCACTACCCTTATCTTTCTCCTCACCGTCTTTCTCCTCACCGTTATCAACAGCCATTGCTGTGTGCATAGCATTCTGGGGCTTGTAAAGTATTAAGGAAAACATAATGGCAGACATAAGACCAAACTCTACCATTCTACCAAAGAACAGAAAGGTAGAAGGACATAAAGATACGTCCTTCAATGGATCTCATTCATATACATCCAAAGGTACAGATCACAACCCAGTCAAACCTTCTTATTTTGTGGTATCTGAGGTCAAAACCTTTCATAAATTCTTCACAGGACATTTGCCTGATGAACTGGAGGACTTCCTTGAGCTTTCTAGGCATTGTACAGATACCAATGCAAAGCAGATTGAAAGTAAGGGACCATGACGGCTGCCTTCAAGCATTTGAATGGATGCCAAATGAAGGAGAGATTAGCCTTGTTCTGCTTGGTGCCAAAGGAAAGACTCAGGAAAAAGGGGAGAAGTTTCAATAAGATTATTGTTTGTTGTTGGTGTTGTTGTCTTTATTCATGCTTCATTCTCAAAGAAGACCAATGGTGAATTGGATTTAAGTGAAATAGAGCTGTGCAAAGTCATCAACCTCACTGTCTCCTCCAGAATCATCAAAGTCCAGTGGTAAGACATAGGTCAAGACAGTAGTAGTAGTAGTAGTAGTAGTAGTAGTAGTAGGTAATGGTCCCCTTCAGGGAAACAGATTTAGGCTCAATGCCAGGGAAAAATCCTAACCTTTAGAGTTATAGCAAAGTAGAATGGGAGGCCTAAAGATATGGTAGGCTTCCCCTCCTTGGAAGTCTTGTTCAGATGTTCAGTGTTCAGATGACCACTTGTCATGTATGTTAGAGTTGGAATTTCTTTCATGTATGGGTTGGACCAAATTTCCACTCTGATCCCTCGTGACTTTCAGATTCTGTGATTCCATGTTGTCCAACATGGGGTCTTCACTCCTTAGATAGCCAACATCTTTCTGCAATCATACATTTCTTTGGTGGTACCTTTTGCATTGCTTTTCCTGCACAATCTCTTGAAAGTAATATGTTGCAGCCCTCTCATACATATGTGAAGCTTTTAATTAATCAAAAACTGTAGTGCCCATGCTTTAATAATCTATAGCATGGCCAATCTGCTGTTTAATATTTTTCTCAATGTCTTGAATAAAAGCATAGATGACATGTCTACAAATTTTGCAAATGACACAAAGCTGGGAGGGATAGTTAATGCATTGGATGTCATAATCAGGATCCAAAAAGATCTTATCAGGCTAGGGCTTTGGACTGAAGGAAATAATAGGAAATTCAATAGAGATAAAAGTAGAGTCTTGTATCTGGATACAAGAAATCAACTTCCCAAGTGTAAAATGGGAGAGACATGATTAGACAACAGTTGTTCTGAAAAACATATAGGGGTTTTTAGTGGACTACAACCTTAATATTAGCCAGTAGTATGATATGGGAGTCAAAAAAAGCTAATGTGATTTGAGGTTATGTTAAACAGGGTTTAGGTACAGCTAGGTGACACAGTGGGTAAAGCACCAGTTCTGGAGTCAGGAGGACCTGAGTTCAAATCCAACCTCAGATACTAGCTGTGTAAGTCACTCAGCCAGGACAGGAAGAAGAAAAAGGAGGAGAAGAAGGAAGAAGAAGGAAGAAGAAGGAAGAAGAAGGAGGAGGAGGAGGAGGAGAAAGAAGCAGAAGGAGGAGGAAGAAGAAGAAGAAGAAGAAGAGGAAGGGCTTGGGAGAGAGTAAAGGCACAGGGTATAGAGAATTTTCTGAAGGAATTTAGGGTAGGAATGAAGGATAGGTGGGAGAAAAGTAGTAACTAGTAAGGATGATAGAATAAAGTGAATGGGTATTTTTTTTTGCTTTTTTTCTTTTTGGAGGGCAATTTGTGTTAAGTGACTTGCCGAAGGTCACATGGCTAGTTTTTGTGTTAAGTGTCTGAGGCTGGATTTGAACTCAGGTCCTCCTGACTCCAGGGCCAGTGCTCTATTCACTGAGCCACCTAGACACCCCAAGTGAAGGCTTTTTTTTTTAAGAATTAAGAGAGACAGGGGTATGTTTGCAGGCACCAAGGAAGGAACACACACATCTATATCACTCTCCTCAAAAGTCTTCAATGGTTCTCTATTGACTTTAGGAAAAAAATAAAAAATCCTTAGCCTACAACTTCAAGCCCTCCACAATGTAGCTCTCATCTCCCTTTCTAGTATTATTTCCTGCTCTTCTCCTTCAGTCCCTCTTCATTTCCATAGCCATCCTTGCTAGCAATTTACTGCACAAATCATTGAATATCTCAACTCTCTGCCTTTGTGCAGGTGGTCTCCCTAAAATAGAATGCTATCTCTTCCTCACTCCTGACTTGTGGGACTCTTGGCTCCATTCATTACTAAGCTCAGCTTGCCAACTAAACGGAGCTAGAATTAGCCCAGGGTAGAAGGGACTTTTTCCCAAATGCTTCTACCCCAATGGGTCATTCTCAGCCTCCCCCCATAACCAGGATCAGCTCAAGGAATCAACAGAAAGTGTATCATAGTTAGGCCACCATCACCCACCTATAGTAAACTCAATCTTAGCCCTCTTCAGTTTCTATCCTTCCCATATCCTCTTTTCCCAATGTTCCCTTTAGAGCCCTCCTTTATTGTGTAGATAAAAGCAGAGATGACACATCACATACCTAGCTGGTACAATGGATAGAGTGCTGTGCCTGAAGTCAGGAAGACTCATCTTCCTGAGCTCAAATTTGGCCTCAGACACTTATAGCTATGTGACCCTGGGCAAGTCACTTAACCCTGTTTGCCTCAGTTTCCTCACCTTTAAAATGAACTGGAAAACAAACTGACAAACCACTCCAGTATCTTTGCCAAGAAAACTCCAAATGGGGCTACAAAGAGTCGGATATGACTGAAATGACTGAATAACAAGTGGAAAGATTGCGGGATTTTAGCTTGCTTCCAAACTCTGACATTTCTTACCTGTGTGGACTTTGGCAAATTAACGTTACCTCTCTGAACCTCCATTTCTTCATTTGTAAAATAAAAACTTGAACTTCATGACCTCCAAGGTCCTGCCCAGATCCAAATCCATGATTCTATGACCCTACATCTCTTCTTCTAACCTACTTTCCATCTTTGGTGTTCACTGAAATCTAGCTTTCTCTGGCAGACACTAGATTTCTTGACCTCTTTTCCAAGGCTTTCTCCTCTTTCTCATACATTCTCAGATACACAGACAGGAGAAGTTGACCTCCTCCTTGCTTCCCACTGCCATTGTTACTCAGAAACCCCTTATCCTCCCTTAAAGTGCATTCGATTCTGTCCAGTTCCTTCTTGTCATTATCTGAAGACCATTTCACTCTCTCTCCTCCAATAAGTACAACACCTGGCTCATAGCACTTCCCCCCCCCCCCACAGACTTATGGAATTTGCTGGTATTCCATTCCTCTACCTCCCTAACTGTCATCACCTGTCTACAGTCTACCTCAAACAAATTCATGAGCCTTAAGAGCCAAATGAATTGGCCCCAGACATCAGAATTCCTAGTTATGGCTCTGCTCGACCCTTCCTGATGCCTCCAACCATTCTTTTCCTCTCAAAATTATCGTAGTAACTAGTACCTACCCAGTGCTTTAAGGTTTACAAAACACATATTCACACATATTATCTCATTTTATCTTCACAACACAGATGAGGAAAATGAGGCAGAGACTGTGACTTATACTGGGTCACTTTCTTGCCTAGCTAATAAGTGTATAAGGTCAAATTTGAACTCAGGTCTTCCTGACTCCAGGCACAGTGTTCTAACCATTGCACCCCCCAGATGCCCACTGTATGACTTTGTTACCTCATTGTACACATGTTTAATGTCCCAGCAACAATAATGATAGTTTTTCTTGTTGTTTGGTCATTCACTCATGTCTGACTCTTTGTGAAACCATGGACCATTACACATCAGACCCTTCTATTCTCCACTATCTCTTGTTTCCATGACACCATCTACCCTCATCCTCTGCCACTCCCTTTTGCTTTTGCCTTCACTTTTTCCCAGTATAGTCTTTTCCAATGAATACAGTCTTCTTATTTAGTCAAAGTATTTAAGCTTCAGCTAATATTTACACAATACTTGTTTGCAAGACATATAATATATACATATTTGTATGAAAAATCTCATTTGATCCTTGCAACAACTCTGTGAAGTACATGCTACTACTAGTATTCCCACTTAACAGATGAGGAAACTGAGGCTCAGAGAGATTAAGTGGCTTAGAGTCCCATAGCTAGTAAATGTCTGAGGCAGGATTCAAACTTAGGTCTTCCCGACTCTGGGTCCATTCTACTATGCTACTTTCAAGTCCCTTATGGGCAAGAAGCTATTCCTTTGAATCATTGAATCTGTAGTATTCCTAAAGCACAAAGTTTTGTACATTACAGGAACTTAGTATGTATTTGTTGAACTGAAACAGATTGAACCTCAATTTCTTCATGTGTAAAATGAGGCTAGATGCTGTCTCGGACCCCTTCCATGTCTACCATCATATGAATAAGCAGCCCTTCACTCCAGATGGATGGCTGCAATAGAGAGCAGCTCAGGAACTTGGTGCAGTGACAAGTCACCCCTCCTGTATTTAAAGGAACCAATGAAAGTGAGGCTTTGCTGACAAGGAACATTTCCTTATGAGGTCCCTACAGAATGAAATTCATAATAGCCCACGTTGTTTTGCACTCAGAAAAAAATGAATTGATTTTTCTCATTTCATTCTCTGCTTGTGCACACTAAATTTGTATCACATAAGTGAGCACAGTTTATTCCTCAAGGAGGTTTGGGAGATGTTTTGTTTTGTTTTGTTTTTGCAAACTATGGAATTAATGCTGTGATGGAATCGTGGACCATAGACTCTTTGAAATCTTGGGACGCTAATGGAGGAATTAGAAATGAACTAGCCTTGTTAGTCATTTTTATGCCTCAGGATGGTCTCCAAGGTCCTTTCCAGATCTAAAGTTTTGTGATCCCATGCATTTCATATATTAAGCTCACAATAATAGCCTGCCCTTGATTAGAAACCAAAGAAAAAGAATATAAATGTGAGTTATCATCTGCAGTCACATGACCATTGTTTCTCCTTCACTCTTACTATATTGCCAGCTTAAATCCTTTTGTGATAGTTGAGATATAAAATTTAAATGAGGCCCTGCCCTCATAGAGCTTACATTTTAACTGTCAATACTTCAATGGATCTCTGATCTTATCAAAGTGAGTTCTCCCTCCAGGGACAAAAATCACAACTCATCCACAGCTTTCAGCGTGTCTTACCTCCCCAGCCTGTCATATCCTCCCACACATCTTTCATATCCTCTGGGCTTTCCTACAGATCTAGGACATTGTATGGGGACCATGTCGGTCGTCCTACCCAATGTTTCTCCTTCACTCTTGTTATATTACAAGTCCATCTCTTCTGGCCATACATTTCTTTGATAAAATCTTTTACAACTGCAGCCTGTCCTCCATTTTGAGGAAGCTAGGTTGCACAGTGGATAGTATCAGGCTTGGAGGGAAGAAGACCTGAGTTCAAACTTAGCCTCAGATACTTGTTAACTGTGTGACCCTGCACAAGTCTCTTAATTTCCCTGATGGGAAATACATCCTCTGGACACCTGGTGAGAGAAGGATATCAGACTTTAGCATCATTACATCCCAACCTGATGTCAGGCAACTGTGATGAAGAAGAAATAGTATTGGACTTGGGTTCAGAGGTCTTGATTTTGAATTCCAGCTCATTGACTTACTGCTTGTGCAAGCTGGGGCAAATTGTAAAACCTCAGTTTTCTCATCTGTGAAAGGAGGGATTGTTTAACAATCAACTCTCCCGAAGAGAAAGGGAAACGAAACTAAATGTAGAGGGCACACTTTTAAGTTTAATCTTCACAATTTACATTTTCAGAAAACTGGGTGGGTCAGTGGATAGAGAGCTGGGCCTGGAGTCAGGAAGACCTAAGTTTAAATCCAGCCTCAGAGACTCTTTAGCTGTGAGACCCTAGGCAAGTCACTTAACCTCTGTTTGCCTTAATTCACTAGAGAAAGAAGTGGTAAACTATTCCAGTATCTTTGCCAAGAAAATCCCAAATGGGGTCACAAAGTGTCAGACACGACTAAACAACAAGAACAATTCACATTTTCTTCATCACTTTCTTACATCTAGGTAATCAATAGGTCTTTCCACTACATCATGAAAAGGCCAAGAATGGTGATTCAACATCTGATGAGTGAAACAAACAAGGGTTTCTGAAAGAAAAAGGTGTTGTAGGAGACTTAGAAGGAATAAGGAAGTAAGGACTTTCCTAAAACTCAGGTATAACCTCAATTTATAATCAAGCCATAACATTTGTCATCAGTATTGGAAATGCTCACGTTGACAATTTAACAGTTAGTTTTCACAAGCTGGTTAGAGCTGACTCCAGCAGACCACTTCCCCAAGGTACCTTCTCATTCTGAATCTATGATCTTAGGATACCAAAACCTACCTAGAGATGAGAGGGCTAATGTTTGTTCTAGACCACTGGATAAACTTTTATTTGAAATCAGAGATCAAAAGGAATCAGTGTTAAGAGGCTTCCGAGAGAAGGCTTCCTTGTTTGGCCCTGAGCTTTAACAAAGAAAAAAACTCTTATCTCCCACCACAACAGGAAAGCTCTAATGTATTCCTGCCTGCCATATTGAGTTTGGGCCGAAAACAGAGCATCTTTTTCTCTTGAAAGGAGTAAATGAATGTGATAGAGGAGGGGAAAGTGGAAAGCTAGGAGATGTAAAAATTGCTGTTGTTATTCAGTCATTTTCAGTCATGTTCTATTCTTTGTGACCTCATTTAGGGTTATCTTGGCAAAGATGTTGGAGTGGTTTTTCCATTTCCTTCTCCAGATCCTTTTACTGATGAGGAACAGGAACCCAGGAACATGAGTCTTCCAAGACCCAATGCACTATGTATACATAGGGCATCAAAATAATACAATTAGAAGTTTTTCTAAAAGGGGGGGTGGTTCTTGCCTCATAGGGATATAGTGAGACTCAAGTGAAATAATAGAGATATCCACAAAACAGAATCTTTGTCATGTCTGACTCTTCATGAGCCCATCTGGGGTTTTCTTGGTCAAGATACTAGAGTGGTTTACCAGTTTCTTCTCCGGCTCACTTTACAGGTAAGGAAATTGAGGCAAACAGAGTGAAGTGACTCACTTGGGGTCACACAGGAAGTACCTGAGGCCAGATTTGAACTCAGGAAGATGATTCTTCTTGGTTCCAAGGCCAGTGCTCTATCCACTGTGCCACCTAGCTACCCAAAACATAATATAAATGTAAGCTGTTTTATACTGATAGAGTGAGTTTACAAAGGCATCAACATCGTGGTTTTTTAGAGAGGGAAGGAACTTTGGAACTTAGACTACTAATACTGAAAAGGCCCTTAGAAATCACAAGTTAAGTCCTTTCACTTTACAGAAGACATAGGAACTCGGAGAGGGAAAGCAATATAGCCAGTATCAAACTGCAATCTAGTGGCAGAACTGGGGCTGGAACCAGGGGGTTCTGATTCTTAGAGCAAAAAATAGTAACTGTTTCTCTTTTGGCCTGCAATCCTAAGGTCTTCCCCTCCCAGCCTGATGTTTTTTAACTAAAGGGGCCATCCCTTGACTCACTTCTTAAAGAAACCTATTTACATTACCTCACTCTAAGTGAGTACATGAAAAGGCCTTAGCCTAAAAGGGCCAGGGTCTCACACTGCATCCTGGGCCATCTCCAGTCAACCTGATTGATATCTGGTCACTGGACCCACATGGCTCTGGAGGAGAAAGTGATGCTGGTGACCTTGCACAGCCCTCCCTCACTCAAAGTCAACCGCAAGTCCTGTCATCATCTCCCTGATGCCATGGTCCTCTGAAAACAAAGGACAAACACAACCCTTTCTAGCACAACACCTTGTCTGAGCTCAGGTAAACACAGTCTTGCCTATAGGTTTGGGGGAGGGCTTAAAATACTTTCTCATCAGGATTTCGACTATCCTCTCTCTTCCACAGTAGAGGCAGCTGGAATTCAGATCACCTGCCATGCAGCTGAACAATCTGAGGCTATAAAAGACACTAGCCTTTACTGAGTTGGAGTTGTTACTTCCTGATACACGACCTCTTCACCTGTTACATCTCCAACATAAGCCAGATGGGCACAGAGATGAAAAGTAGTCTGTGCCTGGCATAGCATTCCCTTAAAAATATTCTTCTAATCCATCATCATTGAAATACATAAATACAAAAATGTGACTATATATGAACCGATAAACTTCTCATTTCATGTATCAAATGTGCATCTTATTAAGATAGCAACAAAATTATGTTGCTTTTCCTGTGATTCCCCTCCTGGACTTCTGCTCAGTGCCTGCATTGAGATTTTGTTGCTATTATTGCTGCAGACTGTGTGCAAATGGTTCTTTTGGGCCAACTTCTTTCAATCTGTATAGACAAGGCCAAGATCACAAATCACTTGGGAAGAAATTCATTATTCAATAAAAACTGTTGGGAAAATTGCCTGGCAGGACGATGAAAAATTGATTCGATCCACATCTCAAATCAAATACCACAATAAATTCCAAATGGGTCAATGATCTACATATTAAAAAGTCCATCATAAAATAATTAGAAGATAAGGGAATGGTTGTGGTTGAGTTGGTATTGCAGTTGTGGAAAACTATAGCATCCTTAACTATTTGACAAATAGTTGAAACTATGAGATCAAGTGAACGGATTAAGTTATATAAAAATAAAGACATTTTGTGCACTAAAAAGCAATGCATCTAGAATAAAGAGGAAGAAAAATTTCAATAAACATTTCTGAGAAAAACCTGAGTCAGAATCTATAAGGAACTGACATATTTACAAAATAAGATGTATTTTCCAATGAATAATCAGGGGATATGAATAAGCAGGTCTCAAAAAGAAGAAATATAAAATGTTAATATCCACATTAAAGCATATTCAAGCTCTCTAATATTCAGAGAACTGTAATTAAATAGTTTGAAATTATCAAATTCACTGCTAGTGCAGCAGCAGGAAAAGTCATACTGCTATGCAAGCTGTAAAAAAGTAAAATAATTTTTTGGAAAACAATTATTCTCTCTCCCCCCAAAAGCAATTTTTTTTACCTTGAAGGAAGCTCAGAGTACTTGTAAGGAAAGACTCAGGTCACTGGAAAACTTGCTGCAGTCTGCCCTCTGAGGAGGATTTCCCAGAGGAACAATGATGAAGCATATTTCCCATCCTCTCATAGAGAGGTGGTGGACTAGCAGGGCAGAATGAGGCATGCATTTTCAAATTTACAACTTATTTTGCTTGATCGTGTCTATTTAGGGAGGTAGGATGGGGCAAGATAGAATCAGGGAGGTTAGTGAGGCTCTTTCCCCAAAAAAGAAAAGAAAAAAGAACGCCAATGAAGCATCTTTAATGCACAGAAGAGAACAGAAAGGAGTTCAAATGGAGAAACAGACAGGGTTAACTTTGAAAGTCACATGTTGAATCTATTATATACTTTTTTTGAAAATGTAAGCTGTTTATAATAGCAATTTATGGTTTTGTGTACAATCTTCCATTTTTTAGCATGGAAATGTTCATATTTGTTGGTGTTTGTTGAGTTCAGAATAACAAGTATAACCCATGTGTACTCTGAGGATCCATAAACCATCTCCCACTCCCACTTAAAAATCAGGTCTCAGGGGCGGCTAGGTGGCGCAGTGAATAGAGCGTCGGCCCTGGAGTCAGAAGGACCTGAGTTCAGAGCCGGCCTCCGACACTTAATCCACACAAACAAAAACCTAGCCATGTAACCTTGGGCAAGTTACTTAACCCCAATTGCCCTAAAGGGGTGGCTAGGTGGCGCAGTGAGTAAGAGTGCTGGCCTCGGAGTTGGGATGACCCGAGATCAGATCCGGCCTCAGAAAATGAGCACCCACGCATAAACAATGACTAGCCTTGTAACCTTGAGCAAGTTACTTAACCCCAATTGCTTTAAAAAAAAAAAATCAGGTCTCCAGAGCTTGGCTACAAGCTACAACCTCAGGGTTCCAAGATAATCCCCTAAGGAGTCAGGGGCAAGTCTCCATGCCATCAGTCCAATCTCCCACCAATGTGCTTCCCCTCAATAATATTGGTTGAGAATCAGTTTTGTCAGTCAGTTCTCAGTAGTTCCTAGAAAAGGAAATTTACTAAATTTAATAAGAACAGTTGGTACAAAACATTTCCCCAAATGTCTGTGGCACAAGCTGTCTCACAAGAACAGAGTCCAGAGGGAAGTGGGCTCAAAGTTTAGAGAGCACATGGGGCAAATGGTGACACAGCTCCTGATTGCTGGAAGTCTTTTGTTCCCCTTTGTGAGATGTTCAAGAGATTCCCTTTAAAAGCAGTTTCTTTTCTGGGTTCCTTGTAGGGCTTTAATATAGAATGTCCTTGATTCTTAATGCAGACATTGCCATCAGGCACTCCAGGGATGCAGCTTGAACACCAATGGGAATGATGGGAGCAATTTCTGTCCCAGGAGGATAATTCTAAGACACTGATGGGAAGATGGGAGGTCTAACATCTTCCAGATGTTAAAAGACTCCTTGAAACTCATAAATCTCCCCTCCAGTCAAGGGTTTTCCTCACCCCCCCCCCCCCCCAGCCCAGGCATTTCCTTCTCTTGCATGTGCTGGAAAGCCTTTCAGGCTTGCCCAATTTCTGGAAACCTATCCATTCTCAAGTTATTTGATAATTTATAGATGATCCTTGGGGCATGGCCAAGTTTCCTGGGCCTATCTGAATATAATTTTTATGCAAGGTTCATGCCAGTTTGAAGGCCTTTTAGCACCTAGCTTATGAGTGAAAAACTAAGATATTCTCAACTAATTATGATTAGCAAGGTTAAAATAAGGTGGTATGATTTGGATCCCACCTTTACAGTAGAAATAAAAATGTGAAATGTAAAAGAAGGGAGAGAGGGAAGGAGGTATACAGGGGAGGAGGGGAGAGGGGAGGGGAGAGAAAAAAAGGGAAGGGGAAGGGGAAGAAAGGGAAGACCCAAAAAGATAGGGTGATTTATCAAGGTCACTCAGCTAGCAAAAATCTTATCTGACTTTAGCAAAATGAAAGGCAGCACAGTAGAACAGGTAGAGAGTAGACCTTGGAGTTAGGGTCAGATGAGCGCAAGTCCCGTCTTAGACTCATACCAGCTGTGTGACCATGGGCAAGTCACTAAATTTCTCAGTGCCCCAGGCAAGTCCTTAATATTATACAAAAAGTTCTGGAACAGTTGCTGATGTGCATTGATATAAAAATTTTTCATGGTAGGAGTTCCTTACACCCATTAAATCACTGATCCAGATTAAAAGAAAATACAAGAGCATACTAATATGGATAGAATAAAAGTGGGTGACCATGAGGAGGTTCAGATTTTCCATTTGTTAATATGGGAATAAAGCACAAACAAATGAGTTGATTAAATAAGGCTAGAAATATTGATTGGATTGTTTTTATATCACCTGTTTGGTATCCCTTAAAGAAAAGAGCTACCTTATTTATTGTTTGTTTATTCATTCATTCATCCATTTGTATTATTTATTTTGGAATTACTTTATTTGGCATTAGAAACTGACTACTTCAAGGCTGGGTGCAAAAATAGCATACATTTTATTGCTAGATCTATCTTAGTGAAGTGGAAAGGATGACCCATTTGGAGTCAGAAGACCTGGATTCATGTTCCTCCTCTGCCCCTATGAAACCTTGGAACCAGTAAGTCATTTCCTCTCTCTGGGCCCTCAGTTTCCCCATCTGTACAATGAAGGAGTTAAACTAGGTGATCTCTAAGCTTTAAATTTTTTGATCTTTTCAGATCTAACATTCTATATTCTATTCCCTGGTTCTAGATTGGTTCTATCAAGCCATTAAGAACTTAATTCTTCTTATCATGTCAAATGGAATTTCTCAATAAAGAGCAAAAGAATTTTTGTCTTTCTCTTTTTTGTGTGTCTTTTGGCATGTCTAATATTAATTTTCTCTTCTTCTAAGACAGCACAATTTCATCCTTTGATGCAAACTTTGGACTCATTCTATCTGGGTCCAACAATTCCCAACATTCCCAAATTAAGCTTCATCCTCCTTTTATCTACTTCAAACTGGTATCCCAGCTTCCCCAACATCATTTCACCTTAATATCTTTCAAGCATCATTTTATCATAGTCCAAGGATAACCTAGACATGTCCTGAAACCTTCATAATCATTGACACTGTCTCAAGCACATTTTTGAGTCTCTATTTTGTCTATTTCTGTCAAATGTAGGACTTGAATCCAGGGCTTCCTGATGATCAAATTGGCACTCTAGTTGAAGCAACAGGGAGCCCTGAGGGAGATTCAAGAGACCCAAGTCAAACCACCACCTTGACCACCATATCTGTGGGGAGCCAGTTATGGGGAGCCCTGCTGTCCTGAAGAAATCACTGACCCAGAGTTACTAGTGGGTGCATAAATATAGACAGGACTACTGGAATGGTGAAAGTAATGAGCCAATGTTTATTGTTCCAGGCACAGCTTTATAGAGCTATAATCCTCCTCCCCAATTTTCTTCCCCTGAGGACACTGCACACTTCTCTGTTCCAGGCTGTGGGTGTAAAATGCCATGCTTATCTCGAGGACCTAATCCTCACACCTGTGTATTTGAGCACTTTCTTGGGGAACAGGAACCAATCCAGGCCCATTAGCAGGCCAAACACCTAAGAGGGCCTATTCAGCCATCAGGGTTAGAGTCCCACTGGCCTGTGGTCCTCAATACATATCCCTTCAAACCTCAATGAAAACTATCAGTCCTGCTTCTAACCTAGCTCCTACAGCCATTACTGAGAAGAGAAATCATTGTGGAGAGGGGACCCACCTTCTTCATCATCACCTGCAGCAACTGTTGGCCAACTGTTATCAGCGAGAAGATAGGTGCAGAAGCCCTAGAAGTGGCAGCACCCCATCCCAGACCACTTTTCCTGCTTTCAGCCATCATTGAAAGAAGCAACTTCTGTGGAGAAGGGGCCAGCCATGCCTAACAACTACCAACTAGTTGCTACTCATAGGGCAGGCAGGCTAACCTAGCTAAAGAAGGAAAACATTAGAAAGGAGAGACAGGAGGTAGCATGTGGCTATCAGGTTAAGTCAACACCATAACCACCTTGTCTGCCATTTTCCCTCAGTCTCAATGTAGACAGCCCAGAATCTTGAATCCAAGAGGCCTGGGAGAAGCTAAGTGCCCACAGCTATCATCCTGGGACGCAACTTCTGTGGAGAGGTAACCTGCCACTTCTGCTACAGGCATTACAACCACCTCTACTGAAGATCCAGAGAAGAAATTTCTTGCCACAAAATTGTTTGGCCCTGCCAAATGGTTCAACAGCAAAAACTGATTTTTCCCCCAATAGATATCACATTAAATAAGAGCCATAACCATCTGCTTTACCTCTGGATCTGATTCACAACTGAAATAGATAGATAGATAGATAGATAGATAGATAGATAGATAGATAGATAGACAGACAGACATACACACACATATATTATCCTTTATTCAAATATGAGCTCCTTGATAACAGGAATTATCTTACTTTTCATTCTATCTCCAGTGCCCTACATATTGTGAGCATTTTAAAAAACATTTCACTAATTCATTCAATCTACTTTTTTGCATTGCTTCTTGGACTATGTCTGGACCTATGATTTCTTTGGTGAGGAACTCTTGTTGAGTAAATTTTCTCTATCAATGTAGATCATTAATGGTTCTGCAACTTACAGTTTTATTTAGATAGATGATATATGGATAGATAGATAGATGATAGATAGATAGATAGATAGATAGATAGATAGATAGAAAGATAGATAGATAGAATACACAAATAAATGAGAGGGGAATTACTGCTAAACCTCACCTTTACTACCCCACCATTCTAGGCTCCGAAAAGACAAATACAAAGACAAAACAAAGCAATCTGCACTCTCAAGTAACTCATGTTCTCCTGGGGGAACAACATATAAGTAAAAATGAAATGTATATGGTAGTTTGCTCATAATAGAACAGGGAGCGCAAAGAAAGGAACACTTGAAGAATGGAACTTATGTATATGTTTATGAGGGAAGAAAAAGCAGTGTTCAGGGAGGAAGTTTCAGCCTAGGCAGCCTACAACTCTTCATGGATTCACAGGACAGGCTATCAAAGCCTGTAGCAATGGTGATATTGATTTGTTTGTCAGTCACTGAAAAAGGGGGCAGGGAAGGGGTGAGATATCCCTAAGACAGTAGAAAAGAGGTATAGTCCTCAATCTGATTGGGTGGAAGAATGTTTAATCTAGAGAAGACTTCAAGGGAAGAGAATAGCTAACTTTATTTGCAAGCTGTCATGTGGAAGAAAGCAGTCTTGTTCTCTATGGTACAGAAAGTAGTTCTAGAAACATAAGGCAGGAAATGCAAAGAGATAAATTTTGGCTTGCTATTGGGCAAGTTTATCTAAAAAGTAAAGTTATTCAAAAGTGAAATATGCTGCCCCTAGAAGGAGTAAATTTCCCTTTTCTTTCTTTCATTCCTTTTTTTTCTTTCTTTCCTCCTTTCATTTTTTTACTTTTTAAAATGTTTTATTAATGCTTTTTTTCACATTGCTGTTATTTCCCAATAATTACCCTCCCCCCCAATCTTCTAAAAAATACAATTAAGGAAAACAAACTGACACTGACTCTTTCTAGAGGAGTATGGCTCACTCTGATCCTGTAGTACATCACCTTTCTGCTGAGAATTGTAGGTGAGTTTCACTAACTTCATAATTGTATTAATATAAATTCTGGTAATATTTTACTGTTGTTTCCCTTTACATTACTATGGCCATTATACCTACTATTCTCATGCTGCTGGTTGCTTTGTTTTGCCCCATTTTTTGCAAATCTTCCCAAGTTTCTCTGAATTCTTCATATTCATTGTTTTGTACAAAACAAAAATGTTCTATTACATTCATATGTCATGACTTGTTTAGTCTTTCCTCAATCAGGTACCTCCTCCATTTCCAGCTTTTTGTAACCATATAAAGTATTGCTCTAAATATATTGATATGTGTAGGACTCTTCTGTCTTTGACCTTGTTAGAGTATAATATAATACTTGTATCACTGAGAAAAAGGGTATAAACAGTTTGTTCACTTTTTTGTTTTCCATAATTTTTGAACCAGTTTACAGTTACCCCAACACTGTACCAGCGTGAGGATCTTCCCATGTTGATTTTCCATCGTTTATTGTCATGGGCTGCTCAGTGTCCAGAACTTAAGCATGACCAGAGACATAAAATGACCAGGCCATGTGGGTAGTTCAAGGAAGAATGATGAACTCCATGTATTGATTCTTAGTACGAGGTTTTTACAGAGCAAAAGAGAGAAAGGAAGGGGACTCAAGTTTTCTTATCATTGCCTTAGTCTGCTATATCCTGGAAGTAGCACAGAATAGATCATTTGATAAGGATTTGTTATGTAGGAAACTGAAGTCTTAGGGTAAGACCTTTGATCTAGGCCTCAGTTACCTGCTAATGCAGTCACAGTCATAAACGGATACAATTAAGAGCAGACTTCAAAGCCAAAGCTGCAATCCTCAAAATACATCCCATTTAGAGCTGACCACTCAAAGATGCCTGAGTACTGAATCAAATATTTTAGCTCTTAATAACTAAAATCTTGGGGTATAGCCTATTGATCTCAGAACTCAAGTAACATCCTTATAAGTGTAACAAAGAACTCAGGAGCTAACTTAACAAAAAAAGTCACATCTCAGAGAGATTCTTGTTTTAAAGTCCACTATTAGGATTTAATATCTGAGTCCTGAACCAGGCCTCTTTGGCTCCCCAAAGTTTATAATCTTTGTCAATTAATTAGCCTAGAAGTGAAGTCTCAAAGACATTTTAGTTTTTTCTTCATTTATCATATTTCTTTTTCAAGCAAAAAATATTTTAAGTTAATTTGTTTTTCATTTTCTTTTTTCTTTTCTTTTCTTTTTTTTTTTTTTTTGCTTTTTTGGAGGGCAATTGGGGTTAAGTAACTTGCCCAAGGTCACACAGCAAAGTTTTTTTTGTTTGTTTGTGTGTGCATTAAATGTCTGAGGCCGGATCCGAACTCAGGTCCTTCTGACTCCAGGGCCGACGCTCTACTCACTGCGTCACCTAGCCGCCCCTGTTTTTCATTTTCAACATTCACTTCCATAAGTTTTAAATTTTCTCTCCCTTCATCCCCTCAACCCTCCCCAAGAAGGCATGCAATCTGATATAGGCTCTACATATATATTCCTATTAAACATTTTCTCTTTTTTAATGTTTTCGTCTTTATTAATTTGTTTGTTTACTTTTAGTTTAAAAGATTCAGTTCCACAATTCTTGGAGTTTCAAATTTCTCCCCCCCTTCACTCCCCCCCGCCAAGGTGGCATACAATCAAGTATAGGATCTGCAAATAGTTTCACATTAGACATTAGTCAGGTTATAAAGATGGGTTGTATCGGGTGGAATGAACAATGGGAAAGAGAAAACAAAACCAAAAAGAAAAAGACAGAGAGCAGGTAATTTGCTTCAATCTGCGTTCAAACTCTGTTCTTTCTAGTTCTTTCTCTGAATGTAGACATCTCACTCCATGGTGAGTCTTTTGGAGTTGACTTATAACCCTGCATTGCTGAGAAGAGTCCAGTCTATCAAAGTTGGTCATCCCCATATGTTGTGTCTTTAATTGTGTACAAATTTCTCCTGGTTCTGCTCTTCTCACTCAGCAACAGTTTGTATAAGCCTCTCCAGGTAAATATGGAGTCCATATGTTCCTCTTCCTTATAGTACAATAATATTCCATTAAATTCATATACCACAACTTGTTTAGCCATTCCCCAATTGATGGGCATACATTTAATTTCCAATTCTTTGCCACCACAAAAAGAGCTGCTATATTTTGTACATATGGGTCTTCCTCCCACTTCTATGATCTCTTTGGGATACAACCCTAGAAATGGTATAGCTGGGTCAAAGGGTATGAAATTACTTATATCCCCTTGGGCATATAGTTCCAGATTGCTCTCCAGAATGATTGAATCAGTTCACAACTCCACCAACAATGCATTAGTATTACAATTTGTCCACATCCTCTCCAGCATTTGTCATTTTCCTGTTTTTTTGTCATCTTAACCTATCTGACTGGTGAGATGTGGTACCTCAGAGTTGTTTTGCTTTGCTTTTCTCTGATCAATAGTGATTTAGAGCATTTTTATATGCTTATATATATATATATATATATATATATATATATATATATATATATATGCTTTAATTTCTTCCTCTGAAAACTGCCTGTTCATATCCTTTGACCATTTATCAATTAGGGACTGACTTTTATTCTTATAGATTTGACTCAATTCTCTGTATATCTTAGAAATGAGACCTTTATCAGAGACATTGATTGTAAAAATTCTTTTCCAATTTCTCACTTCCCTCTTAATCTTGGTTACATTGGCTTTGTTTGTACAGAAGCTTTTCAATTTTATGTAATCAAAGTTATCCATTTTGTATTTTATAATGCTCTCTAATTCTTGTTTGGTCATGAAGTCTTCCCCTCTCCATAAAACTGACAGGTAAATTATTCCTTGCTTTCCCAGATTGCTTATACTATCAGTTTAATACCTAGATCATGCATCCATTTAGACTTGATTTTGTTTTTGGTGTTAGATAATGGTCTCTACTCCCTATTAAACATTTTCACATTAGTCATGTTGTAGAGAAGAACTAGAACAAATGGGAGGAACCATGAGAAAGAAAAACAAAACAAAAAGAAAATAGTCTGCTTTGCTCCGTTTTCAGAATCCATATTTCTTTGTCTGGATGTTGATGTCACTTTCCATCATGAGTCTTTTTTTTTTTTAAACAAATGCTTTATTAACTTCTGTTTTACATCATTCATTTCCGCCAGATTTTGAGTTACAATCATTTTCCCTCCATTATTCCCCTACCCAACCTCCCAGAATAGTAGTCCCACAAGATATCGCTTCCTCCAATCTGCTCTCTCCCATACCTTCTCCCATACCCCCATCGATTTTCCATTAGAGGAAGGTGAATCTTTGTGTCCCAATGCCTGCACATCTTATCTCCCTATTACAAGCAAATGAGTATTAATAATAGTATTTATATATATTTGAAACATTTAATGTTATGACCTCACATTTCAGATCCATTTCCTTCCTCCCTTGTCACCCATTCCTTCTTGGGAGATAAGTAATTCAGTATATGTTGTACATGTTTAGCTATGCAAAACATTATCATAGTAGATATATTGTACAAGGCTGCTTATAATTCCCTCCCACTCATCCCACCCCCCACCTGGTCCATTCCCTACATGATCCTGTCCCTCTTCTATAGTGGGTACTTCCAACCTCTCCTCACCCCAAGGATGCCCTCCCATCCATCATCCCTCCTCTCATCCCCCTTCCCCCTATCCTGCTGCAGGTTGAGATATCCCATTTAGTATGTATTACATTTTCTCCCTGAACCAAATTCAATGTGAATGTGGTTTTGCCTTTTTAGCCTTCCTTATTCTCCCCCTCCTTTGCAACCACTTCCCCTTGCTTCTTCTACATGGGATAGTTTACCCTACCCTGTCTCTCCCCATCTCCTCTTGCCACTTTCCTCTCTCATCTCATAATTTCATCCCTTGAGTATTCTCCCTTCCCAACAAATTCAACTTATGCCCTCTATCCATATATAACTGTAACCATATACACACACATTCACATATGTATTCATATGACCACACCCCCTTCTTCCATTATTTTCATAGTGAGAAAGATATCATCAGTCACAGTTATTGCTTTTCCATATAGGAATGTAAATAGTTCAACTTTGATAAGTTCCTTTTGATTTCTTTTCCCTGATTACCTTCTCAGGCATCTCTTCCTTCTTGTGTCTGGGTGTCAAATTTTCTATTCAATTCTGGTTTTTTCCTCAAGAATGCTTGAAAGTCCTCTATTCCACTGAATGACCATATTTTCCCCTGAAACAAAATACTCAGTTTTGCTGGGTAGGTGACCCTTGGGTTCGTTCCCAGTTCTTTTGCCCTCTGGAATATCATATTCCATGCCCTTCGATCCCTCAGTGTAGAAGCTGCCAGGTCCTGTGCTATTCTGATTGTGTTTCCACAATATTGAAATTGTTTCTTCCTGGCTGCTTGTAGTATTTTCTCCTTGATCTGGGATTCTGGAACCTGGCTATAATATTCCTGGGAGTTTTCTTTTTGGGATCTTTTTCAGGAGGTGATCTGTGGATTCTTTCAACCTCTATTTTGCCCTCTGGATCTAAAACATCAGGGCAGTTTTCCTTGAGAATTTCTTGAAGGGTGATTTCTAGGTTCTTTCTTTGATCATGGCTTTCAGGTAGTCCAATAATTTTTAAATTGTCTCTCCTGGATCTATTTTCCAGGTCAGTGATTTTTCCCATGAGATATTTCACATTGCCTTCTATTCTTTCATTTGTTTGGATCTGCTTAACAGCATCTTGATTTCTCATAAAGTCACTGGCTTCCATTTGCTCCAGTCTAACTCTGAAGGAATGAATCTCCTCAGTGAACTTTTGAGATTCTTTTTCCATCTGGCAAATTCGACTTTTTAAGGCATTCTTCTCCTCGTTGCCCTTTTGGGCCTCCTTAGCCATTTGAGTTAGTCTATTTTTTAAGGTGTTATTTTCTTCAGTCAAGCTGTTGACCCTCATTTCATACTTTTCCTGCATCCTTCTCATTTCTCTTTCTAATTTTTCCTCCACTTCTCTTATTTGATTTTTAAAGTCCTTCTTAAGGTCCTCTATGGCCTGCAACCCGCTCATGTTTTCCCCTGGGGCTTTTGGAGCAGGACTTCTGACCTCACAGTCCTTTTCCCGCTCTATGCCCCCAAAATAGGAGTCTAGGGTTGCATTTTCTGTTTCCTTTGCCTTGGCATGTTGCCACTTAATTGCTTGACTTTTGGGCTTGTTGCCACACTATGGCTTTAAGGCCAGATAGAGGAATTTTCGTCCCGAACGTGTGGGGGGCAACTTCCGTTTCTGGCAAGCTATAAACCCACCCACAACTTCCACCCTAGATCACAATCCAGATCCAGGGAGGTTAAAGCAAGAGCGATTACCCCCCAAGACTGATCGCTGGATCTCCCCACGATTTGTAGGCTGGGAGCCGGATCTGCCTCTGAAAACTACAAAATGGCGTGTCTCCTCAGCAGCTTCTAGCCCCCAGGGGAGGGAGCTGACGCATTCCCCAAATACAGGTCCCAAAGTCCATAGGACACTAACCTCTTACTTTGTCCTAGGCATGTCTATATTGATAATTCTGGAGTCGCCAGGGTTCCTGGTGTTCTGGGGTTCCTCCAGCTGGCTGCTGGCCCTGTCGCCCTGGGGCTAAAACCTCGGCTCACGCGGACCTGGGCTCGGCTCCTCTGCTCTGCGCTCTGCGAGCTGCCAGGTCCCAGACCACTGCGCTGGTCCTTCCTGCAGGGCTGCTGGGCTGTCCTCAGCAGGAGGTTAGCTTCTCTGTGTCGTTCTGTGGGTGCTGGGGCTCCAGAAGTTGTTCAGAGTCCCCTTTTACATAGTTTGAGGGCCATCATGAGTCTTTTTGAATTATTTTAGGTCTTTGCATTGCTGAGAAGGGCTAAGTCTATCAAAGTCAGTCATCACAAACTGTGGCTGTTACTGTGTGCAATATTCTCCTGGTTCTGCTCACTTCACTCAGCATCAGTTCATATAAGTCTTTCCAGGCTTTTCTGAAGTCTGCCTGCTCATTATTTCTTATAGCACAATAGTATTCCATTACATTCATATACTACAACTTCTTCAGCCATGCCCCAGTTGATGGCCATCCCCTCAATTTCCAGTTCTTGACCGCCACAAAAAGAGCCACTATAAATATTTTTGTACATGTGGGTCCTTTTCTCATATTTATGATTTCTTTAGGATACAGCCCTGGAAATTGCTGGGTAAAAGGGTATACACAATTTTATTGCCCTTTGGGCATAGTTCCAAATTGCTCTCCAGAATGGTTGAATCAGTTCACAACTCCACCAACAATGAATTAGTGTTCCAATTTTCCCACATCTTCTCCAACATTTATAATTTTCCTGTTTTGATAGGTGTGATATGGTAGCTCAGAGTTGTTTTGATTTGTTTTGATCACTAATCAATAGTGATTTAGAGCATTTTTCATATGACTATAGATAGCTTTAATTTCTTCCTCTGAAAATTGCTTGTTTACATCCATTAACCATTTATCAATTGGAGAATGACTTGTCTTCTTATAAATTTGACTCAGTTCACTAGATATTTTAGAAACGAGGTATTTATCAGAAACACTGGTTGTAAAAATTCTTTCCCAGTTTTCTGCTTCCCTCCTAATCTTGATTGCATCAACTTTGTTTCTACAAAAACTTTTCAATTTAATGTAATTGAAATTATCCATTTTGTATTTCATAATGTTCTCCATCTCTTGTTTGGTCATAAATTCCTCCATTCTCCATAAATCTGACAGATAAACATTGCTTGCTCCTCTATTTTGCTTTTAGCATCCACCTTTATATCCAAATCATGTACACATTTGAACTTTATTTTGGTATACAGTGTCAGATGTTGGTCTATGCCTAGTGAGTTCTTATCTCAAAAGCTGGGGCCTTTGGGTTTATCAAACAGTAGATTACTATAGTCATTGACTACTGTGTCTTATATACCTAACCTATTCCACTAATCTACCCCCTCTATTTCTTAGCCAGTACCAAGCAGTTTTGATGATCCTTGCTTTATAATACAATTTAAGATCTGGTATGGCTAGGCCACCTTCCCTAGCATATCTTTTCATTAATTCCCTTGATATACTGGACCTTTTATTCTTCTGGATGAGTTCTATTATTATTTTTTCTAGATTTATAGGATAACTTTTTTGGTAGTTTGATTGGTATGGCACTAAATAAGCAAATAAATTTAGATATAATTGTCATTTTTATTATATTAGCTCAACCTAGCCACAAGCAACATCTGTTTTTTACAGTTGTTTAGATCTGATTTTATTTGTGTGAAAAGTATTTTGTAATTGCATTCATATAGTTCCTGGGTTTGTTTTGGTAGGTAGACTCTGAAATATTTTATAATATCTTCAATAACTTTAAATGGAATTTCTCTATCTCTTGCTATTGGGCTTTGTTAGTAATATAGAAATATCAATGATTTGTGCGGGTTTATTTTATATCCTGCAACTTTGCTAAACTTGTTTATTATTTCAAGTAGTTTTTTACTTGGTTCTCTAAATATATCATCATATCATCTATAAAGAGTGATAACTTAGTTTCTTCTTTGCCAATTCTAATTCCTTCAATTCCTTTTCTTCTCTTATTGCTAAAGCTAACATTTCTAGTACCATATTGAATAACAGTGGTGATTTCACAGTTATGATTACTGTGTTTTTCTCTCCATCCTACCCCCCCATTTATGCTTTTATTTCTCCCTTCTCATTTTCCCTCCTCAAAAAAGTTTTGCTTTTGACCACCCCTTCCCTCAATATTCCTTCCCTTCTATCAGCTCCCCTTCCTTTTCTTTCCCTTTTCCCTTACTACTTCTTCCCTCCCTTTTCTTTCTCTTTCTCCTCCTACTGCCTGAAGGACAAGCTAGATTTCTATATCTGAGTATGTTATTCCCTCTTTAAACCAAATCCAATGAGAGTAAAGTCCAAACAATGCTCATCTACCTCCCTTCTTTCTCTCTACTATAAAATATTTTTGTGCCTCTTCATGTGATATAATTTACCCTTTTCTGCCTCCTCCTTTCTACTTCTTCCATTACAATCCCTTTTCACCCCTTAATTAGGTTTCTTACCATCCATCAGTTAATTTATACCCACAGCCTCTATCTATGTATATCCTTTTAAATGTTGTGATAAAGATATAATTCTCAAGAGTTACAGGTATCATCTTCCCATGTATGGATGTAAACAGTTTGCCCTTATTGAATAATATGTTTTTTTTTCTTTCCTGTTTACCTTTTTATGCCTCCCTTTAATCTTGTATTTGAAGATCAAATTTTCCATTGAGCTCTGGTATTTTCATCAGGAAGGTCTGGAAATTCCCTGTTTCATTGAATGTCCATCTCCTTGCCTATAAGATTATGCTCAATTTTGCAAGAAAAAAAAGTATTTTTCTTAATCTGCCCCTCATACTACCATCTCCCCAAATTGAGCAAATTATAAAAGAAAAAAAACTGAAATACAAATCTCCCAAATCCTACAAAAACAAATTCCAATAAAAAAACAAGTCACATTCTGCATTTTAAGTTCATTAATTCTCTGTCCAGAGGTGAGTGGTATGTTTCAAGTTCATTCTTTTGGGTTTGTGATTTATCATTGTGTTGATTAAAGTTCTAAAGCCTTTAATGTTGTATTTCTCTATGTTATTGTTGTGTAAATTGTTTTCCTAGTTATGATCACTTTGCTCTGAATCAGTTCATAAAGGTCTTCCCAGTTTCCTCTGAAATTGTCCATGTCGTCATTTTTATGACATAGTAATGCTCTTTGCATTCATGCATCACAATTTGTTTAGCCATTCCCAAATAGGTGGACAGCTAGATAGCACAGTGGATAGAGCACTAAGTCTAGAGTCACAAAAACCTAAGTTCAAATCTGACCTCAGACACTTATTAACGATGTGTCCCTGGGCAAGGCATTTAACCCTGTTTGCCTCAGTTTTCTCATCTATAAAATGAGCTGGAGAAGGAAATGGCAAACCACTTTAGTATCTTTGCCAAGAAAACTCCAAATGGGGTCACAAAGTATTGAACATGACTGGAATGACCCAAAAACAACAGAGAGATTTGATTTGTCCTGCTTGGCAACCTGGAATGGAACTAAAAGCAATGAGAAGTTGCTAAGGGGCAACTGAGGCCTGATGTCATGAAAAATTTCCTATTAGAGCTGTCCAGAGATCGATTGAAATAGATTGCCTTGAGAGGCCATAAGTTTTCATACACTGAAGCACAGGTGGGATGATCATTTAAGGAACATGTTGCAGTGGGAATTTCTTTTTTTCCAGCTCTAGGTAGGACTAGATGGTTCCTGAGGACCCTTTCCAGATTTGAACTCAGGAAGATGAGTCTTCCTGACTACAGGCCCAGTGCTCTATCCACTGCACTACCTAGCTACCCATTGACATTAGTTCTTAAATGCATTGATTTTTGTGATTCTATGACTTGTGACCTGAATCTTTTTTCACTGTATCATGCTAATATAAGAAGCTATTAGTGAGCTTCATATATTAAATAGAGGTAGCATCAAGTGCTCTATTTCAAGCTCCAGACAGTGAAGGCTAAAGGAATTCTGAGAAAAGAGAGAAGAGCATGGCCTTTTATATGTTGTCAGACATCCACCATGTTGTCAAAACTTATTTCTACCTCCAAAAAAATCTTTCACATCTATCCACCTCTCATCACTCAAACAGCCACAACCCTAATTCAGGCCCTCATTAACTCTCTTCTGAACTATTTTAATAACTATTGGTTGGTCTCCCTTCCTCAAATATCTGCCCATTAATTTCCTTCTCCACACAGCTGACAAAGTGATTTTTTTTTGTTTTAAAATATGTCTGACAGTGTTATTCTTCTACCCAATATACTCCCTTATTAGGTTGTGAGCTCCTCCTGGTAGGGACTGTCTTTTCTTTTTCTATGGATCCACAGCAATTAGCAGTATCTGGCACATAGTAGGAATTTAATAGATACTTATTGACTATGTGCCAGGCACTGCTCTAGGCAGTGCCTACTGTAAAAACAGGAAGGAAAGAGTCTACAGTCGTGGAGCTTACACTCTATTGGAGAGATTTTGTTGTTGTTGTTGTTGTTGTTGTTGTTGTTGTTGTTGTCCAGTGGTTTTTCAGCCATGTCTGACTCTTCATGATCCTATTTAGGGGTATTTTGACAGAGATACTGGAGTGGTTTGTCATTTCCTCCTCCAGTTCATTTTATAGATGAGGAAACAGAGGCAAACAGGGTTAAGTGACTTGCCCACTTGCCCAGGGTCACACAGTAAGTGTCTGAGGCCAGATTTGAATTCAGGAAGATGTAATAATTATTACTCACCACTTGCTTTATGCTACAGGTTATATAGATATTAGTCAATCATGTTGTGAACTTTCCCACTTTTGTGCCTTTATTTCTACTCTTCCCCTATGTCTCTTTCCCTCATTACCTGTCAAACTCCTGTCCTTCCTTGAAAACCTAATTCAAATGCTCCTAACTCTATGAATCCTTCTATAATCCCCCTTATTGGAAATTACTTTCTTCCTCAGACTTCCTTGCATCTCCCTAAGGCACTTAAAATGTAATATCAAGTAATGTAATATTATGGCTAATTATGTAGGTGTTTTTCTCTACATGAACTGTAGGCTCCATGAAGGTAGGAACTATTTCTTATCTGAAATTTGTATCTCTCATTAGCCCAATGTTCTGCATGGAGTTGGAATTTAATATTTATTAATTGAATTAGGCTTTGGTATCTTCCTTAATAAAATAAGAAATTTGGATTAAATGATTTCTAAGATCCCTAATATTTCACATTCCATGGTTGTTTGAAATAATGGATGGATGGATAAATGGATCTATAGATCAGTAGAGAAATGTAATAATGTGATTAATTTCTGTGAGTATGGCTGAAATATGGGGCAGCCAGGTGACATAGTGAATAGAGCACTGGGCCTGGAATCTGAAAGACCAGCATTCAAAGCTGACCTCAAATACTTACTGTATGACCCTGGGCAAGGCATTTAAGCCCTACCTACATAAAATTGGAGAAAGAAAAAGCAAAGCACTCCAGTTTCTTTGCCAAAGAAACACCATGGACAATATTAAAAATTTTAAGACATGGTGTTGGAAGATAAGCCTCTCAGGTCAGAAGGGTCCTGTATGATATGATCTACAGGGTCATGAAGAGTTGGACACAACTGAACAACATAACAAAAACAAATAACTGGAATAACTAATTGCTGACAGACTTTTTTTTTAACCAGATGCCCTTGCTTTTGCTTTGTGTATATTTATGACTTTCAAACCCCAGTATCCCTAAGGATCTATAGAGAATTGTAAAAATGCTCTGGGGAAAAAAATACTCCATCAGAATAATGAGACTCAAAAGAAATGCATGTATTTACGGGGATTGTTTAGCCTAGAACTTAACAGTCAGCAAACAGATTGTGTCTGACAAGCATTCATGGAAGGTGTCGGATTCTAAAGTCAAAGTGTTGCTGGCACCAGTCTGGTTCTTGAAAACATCCACACCCTTATTTTTTTTCTGAGTCTATTCCCATCCATTCCCCACCGTGGTGCCTGATCTCTGCCTCCTTGAGCAGCTGTAAGTCTAAAAGACAAGGAGCCTCCTCCAGACCAAACTTAGAACACTGCACTCACTCTATCAGATTCTTGAGGCATAAAAGCTTTCTATGATGTAGCACTGTCCTGTGGTGGAAAGCTCACAGAACCTATAGTCGTGGGGCTGGCATTATAATGCCCTCACATTAGCTATATAATACAGAGTATATCATATCGCCTCGCTAGGACTCTTTTTTACTCATCCATAAAATAGCTATAATACTTCCCAATTTTCTTCAAAAATGTTGTCATAAGGATCAAATGAGATGGTATGCACAATGCAACCTGAAAGGATTCTAGAAAATAAATTATAACTATTATTACTCTGAGATCAAGGTCTGAGATCAGGAATTCTTTGGGTCACTAAGGAAGGGATGTCCTTAAACAAAACTGGAGAATAGGGAAAGTTTGTCTTTAGTGCACCTCCATACATTCCATTCTATCACTCATCCCATCCTCAGTTCCCTCATTCCTCCCTTGGGCTGATAATGGCCTCTTGATGATACTTTCTGTTAAGGTGAGAATGCCTCATCCTCTCTCTCTCTCTTTCCATCCCTCCCTCCCCCTTTCCTTCTTTCTCTTTTATTCTTTCTCTCATTCTCTTTCCTTCCCTCCCTCCATCTCCCTTTCCTTTCCTTTTATCCCTCCATCCTCTCACCCCCTCTGTCTGTCTGTCTCTGTCTCTCTCTGACTCTGTCTCTTTCTTCTCTTTCCCTCTCTCTTTCTTTTCTGTCTCTCTGCTCTGTCTCTCTTTCTCTGTGTGTATGTCTCTCTGTCTCTTTCTGTGCTCTGTCTCTCTCTTTCTCCCCTTCCTTCTCTCTCCTTTATTTCTGAGAGTATAATATATGATTGACCACCCTATCATATACCCCCAATCACAATATATGTAAGCATTAATCCAGATAAACACCATGCCTTAGACCAGATTAAATCAACAAATCTTTTAAGACACCTTGAATTCTATCCAAGCAATGTTTTGAAGCAGCTACCTTGTACAGAATATTGCACTGGTCACTGGGGCACATTACACTACAAAGTTTAGGTAAGACTTGGTTCCTGATAGAATATGACATATATATGTGTGTACACTAAAATTCAATATTGAACTGATTTATGGCAGATTCGGAACTCAAAACCAGGTCTTCTTTCTTCAAGTCTGTTGCTTGTTTAATTATACCTTGCTTCCCCATTCTAGAATTTGAGAGCTGGAAGGGACTTTGTTCTTTTTTAGAGATGAGGAAACTGACACTCAAGTCCCATGAAGCTGATGCATTAAATGTTGTAAGTCAAAAAATTATTTGATTTCAATGGAATAAACAGTGATTCTGTTCCTAAAAAAAATGTTAACAAAACTTCCCAAATTGCCCAGTTCCCGCCAAACATCATGGAGGGAGTATCATACCCAGGAAACCTTCAGTAATAAGAACTAAGACATCATTAACTCATTAATTTATGTAGGTCTGCTGGGTCACATCATGACAACTGCTGGCAGTCTTGTGCTTGGAATATTGAAAATGAATCTTTTGTCACTTAAGCCAGCATCACTTGTCAGCCGAACAGAAATAGAATGAGTCAGATTTTCTGGTGTCCATTCCCTACTTTCTAACAGCTTCCCTCAGCTTACTAATTGACCCACCAGGTTCTCATCAAGGAAAATGATTTGGCCCATCACAAGGAACACCAGCTGTACGTAGGAATTGTTCTGAGCCTGTGAGAGCGGAAGAGTGATTACCAGAGCTGACTGGCTCACTTGCTGAACATGATAAAAGGTTTGCCTTCAGGCCTACAGAGTTTTCATTAGGGAAATAATAGACTACAAGAGAAAGAAGGAGATGGAGGCACTGAGGGGGTGAGGTAGAATGATGTGAAGATTATGCAATTCTGAGTCATGGGATGATGCTGATACAGATATGCCTCAGTTGATCAGAATTTGCATATAATAAGAATTGTGACCAACTGAATTTCTATCTTACCTAAAGGTGAACTGGGAACTTCTTTTTTTTAATTAAACAGAGAGGCAGCATGGTCTAGAGCAAGGGTGGGGGACCTGAGGCCTAGGCCACATGTGGCCCTTTTGGTCCTCAAGTGTGGCCCTTTGAATCCAAACATCACAGAACAAATCCCCTTAATACAAGGATTTGTTCTGTCAAACTTGGATTCAGTCAAAAGGTCAAACCCAAAGACCAAGAGGGCCATATGTGGCCTCGAAGTCATATGTTCCCCACCCTTGTGGAAAGAGAACCGGGCCTGGACTCAAGAGATCTGGGTTTGAATCCTCTCTATTACATTTCATACCCATGTGGGAGAGGCACTTGAGTGGCAAAGTGGATAGAAGACTGGGCCTGGAGCCAAAGAACTAAGTTCAAATTCAGCCACCTTAGGCAAGTCATTTTACATTTGCCTTAGTTTCCTCCACTGTAAAATAGAGATAATAATAGCACCTACCTGCCAGGGTTATGAGGATCAAACAAGATGATTCTTGTAAAGCATGTAGCACAGTGCCTGAAACACAGCAGGCACTTAATACGTGCTTGTTTCCTTCTGTATGATCTTGGAAGCTTCATTTAACATTTCTAGGTTTCATTTTCCTCATCTATCAAATGAAAGGGGTCATATATGTGACCTGCAAGATCCCTTCCAGCTCTAAATCTATGAAAGCCTCACTATTGAAAATCTACATAAAATGACTCAGAATGCACTTTATATTTGTTTATTTTAGATTTTTGCCCACTCATCTTCCAGGCAAACAAGAGACCACAAAAAAAAAAAAAACAGTCCAAGATCTTCATAATCATCATTAACATTTTAATATGTTCAAAAATCGAAGTACAATCCAAAACAATACATTTAGAGAGAAGAGCGAATAGAATCTATTTCATCTATAGGGAAGCAAAGTGATGAGATGCTACATGCTACCCAAGGCACCTGAAATGAGTTGATGAATACAACTGGTACTGATTTGGCTCAAAGCATCCCAGTTGCAGATGCAAAAAAAGAAGGAACAAACTGAGTTGCATCATTTTCATTTCCTGCCTAGGAATTGCATATACATTTAGCTGAAAAGACAACTTTTTTTCCTCCAGTCCTGCTTTAGTAAGCAGAAGATCAGGACCACAAATGAAACTCTGGTGACTGAAATTCAGGGCCATCATTCTCCCTATCCAAGACTAGGGAAGGAGATAGAGTGTCACACAATGTTAGATGGAAGGAACCTCACAGTCCACGTCACTGAACCTATCTCTGAAGAGGGAATTATCTCAATAGCATCTTCAACAAGGAACTATCCAGGTGTTGTCTAAAGCCTGCTGGTTAAGGGAAAAGTGCTATCTCAGAAGGCAATGCATCCCAACTTCTGGATGACTCTCATTGTTGGGAAATTTGTCCCCACACAAAGCCAAAATCTCCCTTTCTGTAGCTTCCAATCATTTTCTCCTAGTTCTGATGTATGAAGAGTCAAATAGAGCAGGTCATAGAATCCATCACAGAATCACAAGATCTGAAAGTTGGGAGGAACCTCAACAATTATCTAGTCCAATCTATCCACTAAAGGCATCCTCACTAAGACATTCTCATCAATTGATCATCCATCCTCCAGTGGAAGACTTCCAAAGGGGCAGGACCATTTCTTGAGGCAGCCCATTCTACTCTTGCATTACTTAATATTAGATATTTTTTCTTAATATCAGTTCTTGAATTTGTTTCTTTGCAGGTTCCATCCATTACTTTCAGTTCTTCTCTCTGGGACCAAGCAAAACAAATCTAATTCTTCCTCCCCCACCTGATGCCCTTCAAATACTTGCAAATGGCCATTGCACTTCTCTGTCTTCCTTCATTCAGGCTCAACATCACCAGTTATTTCAACTGATCCTCCAATGACATGGTCTTGATATCCTCATCATTTTGGTTGCACTCCTCTGCATATGCTCTGATTTTTTAATATCTCTTATAAAATCTGATTCTCAGAGCTGAACACAATGCTCCATAGGGTATGATCAGAGCAGAAGACATAGGGACCATCATCTCCCTAATCCTGGACACTATGCCTTTCTTAATACAATCTCGGGGTCCATTCATTTTTTCCCTTCATTTTTGTTACACATACTAAGCTTTCAGTTCATTAAAACTCTCAGAAGCTTTAGGAGACTGACTATATTAAACTCGAGTCATAATCTAAGAGTAGTTGGGTTTTTTAAAAAAACAAAACATCAGCCTTTTTTTAAAAAAGATGCGAATAATTTGCATTTTTCTCTGAAAAGTAGAGAATTTGGATGCCAGAGAGGGGCAGGGGTGGGAGTGGTCCCATATAACTGAAAGCAATGAAGAACTAGGTTCTAAATAGTCATTTTGCCACAGTACTGGTAGACCTGTAGTTCCACTGTCTGTGACATCTTTGAATCTCAGCAATTTTGCCACAATTTGTAATGGGAGGAAAAAGGAAAGACAAATGATTAACTTGGATCGAGTGATACAATAAAAGGGAGAGTGTTGACTGAAGATAATAAAGCTTGAAGGGTCCAGGAACACACTCTAAGATTATTCTCATTACTGCCATCACTATCAGCACCACTTCCATTGTGACCCTCCACAAATATTTATTTTTTTACCCTTCACACATAGAGAACTGCACACACAAAGAGGTTGGCATCAAAAAGTCTCTTTAGCCTGACACCATCCTATTTTTCTGACCATCTTTCATATTCCTATACAATATCTACTCCAACTCTAGTCAAATTTGACTTCTCACCAACACACTGTACCTCAAGACCCAACTAAAGTGTCACCTCCTCAGTGAACTCTCCCTTGATCATACCAACAGAAAATGACCCAATGTTCCAAGGGTCTCCCGAAACACTTTGTACATGTCTCATGTTTAAAACTTAGTATGTTTTATTTCATATTGGCCTCAACTCTCTCTCCCCACTCAAGTTCATTCTATAAATAGCTGGCAAAGTTATTTTTTTTTTAAAGCACATATCTGACCACATTACTCCTCTACTGAATAGATCATAGGGGTTTCCTGTTGCCAATAGAATCCAATATAGCCTCCTCTAATTAGTTTTTTTTTTGCCTTTTTTTTTTTTTTGGAGGGCAATTGGGATTAAGTAACTTGCCCAAGGTCACATGGCTAGGTTTTTATTTGTGCGTGCGTTAAGTGTCTGAGGCCGGATCCGAACTCAGGTCCTTCTGACTCCAGGGCTGGCGTTCTACTCACTGCGCCACCTAGCCGCCCCCTCTAATTAGTTTTTACAGGTCTTCATAACCTGGCCCCAACCTTTCTAGAACCACTGAACATTACTTCCTCTCTTCTATTCCATAACCCTCGCAAACAACACTCGATATTTTATCTCTTTGCCATTTTACTGGCTATCGCCATGCCTGAAATATCTACCTTCTTTATCTCTGCCTCATAGAATGTCTCTTTTCCTTTAAGAATCATTTCAAATACTGTCTTCTACATAAAGAAGGACTGTTCAACCCCCCAACTGCTAATGTGCTCTCTCTCCCTAATAATCTTTTATTTAACTATTTTATTTTTTGTATTTATCTTATTCATATTTGTTCTGTATATATATATATGGATATATATGAATATATGCATACACACATTTCTTGTGTCTCCTGATAAGACAGCTAGATGGAGAAGTGGATAGAGCACTAGACTTAGAATCAGAAAAGTTCATCTTCATGAGTTCATATCTGGCCTCAGACACTTTTTAGCTATGTGACCCTGAACAAGTCACCTCACCCTGTTTGCCTCAGTTTCCTCATCTGTAAAATGATTTGGAGATGGAAACAGAAAACTACTCCAGTATCTCTGCAGTGAAAAGCCCAAAATGGGGTTGTGAAGAGTTGAACAGAACTGAAATAACTCAACAAAAAAATTCACTGATAGAATGTAATCCGTGAGAGAAAGGATTGTTTCATTCCTTCTATTTGGATTCCTAGTGCCTAGCATAGTGCCTAACAGATAGGCACATAATAAAGTTTGTTTAATTGACTGATTGGTTGATTTTGTTTCTGGCAGCGGAAAGTTGCCTGGTATATGCAAGTAATTTGTAGCATTTTATCATTAATGACAAATGTGAGAAATAATGTAAAAGTTATATTATTAAACATTGGAAATTCTCTATGATTTAACATATATTCATTTGTGCAACTTGAGTCTATATGTCCTTTTTTCTCCTTTGCCAATTTTTTTAATTTATTCATTTTGAACTTAAATACAAATTTTTTTAAAAAGAGTACTTCCATGTACACCACAAAATATAAAAAGAGGATTCAATACAAAACTATAAATTTCCATTTCACATTGTTTACTTTAAAAAAAACTATGTAATAAATATTGTATATCATTTTCAAAGCTACTTTGCTTTTCCATGCTTCCTTTTAAATTTTCTTTTGTTCTCTGCTCTTTTTTTCTCCCGCCCTAGAGAAAGATATCATTAGACACAAATATATAGGTGTGTGTGTGTGTATGTGCATGTGTAAACCATACTATATATACTTCTGTTTGTCAGTTCTTCCTCTGGATATGGATAGTATCTTCCTTCAAAGGTCCTTTGTATTTGATTTGAGTATTTATAATACTCAGAAGGGCTTAGTCATTCAAAGTTGTCCTTAGACTAATATTGCTGTTACCATATACAATGTTCTCTTTGTTCTGTTTCATTTTATTCTTCTTTATTTCATTATTCTAATTTGTTGGCATTAATATAATTCTAGTGGTTCTATGTCACCACAAGACATTGAATGCCCAGTCTCTAAAGAATTAAAGTTCTAGATCACTCAAAGGGGAATTGAACAATGCATGGTAAGTGTGAGTAGGTTGCAACGTATAACCAATGTAAATGGCCAAGAGAAGGAGCATTAAAGGTATAATGAAAGATGTAGGACCAGAAGAGAAAGCAGGCCAGTCACAGATCAAAAGACTGGCACCCTGCTCCAATGGTATCAACAGAGGGTCAAGAGAGCTAGAAAAAGGTTCCTAACACATTGAGTGGGACCAATGGGGAGGATTTATGTGAAGACATTGACAAGGCTTAATAGAGTCACAAAGGATTAGAAAGCATGAACAGTTTTCAGTCCATACTATAAGAGAGGGTTGCCACATCAATGTATCCTTCCCATGATGCTTTTTATACATTGTAGGTACCTAACAAATATTGATTAAATTGAGGTATGAAGCAGTCTCTGCCAGAAGCATGTTGATACATATTTAAGAACTAGATCTACCAAAAAGGGGGGAGGGGAGGGACACATAACACACTTTAAAGTTAGTCGGCATTGTCAAATTTTTCTCTATTATTTTAAGCTGAGATAATCATTTAAACATTTTGTGTAGCTGATTTGTAGCATTATTGATTTCCAGGGTCTAAACATTCACAATGAAAATTTAACAATCTGCTTCCAGTTCAAATTGCTTCCACCACACATCTGGTTTCTGCCCTTACAGGTATTTACAAGGTAGTTAGGGAGACAGAACATACACATAAAATGGTGCCTTTCATTAGTGAGTACCCAAAGAATGAATGGTAGAGGTAGTCAGTAATGCTCTAGGACAGGGATTCTTAACTTTGTGTTAATCTGCTAAAACCTATGAACCCTTTCTCAGAATGTTTTTAAATTCATAGAATAAAATACAAAGGACTAGAAAGGAACCCAAGTATCTGCAAACCCCAGGTTAAGAATCAGAGGAGACAGTGATTGCTGTGGGTCAGGATGATAAAGGATGGCTTTCTGAAATAAGATACTATATTATATTCAAAAGAGTACTGGTTCTAGAATTTGAGGACCTGAGTTCAAATCCTCCTTCTAGGGTTTTCAGCCTGCATGATACTGACTTAGCTTTCTCGGATCCCAGTCTCCTCACCTACTGAATGAGCAGGAAGAACTAGATTACTTCTAGTTCTAGACTTCCAGTTCTAGATTTATAATCCCATGAACAAGTCAAATAGGACTCAAGTTACAGTACCACAGTGCTATGACAGGTCAGTGAAATAAATACTCTGAGTTCGCTCAAATCATACCATTTAGGCAATCACATGCTCTGCCTATGTTTTTGACTGGGCAGCCTCAGGCAGCAGGGTATAGGGAAGCCTGATCTGTTGTTTTTCAGCTGTGTTTGACTCTTCTTGACCCTGCTTGGGGTTTTATTGGCAGAGATACTGGAGTGGTTTGCCCTTTCCTTCTCCAGCTCATTTTATAAATGAGAAAACTAAGACAGAGTTAAATGACTTATCCAGGGTCACACAGCTAGTAAGCCTCTGGGGCTTTGAACTCAGATTTGAACTCAGAAAGAGGAGTCTTGCTGACTCCAGGCCTGGCACTCAATCCACTATGCCATTTAATTACACCATAGGGAGGCCTAGCTAGCTTCAAAGATGACTTTTCACCCACCTTTCCTGGTTCCTGCTTTCATCATAGCAGGCTTTTTTTTTCCTATCCTGGAAGCTTGTCAAACCTTTAATGGTTTCTAATCATTTGGAACCAACTGCTTATCTTGATGTTGAAGCAATTTGTTTTCTTATTGCAGTCAATTAAGGATTTCTTCTTAGCTCTGATCAAGGGCCAACTCCCATGTAGATGGACCTATATCCTCCTCAATTGCAAGTCATGGGCAGGCTATTCTATCAAGAAACCATTTAGTTAAGACCTAGGACTAATGATCTTGGACACCTATCTTCAATCAGACCCTGGCTTACCTTAATAGTCAACATAGTTCTTATTGGCAGCTTGTCTGGTTCCAGACAGATCAAACTCACTCAAGCCTAGCACCCAGACTGTGTGAGGGTGACATTCATAACCCAATCAGCAAAGCTTTAATGACTGAGAGGAGAAAAATAGTGGAGGAGAAGAGAGACAGACAGATAGAGACAGAGACAGAGGCAGAGAGACAGAGACAGAGAAGAAACACAGAGAAATGGAGACAGAGAGGGTACAGAGGCAAAGAGAGAAGGAGGAGGAGGAGACAATAAGAAGAATGAAAGAGGAACTGGAGGGAGGGATGAGAGAGAAGAGAAAAAATAGGAGATAAGAGGCAGTATGAAATTGAATTTCAAAGAGAAGACAGACAATAGAAGAGAAGAGCAAATAAAGAATAGAATGCCAGAACTGTGTGGGACCTTAGAAATAACAGAATGATGAAATTAAATTTGGTTCATTAATCATTTATTAGGATAGGAAACATTAAGTTCTGCAAAGAGTTTTAGATAATGAATCAGAACATATGTATGAATTAAAAAAAAACATTTATGAAGACATTTATTAGGATCCAGGCATGGTGCTAAGTGCTGGAGATAAAAATACAAGCAAACAAGATAACCCTTCCTTGAAAGGAGCTCACATTCTAATGAGACAAGACAAGACTTTTTAAAAGAAGGAGCTAGAGTGGGGGCAGCAGGTTACCAAGTGGCTGGCAGATGATGCCAAAGCCTGGTTCTGGGCAAGACAAGGCAAAAGCTTGTTAGACAGAGCTCACAGTGCCAGTTTCCAGAGTCCAAGTTTCAAGGAAGAGGATAAAGGGTATGACAGGGAGTGCAGAAATCATACTTTGCAAATGACTTGCAAAAAAAAAAAAGCTTGCATTCAAATCCTGACTCCATTGTTCCTTAAGAATATGCCTATATCTCCTCTCTGCTTAAACACTCTCACTAGATCTGACTGGCTCAGCTATCATCTCTAAGGCCAGTTCCTGGAAAAGTGGTTGGACTGGGTACCTCGCTTCTTCTCCACTCACTAGCTTCTTCTGACATCATCATTCAACAAAAAGTGCTCTCTCCAAAGTTATCAATGATCTTTTAATTGTTGAATCTTAAGGTGCCAAACCTGACTCTGTCCCTAACTGATTTCAGAAGCTCTCTCTTATTACAAACTACATCCAACAAGAGCTTCTCCAACCTGCCTTTTCATTTCATCACCTTCAAATCTCCAGATAAAGTCTAAATAGGGCAAAGTCTATCACCATCATTTTATAAACTCTGTTGAAGATTGGAACATCTTATTCACTTAATACACTGCTTACCCACAGTGAGCTTGCAGTAAACTGAAATTCCTATTTGTTTTTTACAGCAATTGCTTCTAGTCACACCCTATCCTATATAAGCCACCTCTGTCATATATAATTCAACTCTGTCCTATATAATTCAATTTTATGAACCCAAATACAAGACTTTACATTTATGGTTATTAAATTTTATCATATTAGATTTGGTCCCCCATTCCAGCCAGTTGCCATATTTTTTTAATCTCAAATTTGAAATCCAACCTATTAACTCTTCTTCCTAGCTTCTGGTCTCTAACAATTTGACCAGCATTCAATCAATGCCATAATCTAAGTTATTGATAGAAATGTTAAACAGAACAAAGCCAAGGACTGAGCCTTGAAGCACTGCACTAGAAACCTCCCTCCATGTTGACCACTAACCATTAATCAACATTCATGGGGTCTAATTGCTCAATCAGCTCAAAATTCCTCTGAGAATCCAGTCATCCATCCCTCATCTCTCTATCTTGTCCAAAATGGTATATTTCTAACTTTGGTAAATGCCAGATGAAATTCACTTAAATTCTACCCATGTCATTCCCCAACCTTATAACCCTGTCTGACATGACTTTGTCTTCATGAACCCATGTAACCATTTCTTACCTTTCCAAAGGCCAAGTCATCTATGTAATTATCCATCATGGCATTATATCAGAGATTATTATTAAGATCACTCATTTATGCTTTAAAGTAACCGCTTTCTCCCCAAAACAGGGATATTTGCCTACCTCCAGTCTAACACGCCTTTTTCATCACCTAATCCAGCCATCCCCCTCATTTTATAGATGAAAAACTTATAATATAGAGAGATTAAGGGATTTGGTCGAAGTCACACAGCTAATTAGTGTCAAGGCTAGAATTCTAACCCAGGTCCTTACTCCTCAATTCCAGGGTCCTTTCCACCATAGCATGGTACCACCTACACTCATCACTCAACTCTCCTTACTTCTCCCCTCTTTCTCTGACAACTGCTTTCCTACCTGTAAGGATAAGGGAATTTGAAGATCTTCCCTGCCCCTTAGTGGGCCTCACTTGGAGTCCAACAAGAAAAGCTTGCTTAGGGGAGGCTTGTTTTTCCAGGAAGGCACACATTTGTTACTTTGTAATCAGGCAGTGGGTCACTGAAGGTTATCTTCTCTGACCTTGGAGAAGTCTATATATACTCCCTGAAGTGAGATTTTGCTTTGGGGCTCACTCATAGGAAGAGTTGTGTGATTTGGCCAGATGAGACTCTGGGCTGCCATAGCATGCCCCTGGCTTTGAAAACCCAGATGTTGGTGCTTCTCTCTCTGGTAACCACAGCTAGAAGCCCTGTCTTTTGGTCCATTGAATTATATTATTTTCTCTGCCTGTATTTTTTGTCTGCTTGTAATTTCTGTTTGTATTTTCTAAAGTTCAGGGTGCTAACTTTTTCCCCTGGACTAAGTGAATGAGATCTATGTTTGATTAAAGTAAGATTGTTAACCCCTTTTGAATTCCTTTCCTTTAGAAAAGCAGATCAAAGAACCTGTGCTAGCAGCCATTCTGGGCATACTAGAGTACTTGCTATTACACTAACCCTAAAGAAACCTCCTCCTTGAGGCCCCACTGTCCTAACTGGTGACTGCCTTTCTACACCACAATTTCAGGGGAGGCTCCTGAGACTAAACAAATCACAAATTCCTGCAGCTGCAATTTCCTCATCTATGAAATGAAGGGGTTGGATGAGCTTGTTTCAGAGATTCTTCTAACTCAAGATTTAGATTCTATGTTTTAAAGTTCCTTCCAGCTATAAAATTCTGGGTTCTGAGATCCCTTCTAACTCTGACATTCTATATTCTAGTGAGAAGTGTTTTAAGGTTCCTCCCAGTCCTAATGTTGTATGTTCTAAGGCTCCTGTCTATGTTGACAATCTATGTTCTAACACACAATGTTCTAAAAAAGACTTCCAACTCTAACATTATGTGCTCTAAGAACTCTCCAAATACTGACCCTAGAATCAGAGCACCTGGGTACAAATGCTGACTCCTATACTTATTCCTGTCTGATCAAGTCACTTAAGCTCCCTGGGCCTCAGTTTCCTCATCTATAAAGTGAAGGTATTAAACTATTTGACCCCCAAAGTCCCTTCCAGCTATAGATTTATGACCCTGTGTTTTAAAGTTCCTTCTAGCTCTAAAATTCTATTCTCTAAGGTCTCTACTAATTTTGCTATTCTAAGTCCAACATTTTAAGTTCAAAGATCCCTCACATCTCCATTAACATTCTATGCTCTACAGTTCCACTCATCTCTATTATTTTATGTTCTAAAATCTCATCTAGCTCTAATATTCTATGTTCTAAGGTTCCACTAACATTCTATGTTCTACAATCTCACCCAGCTCCAACATTCTATGTTCTGAAGTCTCTCCCAATTGTGATATTCTATATTTCTATTTCTCTATTTGTGGGTCTGATAGTAGAAACATAAGCCAGAGCCCCATTCCCCCTTCACTTTTACCTTCTATATCCTTCAATCTCTCTTCTGCAATCCAAAGTCCCAGTATAATCTGAGGCAAACACACCTTGCCTAAAGAATAGTAATTTCTCTTCTATAGATGAGTTCTAAGCAATAGAATCCAGCTGTTACTAAAGAAGGCTCAGACTGTACAAGGAGTCCAGATTTTGGAAGGGAATAGTCATTGCAAAGATGAAATGACTTTGTTTTCCACTTCACTGTTTGAAATAGCAGTCTGGCTAAGCACCATAATGAAATGACCCACCAATAACCTTGAGAAACAGATGATTTGGGCCATGGGCCAGAATGAGTTTTCACAGACTGTTTGACTTGCATGTTGAAAAGAGGAATATATGGAAGGAGAAGCAGGAATGAGAGATTGTAGTGTTTGCTGACCTGGGAGATTACTCAGCCTGGGGTTATGAGATGCCTATTACACACACACAAGCATACAGGAACCAAATCCAATGTACAATACTGAAATTCAGAATCAAAGAATCTCAGACCTAGAAGGAAACCCAGAGGTCATCTAGTCCAATGCCTGATTACCTCTCAGATCCAATATAAACTCCTTTGTTTGGCATTAAAAGATCTTCCTTATCTGACCCCTTCTTACCCCTCCATGCACTCTACAGCCCAGCTATACTGGCCAACCTATATAGTCTATATGTACAGTCCAGCTATACTGGCCAACACAAAATGTTGCCCATCTCAGAGTTCCAAACCATGCTATTTCCCTCCTCATCTCTGCCTCTCAGAACCCCTATATTCCTCCAAGCCTCAGCTCAGTTTCCGACAGAGGCCTTTCCTCATCCCCACAGCTGCTAGTACTACCATATAGATATAGATAGACAGATAGACAAGTAGATAGATAGATAGATAGATAGATAGATAGATAGATAGATAGATAGATAGATAATCTTAGGAAGTAGGTGCTATTATGATTCCTGTTTTATAAATAAGGAAACTAAAGCTTAAAATGACTTGGTCAAGGTCACACAGCTAATAAAGTATCTGAGGCAGGATTCAAACTCAGATTTTCCTGATTCCAAGTCCAGTACACTATCCACTATACCACCTATTAAAACGCCTACTAAAATGTAACTTTCTTGAAAGCAGAGACTGTTTTTGCTTTAGTAAACACTTCATAAATCCTTTTTGAGTGATTGAATTCCTTGTACAACATCCCCAAGAAATAGTTACCCAACCTTCATTTTAACAACTCCAGTGATGGGAACTCACTACCTTTTGTGGCAGTTCACTTTATTTGGAGAGAATGAGAAGTTCATCAATTCAGTAAATGGTAGGGAAAATCCACATTGTTTGGTGGTACAATTTAGTCTCTTTATTCAGGATTCAGGGGGAATCTCAATTATATCTGAAATAAAGGGTAGGGTGAAGGAGGAGACAAGGAAAGAGGGAAAGGATTCCTTCCATTTGAGGGAACCTCATTTAGTTCCGGGTAAGTGTGAGTGGGCAGATGTTGATTCTGAAATGTCACAACATTCCAAGCACTGCCAGATGTTTATAATAAGTTGAAATGGTACAGCTCACATTGTATAATGCCTCCCTACCTTCTTTAATTGTGGGCTAATATTCAGCTCTGCAGAAATAAACACTGCCTTCATCAAGATAAAATCTGCTTTGAAGAGGAAACTTTGAAGGGAAATAGTCAGCAATGAATATTTCCGTCTGTTCCCCTGTGCCCACAACCTGAAGGCAACTGCTGTTTGTTATGTTTTAGGAGACATTGGCTGTCAGGTTAGAATTCTCTTTCCTCCTTTCAACTCTTCCAGAGTCAATTCCCTTACATGGAACACAGGCCACCTTGGCCCAGGCAGCCATGGATAGAATCAATAGTTCACCATCAGGTGAAGGAGTCTGGAGTAAGAGCCACCAGGGAGACAAGATACCGGCTAATGTTAGCTACAGATGTCAAAGTTGGAGGATCTCCTAAGTATACTCCTGGTGAATAGCTTATCAAGTCAACAAGAAAGTAAGAGCTCAGGGCTTCTTCAAGTGGACTCCCTGCTGGAATTTCAAAGGGCCCAAGGAACATATTATCTGTGGAAAATTGTCAGAATGTTAATGTCGATCAACATAAGCCTAGAGGAAAGAAAACATTTTTCCCCCTTAATCTGATAATGCATCCTCATTACATATGGAAAGCAAGGTAAAACAATGCAAAGAGCATTGGATTAAAGGTGGAAGACCAAGGTTCATGGCCTGACTCTGTCACTAGTTAGCTGTGTGACTTTGAGCAAGTCACTGTACCCCTTGGAGTTTTACTATCTTTAGGAGGGAAGAAGGAGGTCTAGACTTACGATCTCATCAGCATGAGAACTCCCTCCAACCATGAAACTTATTGTCTTAGAGAATTGTCCAAAGGTATTGGAAATAAATGATAGGAACAGGCCTACATAACTAGTGTCTGTTTAAGGCAGAACTTGAACCCAGATCTTCAAGAATCCAAGGCTGATTCTCTCATCACTAAACCATGGTACTTCTTCATGCTCAGGAATAATAATGTGTATGCTACATACCTCCTAGGGTGGTTGTGTAAAATGTGCATTGTTAAGCACCATGGAAACATGAGCTATTACTATCAGACCTGGAAAGATTCACACTTGCGTTGCCTCCACCAATATGGAGCACATAACCCCTTGAAAATAATGCTACACGTGCTTCAAGGTTTACAAAACACTTGCTTCACAAACTACTTCTACCCCTCTGAAGGAGAGGTTGTTTCCTACCCCCAGCCCATTGTTAATCACTTGAGTTCTCCTATTTGATATTTTTGGTTTATAACCAGTTTCAGTGCTCTAAACTTTCTTAGCCAACAAGTATAATCTCATTAGTTTATAGATGAAGAAACTGAGACTCAGAGAAGTTGTCTAAGACAGAATTTGAACCCAGGTCTTCCTGACTCCATTGACTCAATATCCTAACCATCATGCAACACTGCCTTCTTACTGTAGCTATCTTTTCCTATCATCCTATCAGAGGACCAGGTTATGTAACTCACCTACTCTACCAACTCTAGTGGCTTCCTATTGCCTCTAAGATACAATCTGAAATCCTTTATTTTGATTAAAGGCCTTCACAAATTGACTTCATCCTGTCTTTTCAGCCCCGTTGGATATTGTTCTCCCCCCTGCATTCTTTAAACCAGCGAAATTAAGTCTTTTTTTTATTTCTAACAAGCCATGCTCCATTTTCTAACTCTGTACCTTTGCTCTGGCCATCCCCCATTCCTGGAGTACATTCCCTCCTTGCCTCCACCTCATAGATCCCCTCTCTTTATTTAAGATGCAGCCCACTCCCCCAAGTGCTAGTGTTCTCCCTCCTGAATTAATTTCTATTTGACTACTTTGGATATATTTGTATTAACTTTACTTTTATGCTGAATATACTTTTATATGCACTTGTCTTTCCCATTAGAATGTAAGCCCTTTGTGAGAAGGCATTGTTGCATTCTTTGCACTTGTATCCCCAGTGCCTAGGAAATGGTAGATGCCTAATAAATACTTGTCAATAGACTGATTAAGCCAAAGGTCAAGTCAATTATCTCCTCTATTCTCTCAGTACCTTTTGTGTCCTGACAAGAAGGATAAATTGTTGGTTTCTCTACTTTCTTCTCTTTCTGTGATCTTTCCACCCAGGACTTGAAGGATTGAACTTGAAAGTCTTATCCATTTAGAGTATCTCCTAATCACCATATGCAAAGCCATGCAGTGTTGCCACTCACTCCCTCAGGAACACATCAGTTCACCAAACATTTATTAAGTGTCTACTATGTACAAAGCACTTTTCTAGATGTTGAGAATACACAGAAAAAAACGTGTACCATCCTTATCCTCAAGAGAACACAAATATACAAAGATAATTAGTACAAGGTAAAGTAGGAGGCAGATAAAAGGGATCTATAAATGTCTGAAGAGGGAGAGAACTCCATCTTGGGAGATAAGGAAGACTGAAAATGAGAAGGCTAATGGTAGGGAGGAGAAAGGAGGGTCATTCCATCCATGGGGGAGGGCCTGTAAAAACACAAAGGCAAGACGTGAAATGTTGAGGTGTAGACTTAAGAAGTTTGGCTGCAATGTAGAATGATACAAGGGGAAGTAAAGTAAAATAAAGCTGGAAAGTAGGTGGGAGCCAGGTTGAGAAACTGGCTTTTTATTCTATGCACATTTCTATTTAGTGACTTGTCCAGGGTCATGCAAGGAGGAAATAGAAGAGCCAGAATTCCAACATGGATCCTGAGAGTCCAAATTCAGGAGGGATTGCATGTAATCTACTCCAGTGGAGGGAAGTCTCACTTTAATGGCTTGGGATCCCTCAGAGTATCCTGAAAGTTTCTTCAAGTCCACCCTCTATTGAACACTGCCTGATCTCTCCTTCTGACTAACATGGCATCCTCATTCATTATGCCTAGAATTCCCTGCCTTTCTTCCATCTAGCTAACCTCTCTCTCTCCATCTTCCTAGACCCAGCTCCAGCTCCAGCTCCATCTCTTCCAGGAAGCCTTTCTTGAATATTTTAGTCTTCCCTGATTTCTCCTTCCTCCAGACTCATAAAGCATTTATCCTTCCTACCACACAATTTAGTGTTTAATCATTATGCAGCGCAGCTTAGTGAAGAAAGTCCTGGACCAGGGATCAGAAGGTTTGAATTTGAGCCCTGACTCTGACACTTGCTAGTTATATTACCTTGGGCTGGCCACTTAATAGCATCTCAGAGTTGGAAGAATTCATCTAGACAAAAACAAGCAATTAAGTACCTACTATGTGCCAGATACTTCAATATGTGATGTGGATACAAAGATTCAAAAAGAAAAGTTTCTGCCTGTAAGATACTTATACTCTACAAAGAGAAACAATGTATATACAGATGCAAATCAGGCAAATGAAATACAAAGTGCTGGTGTCTTTTCTTGGTGATTTCTAATTTATCCTGTGTATAGTTTGTACACAATTGTTTTCATGATGTCTTTCCCATTAGACTAGTCTTTTACCTGTTTTTAATCCCCTAGTGCTTAAAATGGTACCTGACACCTGTTATTGTTCAGTCATTTTCAGTTGTATCTGATTCTTCATGATCACATTTGCAGTTTTCTTGGCAAAGATACCGGAGTAGTTTGCCATTTCCTTCTCCAGCTCATTTTACAGATGAGGAAACTGAGGAAAATAGGGTTAAGTGACTTACCCAGGGTCAAAAAGCTAAGCCAGATTTGAACTCGAGAAGAGAAGTCTTCCTGACTCCAGGCCCATCATTCTATCCACTGTGCCACCTAGCTACATACCTAGCATATAGTAGGTGCCTAATAAATGTTTGTTGGGGGAGAGCAGGGAGGGGAAGAAAATTTGAAGCTCAAAAGTTTCTGGAACTGAGTGTCACAAAACTAAAAATTAATAAATAATTTTTTTAAAATAAAAAATAAATGCTTGTTGGCTTGACAAGGTAGTTTATTTGAAGGTGGATACAAACACTAACATCTTAGGAATCAGGAAAGACCCCATGTAAGAGGTGACTCTTCAGCTGAGTCATAAAGGAAGATAGGACATAGGGAGAGAGGGATGATGTTGGGAGGCCAAATCAAGAAAAGCAGTTGGTAAGAAATGAAGGGATGGCTGAAAATATTGGACCCTCTACAGAGGGAGGATTTGAGAAGAGCCTTCCAACCAGAGAGGTAGAGGCAACTGAGAATATTGATGAGGTGTGAGTAATAAAGCTGAAGAAATCTCCATGATGAAGATAGGGATTTTCATAGGTTGAGATGAACATGGACAGCATTCCTGTCATGGAAGACAGTTTGTGTTAAAGCTCAGAAATGTGAGATAGGATATCATGAATGGTAAATAGTAACTATGCCATTTTGACTAGTACAAAGAGTTCACAATGTGACATAATATTGAATCAATCTGCAAAGATAGCTTGAAGGCAGATTACGAAGGCATTAAAATACCAGATTAGGTAGTTTCTATTTTAACCTGGAGCTCATTGGGAAGCACAGTAGCTTCTTGGGGAGGGGAGTAAGTGGGCAGACATATACTCTAGGGATATCAGTTTGGCAACTGTATGAGAGATGGATTGGAGGGGAGAGAAACGCAGTTGGAGAAACAAATCAGATTATTGCAGCAGTGCTGCAGAGGAGCGGTGAGGGCCAGAATCAGATTGGGTGTGGTGTGTCTAGATGGAAGGTGACAAAGTGAGGGAGAGTAAACTCAACCAGTACAAATGACTAGGTCAACCCTCTTCTTGGTCTGATCACAGCTTTGTCCCTACTAATCTCTCCATGCCTGGTATAACTCAGAATGCCGCTTTGTAGTAGTGATTCTAGATCAACACAGACACCCGTGAACACCATCAAAACAACACAATGGGAGAAGCATTCAATAGCAGAGGCACTGTAGTCATACTGATTATCCCTCCCATCCTCCACTGGTCTCTTTTCCTAAATTCACATCATTCACTCCATTCAGTTTTTCCATAGTCTTTCATTACTATGTAAGATTGTTGGATCAGGAATACACCAGTTCCATCCCCACTGCTGGCTCCCTGGTATAATCAGTTGCTCTTCCATGATAGGATCCCCTGAAGCCTGAGGCCCATGGTAACATTCCAAGAGAGGCTCCCTGAAATTGTTCAAAATGGCACTTACTCCTGCTTCTACCCCCATAAGTACTCCATCTTCCCTCTTGTGCTGACCCACAGACAACATGATATGATTAGATGTGACTCAGTGCAATGCAATACAATGCACACTTATTAAGTACCTAGCATGTTGTAGGCATTGTGCTTAGCAATGGGGACACACCTTGTTGTTGTTTGTCCTCCCTTCTCAAAGAGGATCATTATATCAGGAAGGTGATATCATGACTTGCAAGTGCATTGGATTTAAGTGAGGGAGTGTTATACAAAGTCACCAGTCTCACTCTCTCCTCCAGAGCCACCTAGTCCAGTAGCAAGATATAAGTCAGGATGACTAGAGATGATTTCAACATAGTAAGACACCTTATCCTTTTTCAGTTAAGCTGGGGATACAAATAAGAAAAAGAAAGAGTCCCTACATTCAAGTAGGTTACATTTTAATGGAGGAAGATGATCCACAAAAAGAGGGGTAAGGCGCAAGACTAGAGGCATGATGATGTTGGGAGTACAAATCAAGAAAAGCAGCCAGTAGGAAATGAAGAGATGGCTGAGAACATAGGGCCTTCTACAGAGAGAGACTTTGAGAGGAGTCCTCCAATCAGAGAAGTAGAGGTAACTGAGGATACTGATGAGGTGTTGTAGTACCAATGCAATATTTTCAGTACCCATGATCATGATAAAGACGATGACTACAAGTATCACATGACATTTGATTGCGAAATATACCGAACTCTCCAGATAGAGGATAGAACTGAAGCATTTATTTAGACACCAGAAAACCCAATCCCAAAAGCAGTAAGCTGATTCCATCATAGTACCAAAGATTTCAGAAGCCATAATAATGCTGAAAGACACAGCATACTTCAGCCTTCCTAGAAACCAATACAAGATCTATATTTACTCACAAACCTCTCTATCTCCTTAATGAGAGCCCTCTCTCCCCCACCATCTCACTAGCTCTGACTAGCTTCTTGTGGTCTCTGCTTCCCTTCAGCAAACTCCTCCCATCACAGGCTCCATATGACTACAATCAGCCTATTAGGGGGCAGAGCTTACTTTCAAAGCAGGGTAGATCTTCAAACTCTATTAAGGGGCAAGGATGATCTTCAAATTCCTATTCCCACTATATTCAGCCCCAAGATCTTTCATGTCCCTTACATAGCAAAAATACCTTAATAATAAATGAGAGTTTAAGGATAACTGATGGGAAAACTTCTGTCAACAGAACTTTGCGACAATATAACAAGGATAATAGAAAAACTTTGCACATAAAACAATAATTCAGGGTGGAGACTTGGGCACAAGCACCCCATCCTTCCCCCCTCAAACAAATGGGGCTCAAAATCTTGGGATAAGGGATGAAGGTCTCTTCTCCAGAACTACTTTAAGCTGAAATTGGACATAGAGCTGTCCCTGCCCCAAGAGGTCCCAATCAAGAGTTCAGTTCTTTAGCTATCATCTGAAGCTTGGTCAATGCCGGGTCCAGAAGGTCCCATTTGAAAGGTCAGTTCTTTAGCTGTCATCTGGAACTTGGTTTATACAAAGTCCAGAGGTGGCACACCACAGTAATGGATGGGGGGGGGGGGCAACATCTGACTTAAGCAATCAGGCATCTACAGGTGGAGAGTACAGAGCCTGCAGAAAACAAATCTCACAAGTTTAACAGACAAAAAGGGAAAAAGAGATAAATATAGGGTCAGCTGTGCTTCTGGAGTCCATGAACTCACTATCATAACCTCATTCACAGGAGAATATATGATACTGTCCTCCTTGCTCTATTCCAATGGCTTGATAAACTGCCACAAGTTTAGCATATTGACCACTTCCACCTATGCCAGCACTTTCTTTAATCTGAATACCCCTGAAGGTGTGACAAAACTGGATACAATGGTTTAGGAGCATCTGTTGGGGCAGTTCTCACTTCTCTATTCTGTCTAACATCAAGTCCATTTTCTTGATACATTTTGTATAGTTCATTTGTTGGAACACCATCAATTTTCCTAAAATCAACCCCTGTCCTCAATAGAGCAATAAATAGTTCTTTTCTTGGCAATCTATTCTGACTTTGAATCCACTGGCTATTTAATCTTCTCTCGAGGAAAATTATCATTTTCCCATTCTCCTAAGTCACTTATGTGAAATCTTATCCAGAACCTCTGAAAGAGGGTGCCCTATTTCACCAACTGGTAGAGTCAGAAGTAGGAGCTTATAAGCAGGAGGAGCTGTCTTCACCATGATATTTCTATGAGGAACTGCTCAGAGATATCACAATACATATCTGCATCTCCAACCATGATAGCAGTTTTCATTACTTCTTCTTTCAACTTTCTCATACAGTCTCTAAGTGTCTGTCTCCACTAGGCCACATAGAATCAGCAGGATACATTCTATTGCATCCAGCATCAGCTACAGCTAACAGATTGATCATATTGTTACCTCCTGCCAAATGAAAGTCTCTAAAAGCATGGTGTACAAAACGATTCTGGCAAATACTTATAAATTTCAAACAGTCCACTCTATCTATCACTACCACAGCAGCTCCTTCATCACTGATTCTTATCAACCAAGACACTAAGGATTCTCTCATCCTTTGGGTGATTCTGCTCAAAATATCAGTAATCTTCTATTGAGTGAAATCCTCAAGTATATCATTGAATACTGCTTGCCCTCCCTGACTTTCCTGCCTTCTTCTCAGTATAGGGTGAGCTTCTACCCTTGTAAAAGCTTTACCATGAAACAATGTGTCATGTGGTAATATTGTATCACTCTCTTGGCAGTCATTGTCATAGCAACTAGGCTCAGATTCTACCAAAGCTATATGGACTTTCCTCCTGTTATTTTTTTGCTCCTTTTTCTGAGCCAAATTTACAGCATCCCTCTTTGCCTCCAACTGAGACTCTCCAGTCCTTACACCTGAGACTCAGTTTGCTCTTCTAAAGAAGGGCTAATTCTGGCACTTAGCCAACTCTTGTAACAGCTTGTCTCTGCTTTAACACACAATACAGTAGCCTGTTGATAAAACCCAGCCCCTTCTGCTCACTGCGTCCAGATCTCTCCCAGGTTTTATTGGTATTCTTTATAAACATGTTTCTAAATCTCTAGGTTCTCCCTGCTGTAGACTCTGTTCCCAGTTTTCACATAGCCCTGTACTTTTAGACCACTCCCTTGCTAGGGAAGCATAAGGCAAATCCTCCAACCCTGGAATAGCCATTTCTTCTTCTAAATCCCTTCTGTCCCCAACTAGAGGTCTGATACTTTGTGATCTCATACTCGTCACCTAATGTAGCACCAATACAATATTTACAGCACCCATGATCACTATAAAGACCATGACCATAAGTACCACATGACGTTCAATCACAAAATATACCAAACTCCCCAGAAAGGACAGAACTGAAACATTTATTTAGACACCAGAAAACCCAATCCCAAAACCAGTAAGCTGATTCCATCATAGTACCAAAGATATTTAGAAGCCATAATAACACTAAGAGCCACAGCATCCTTCAGCCTTCTCACAAACCAATACAAGATCAATATTTACTCATAAACTTCTCTATCTCCTTAATGAGCATCCTCCTCTACCCCACCATCTCACTAGCTCTGACCAGCTTCCTGTGGGCCCCGCTTCCCTTCAGCAAACTCCTCCCACCATAGGCTCCATATGACTACATTCAGCCTATTAGGGGGTAGAGTTTACTTTCAAAGCAGGGGAGGTCTTCAAACTCCCCTCTAGGTCTATTAAGGGGCAGAAAAGATCTTAAAATTCCCATTCCCATTATAGCTGTGGTAATAAAGCTGAAGAAATCTCCACGATGAAGCATTTCCTCTAGATAAGCTTATCCTAGAGGAGGGGCATAATGATGTTGCAGTTGAAGCCAAGGAGAGCAGCTAGTAGGAAAATGTACAAGATTTACAAAGTTCTATGTGGAAGGAGGAGAAGGAGAAAAGGAAAAAAAATCTAACTGAAGAATGATAGAAGGATAGAGCATATGATTTTTTGGATTCATCTTGAAGAGTGAGGGAATAAGAAGACAAAAAGCATTTTTAAGTCATTGCTATATGCCATGCAGGATGCTAAATGCTGGGAATACAAAAATAAGAAAAAAGAAAGATAGGTCCTGCCCTCAAGGAGCTTATACAGTTATCCTTTCCACGGTATGGGATAGGGGAAGGAGGTTGCTAGGAGTGTGTTCCTGCAATCTGGAAAATCCATGTAAAATTTTTGGCCCTCCCTTAGCAAAAAAAGAAGTTTGAATTTTTACTTTTTATAGAGTGTTTTAGTACCTTTAAAGAGAAGAAGTATTGCTATTACACAGTTCTATACATACATTTTATGCATTTCTGAGTTTCTAAACTTTTTTGTGTCATCTGCTGGCCTTCATGTGTCATCTGCATCTTCCACAAAACTCCCAAAAAATTGTCATTCAATTTCTTATGCCAATCTGTGATATTGAAACTGAGATAAGGAAAGTCATGATTTGGAGGGGGAAATTGTACATTCTAATTGGGAAAGACAACACACAAAAGGAAGTTAAAAAGTAGGAGTGTTGAGGGCAGAGCCAAGATGGCAGAGTAGAAACAGCACTTCCATGGCACTCCAGCCCACACCACTTCAAAATCATGTAAAAGGGGGAAGCTGAACAACCTCTGGAGCTCCAGCACCCACAGAACAACACAGAGAAGCTAACATCCCATTGAGGACAGCCCAGCAGGGAGCAGCCAGTGCAGCACTCTGGGAGCCAACACAGCGTAGAGCTCTGGGAGCTGAGCCCAGGACCACATGAGTGAGAGATTTTAGCCCCAGAGCAGCCCGTCCACCAGCCAGCTGGAGGGACCCCAGAAAACCAACAGCCGTGGCTTTTCCAGAATTTCCAACACAAAGTGAGAGGTTAGTGCCCTATGGACTTTGGGACCAGTGTTTGGTCAGCTTCTTCCCCTGGGGGCTAGAAGAAGCTGAGGAGACACAGCACAGCCACCATTTTGCAGTTTCAGTTGCAGCTTCAGCTCCTGGCCTGTGGACTGTAGGGGGATCCGGCTATCAGTCTGGGGGGTAATCACTCTTGCTTTAACCTCCCTGGATCTGGATTGCAGTCTGGGGTGGAGGTCTTGAGGTGTGTGTCCAGCTTGCCAGAGTGTGGGGGGGGGGGCTTCAGGGAGGGCACCCAACTAATACCTCTGGCAGTTGAGAAGACCCCAACATTTGGGACAGAAGCTCCCCTGTCTGGTGACAGAGTCTTACTGTGGCAACCAGCCCAAAAGTCAAGTAATTAAGTGGCAACATGCCTAGGCAAAGGAAACAAAATAAAAAGAAAAATGCAACATTAGACTCCTATTTTGGGGGCAAAGAGGATCGAAGCATGGAACAGGAGGAGGACTGTGAGGTCAGAAATCCTGCACCAAAAGCCCCAAATGAAAATATGAGCTGGTTACAGGCCATAGAGGACCTTAAGAAGGATTTTAAAAACCAAATAAGAGAAGTGGAAGAAAATTGGGGAGAGAAATGAGAAGGATGCAGGAAAAGTATGAAATGAGAGTCAAGAGCCTGACTGAGGAAAATAATATCTTAAAAAATAGACTAACTCAAGTGGCGAAAGAGGCTCAAAAAGGCAGTGCGTAGAAGAATGCCTTAAAAAGCCGACTTTGCCAGATGAAAAAAAGAATCTCAAAAGCTCACTGAGGAGATTCATTCCTTCAAAATTAGACTGGAGAAAATGAAAGCTAGTGACTTTATGAGAAATCAAGATGCTGTTAAAAAGATCCAAACAAATGAAAGAATAGAAGGCAATGTGAAATATCTCATGGGGAAAACCACTGACCTGGAAAATAGATCCAGGAGAGACAATTTAAAGATTATTGGACTACCTGAAAGCCATGATCAAAGAAAGAACCTAGAAATTACCCTTCAAGAAATTCTCAAGGAAAATTGCCCTGATGTTTTAGATCCAGAGGGTAAAATAGAGGTTGAAAGAATCTACCAATCACCTCTTAAAAAAGATCCCAAAAAGAAAACTCCCAGGAATATTACAGCCAGGTTCCAGAATTCCCAGATCAAGGAGAAAATACTACAAGCAGCCAGGAAGAAACAATTTCAATATGGTGGAAACACAATCAGAATAGCACAGGACCTGGCAGCTTCTACACTGAGGGATCAAAGGGAATGGAATATGATATTCCAGAGGGCAAAAGAGCTGGGACTGAAGCCAAGGGTCACCTACCCAGCAAAACTGAGTATTTTGTTTCAGGGGAAAATATGGTAATTCAGTGGAATAAAGGACTTTCAAGCATTCTTGATGAAAAAACCAGAGTTGAATAGAAAATTTGACATTCAGACACAAGAAGCAAGAGATACAGGGAAAAGAAATCAAAAGGAACTTATCAAAGTTGAACTACTTTCATTCCTACATGGAAAAACAAAATTTGTGACTGATGAAACCTTTCTCAGTATGAAAATAATTGAAGAAGGGTATATGGGCATATGAATACATATGTGAATGTGTGTATATATGTTTACAGGTATACATGAATAGAGGGCACAGGTTGAATTTGGTGGGAAGGGATGATACTTAAAGGGTGAAGTTAAGAGGTGAGAGAGGAATGTGGCAAGAGTAGATGGGGAGAGATAAGGGTGGGGGGAAACTATCTCATACAGAAGAGGCAAGGGGAAGTAGTCACAGGGGAGGGGAAAAACAGGAAGGCAAAAAGGCAAAACCATATTCTTATTGAATTTGGCTCAGGGAGAATGACATACATACTAAATGCAATATCTCACCCTGAAGAAGAGTAGGGCGGATGGGGATGAGAGGGGGAGGAACGAGGGGGGGGCATGTTGGGGGGAGGGAAGGTTAGAGGCACCCACTTTTGAAGAGGGACAGGATCAAAGTAGGGAATGAACCAGGTGGGGTGTGGATGGGTGGGAGGGAAATACAATCAGTCTTTTACAATATATCTACTATGGTAATATTTTGCATAGTTATACATGTACAACATATACTGAATTATTTATCTTCCCAGTGGGAGTGGGTGATAAGGGATGAAGGGAATGGATCTGGGATTTGAAGTTTTAAAATTAAATGTGTCAAATATATATAAATACTATTATTAATACTATTTTGCATGTAACTGGGAGATAAGAATAAGCAGGCATTGGGGCAGAGATTCACCTTACTCTAATGGAAAAGCTGAAGGATGTATGGCAGAAGATATGGGAGAGAGAAGATTGGATGAGGGGATATCCTGTGGGACTGCTATTTTGGGGTAGTGGGTAGGGGGGAAATGGGGGGGGGGATTGTAACTCAAAATCTGGCGGAAATGAATGATGTAAACCAGAAGTTAATAAAGCATTTGAAAAAAAAGTGGGAGTGTTGAGATAATAGCATAGTGTTGAAATCCAGAAGAAGACATGGGAAAATTGGAACATGGATACATGGTTGGTGGAGTTGTACACTGATATAACCATTATAGAGAATAATTTGGAGCTATGCATAAGTGCACCACTACTAAGTATCCCAAAGAGATCATAAAAATGGGAAAAGGACTCACATGTACCAAAATGTTTATAGTAGTTTTTTTTTGTGTGGTGATCAAGAATTGGAAATTGAGGGGATGTCCATCAGTTGCGGAATGACTGAGCAAGTTGTGGTATGTGAATGTAATGGAATACTATTGTGCTATAAGAAACGATGAGGGGCAGCTAGGTGGCACAGTGAATGAAGCACAGGCTCTGGAGTCAGGAGGATATGAGTTCAAATCCAGCCTCAGACACTTAACACTGATTAGCTGTGTGACCTTGGGCAAGTCACTTAACCCCAATAGCCCTGCCTTCTCCCTGTCCAAAAAAAAAGAAAGGAAAAAGAAATGATGAGTAGTCAGACTTCAGAAAAACCTAAAAAGACTTATATAAACTGATACTAAGTGAAGTGAACAGAACCAGGAGAACATTGTACACAGTAACAGCAACATTCTGTGATGACTAATTTTGATAGACTTAGCTTTTCTCAGAAATGAAAGGATATAAGACAGCTCCAAAAGACTTGATGGAAAATGCTATCCACATCCAGAAAAAGTACTATGGAGTCTCAATGCAGATCAAAGCATATTATTCCCTCTTTTTTTGCTTTTGTTTTGTTTCTTCTTTCTCATGGTTCCTCCCATTGGTTCTAATTCTTCTTGACATAATGACAAATGGGAAACTATGCTTAATATGAATGTATGTAAAGCCTATATCAGATTTAATGTTGTCTTGGGGGGCGGAGAGGAGAGGAGAAAATTTAGAACTCAAAATCTTATGGAAGTGAATGTTGAAATCCAAAAACTACAGGGATGAAAGCACATTGGACGGATGAATGTTCCAGAATGAGGAGGGTCAAGACACTAAGGGTATTTCCAACTCTAGTTGTGGCATGGCACTGAAGTCTGGAAATCCAGAAGTAGAGCCAGGAGAAGAATAATTATAACAGCAATTATTATTATAACTTACGTTTCTACAGTGCTCTAAGGTTTGCAAAAATCCCTGTGAGGAATGTAGTTCAAATATTATCATTCCCATTTTACCCATGAGGAAACTGAGTCTTAAATGTATGTGACTTACCCAAAGGGACACTACCTATAGATGGAGACAGGCACCAGGAAGCAATAATTCCTCTGTGGTCAGAGGACCTATACTCAAAACTCACCCCTGATACTATGTGATCTCCTTACCCTTCCTGAGCCTCAGTTTCCTCATCTGTAAAATGGAAGAGAGGTTGGACTAAAGGCCCCTTCCAGTTCTACATCTATGCACCTATATGATCTTTATTCCTCTTCCTCTGAATTTTTTTCTTTCCACATGCTCCCCAAAGAGAAGCATCTGCATCATATCAAGTGCTAACTTTAGTTTTCTTCTGTGTAGTTCTCCTCCTCGACTCCTGGCACAGGCAACAGTTCTCTTGGAGAAAGGCATCCTGCCCTGGCCAGAAACACCTTTTTCATTATGTGTGTGGTGCACGGGATACAGCCTCCCTCCCCATTGCAGACCTTGCCACCGTTACCCAATCCTTTGTGGTCTCCTGGCTAGATTGCTGCAATATGTTCTCCTTGGAACCATCTCTAAAGACCACCCAGAAGTACAGGCGACAAAAACATAAGCCCTTCGGAGAGCTTCGCCCAAAGGTCTACAGGGACTTTTTCAGTTAGTTTCAAGTTGAGCAAAAACCCAGCCACACCAACCAGCACATAGCCACAGACTCTTGCCAGGTGAGAGATAGCACTCCAAGGCACAATAGAGCCAGATAAAAGACTCTGATCCACTTCTCTTCAACAAAACTGATGAAATGTGTAAGGCACAGTGCTAGGCACCAGGGGTAAAAAATATAAAAACGGTTCTGCCTTCAGGAAGTTTATATTCTATCAGGCAATGAAAACATACACAACGCATACAAAGTATTTATCTATCTATATAATGTGTGCACATGTGTGTGCATGTACATGTGTGTATATGTATACATATATGAATATACATGTATATACATGCATACACATGTGTACACACATGCATGCAAGTATATATATACACACAGATGTACATTTATGTACATCTGTGTGTATATAGATATAGATATGGATGTAGATAGATATAGATATAGATATAGATATAGATATAGATATAGATATAGATATAGATATAGATATAGATATAGATATAGATATAGATATAGATATAGATATAGATATAGAAGCTCCCTAGACCTATGAAATGTCAGATGCACAAATTTAGGGACATCTCCTTCCCAAATTTCATATGAACTATTTGTGTCTGACCTGTGGTAGAGCCTTCTGAGCTCATACTAGACTAAGATGTCAGAGCTGGACACACTGTACAGTAACCCCAATGCAGAGATATCATTTTGTCCTCTTCAAGAACAAAAAATGAGACCTATGAAATCATTGATCTTAACAACTAATAAAAACAGCATTTACATAGCACATTAAGTTTTGCAAAGTACTTTACAGATATGATCTCATTTGATCCTCATAACAACCCTGGAAGGTAGGTGCTATTATTATCCCCATTTTATACATGAGGAAACTGAGGCAGAAAGAAGTGACAACTTTAGAGATGAAGAATTTCTAGTTTCTGAAGCAGAATTTGAACTCAGGTCTTCCTGAATGGAGGCCCAGCACTGGATCCACTATTCCACTTAGCTTACAGATCACAAAATCACAGATGAGGAAACTGAGGCCCACAGAGTTAATGACTTGCCTATGGACATTAATATAAATGGATTTGCCCATTAGCACATTTCCCATGTTAGTGGGTAGTGTCAGAGGCAGCCCAAATGAGTCACTGTAAATTAAGAGTACTTTCCATGACCCCACACTGACTCTCCAAACAAATAGTATTCTGAGTGCAACAGAAGATTGTAGGGTCTGGAATGATAAAGAGCTTTAGAAAACTGTTTTGCAAAAAAGAAAACTGAGGCCCATAGTAGAACCAGGATTCAAACCTAAGTCTTTGGATTCCAAATCTCCCTTGTTCTTTGAGCAAGACTGCTGCCCCCTACTCACTTTTTTTTTTCATTTGGTGGGTTGGAGTAGGAGGGAGAGACTCAGGGGAAGGGGCAGAGGTCTCCTTAATTCTCCCAACTGGAAGTACAGAGTTCACTCCTAAGCTATATCCCAACACTGACAAGCACAAAAGTTTTGACCTGCTCTGTTTCCAAACTGGGCTGGTTTACCCCCATTTCTGCAGTCTTGTGTTTCCCCACACCTCAGGGTTCACTATATTGGAGCCGGGCAATGAGGAGTGCAGCCCAGAACTCCCAAACTCAAATGATCCACTATCCTCCCTAGGAGAAGGGATTACAGGCATGTGTTACCACATCCAGGCCCCAGGCCCCTTTTCTTTATTTTTTTAAGGAACCTTTTCAATAAGCACGGATATAACAGCCACTATGTGCCAGACACATATTTCTAAAATACTTTACAAATATCTCATTTGACCCTGTGAGGTTCATACAACCCTGGGAGACGGGTGCTATTATTATAGCTATTTTACCAATGAGGAAACTGAGTCAGACAGCGGTAAAGTGAATTACCCAGAGTCACACAGCTAGTCAGTGTCTTAGGCTGGAATTGAATTACTAGCGTCTTCCCAATTCCAAGTCCAGAGCTTTATCTAATAGGCCCCCTAAATTTAGGCCTTACATTAAAGGAAGCCATGCAGAGTAGAAGAAAAAGCAGTTAACTAGGCCTGGGTTCTCAGGTCCTGGACCTGCCATTTAATTGCTTTACCTCCCAAGACTTCAGTTTCTTCATCTCTAAAATGGAGGGCAAGGGTGAGGGCAGTGGAAAAAATGGTACAAAATTACTTCTAAGTCTTGTTACAGCTTTGAAATCTATAATTCTATGATCTATTTTCTATGGTCTAAATTTCCTATTTAGTGCTTGTTTAAAATGTGGCATGACTTTAGGGAAATCTGTGCCCAATTACAGATGTCAAAAACCATCCAGAGCAATGGAAAGGCCAGAGGATTGCTGGGAGAGGGCGGGAAGAAGTCTTGTAAGTATAGATTTGTCTGGTGCAAATTTATTGGGTTTCAGAAATTGGTTAAATTCCAAGAACTCTCTCGTGACATTTTAAATCAACTTAAATATTCTAAAAATGCAGCATTCAAGAGGCCCACAGGACATTTTCAATAGTATGCATTTGGCATTGGAATTGTCTTTCTATCTTAGACCAAAACAGTGTGGTGGATATAATCAAAGAAATACTCAACTAGACCCAGCTCTGTCAGTAACTAGCTGTGTGCCTTAGGGGAAGTTACTTCCCTTCTCCTGGCCTCAGTCTTGTCCTCTGTAAAATGGGAGAATTGGACAAAGGTGCCAATTAAAATTCTAAAATTCCAAGGGTGTTTTTTTTTTTTTAACATGTGGTTTGTGTAGTTCCCTCCTTGGTTCAGTCACTCCTGAGAGATAGAGAAGTTAAGCACGTTCATAAATTGAAAACAGTTTTCTCTCAAAGAGAGTGCCAGTTTTTAGAGAAATCATAAAGTACACATAAGAAATATAACTATAAAATCAGGTGCTTGATTTTTAAAAGAAATATCTCAGACTTAATGTTTATCAGTCCTTGGTTCACAGAATGCAGAGCTGGAAGAGATCTCAGAGATTATCTAATTTAACACCCACACCCCCAACCATTTTGCAGAAGAAGATTCAGAGGTTAAACTACTTACCAAAGACCACACAGGTGGTAAGAGGCAGAGCCTGGACTCAAACCTAGGTCTTCTTTTTTATATAATATTTTATTTTTCCCCAATTACAAGTCAAAACAATATATAAACTTTTTTTTAAGGTTTTGAGTTCCAAGAAAAAAAAGTTTTTAAAAAAAAGGTCTGAATTCTAAATTCTATTCCTCCCTTCCCTCCCTTCCTTTCTGAGATGGTAAACAATCTTATATAGTTTATACATGTGCAATCATGTAAAACATTTCCATATTAGTAATTTTCTCCAAGAAGAAAGAAAAAAAGGAAGGAAGGAGGGAAGGAGGGAAGGAGGGGGAGAGAGAGAGAGAGAGAGAGAAAGAGAGAGAGAGAGAGAGAGAGAGAGAGAGAGAGAGAGAGAGAGAGAAAGAAAGAGAGAGAGAGAGAGAGAGAGAGAGAGAGAGAGAGAGAGAGAGAGAGAAAAGAGAGAGAGAAAGAAAGAAAGAAAGAAAGAAAGAAAGAAAGAAAGAAAGAAAGAAAGAAAGAAAGAAGGAAGGAAGGAAGGAAGGAAGGAAGGAAGGAAGGAAGGAAGGAAGGAAGGAAGGAAAGAAAGAAAGAAAGAAAGAAAGAAAGAAAGAAAGAAAGAAAGAAAGAAAGAAAGAAAGAAAGAGAAAGAAAGAAAGAAAGAAAGCAGGGAGCGAGGGAGGAAGGAAGGAAGAAGGGAAAGAAGGAAGGAAGGAAAGAAAGAAGAAAGAGAAAAAGAGCATGCTTCAGACTGTATTCACATAGTATCAGTTCTTTCTCTGGGGGCAGAAAGCATGCTTTATCATTAGTCCTTCAGAATTGTCTTAGATCATCGTATTACTGAGAATAGCTAAGTTATTCACAATTCTTCTTCATACAATATTGCTGTTACTATGTACAACATTCTCCTGGTTCTGCTATCTTCACTTTGCATCAGTTCATGTAAGTCTTTCCAACAAACCTGGGTCTTTTGATTCCAAAACCAATGCTCTTTTAAAGAAGAGCTGAATTCAAATCCTGCCTCAGTCACTTACTAGCTATGTGGCCCTGGGCAAATCACTTAACCGCTTTCCTCACCTGTAAAGTGGGAATAATAATACCCCACCACCAAGATTAGTGTAAGGATCAAATGAGATAATATTTCTAAAACACTTTGCACAAAACTTAAATTACAAATGCTAGCCATTATTATGACATGTTGAATATTTCCAAATGAGGGATTTTCCTTCTAAATAGTCATCGTGGGAAATTATTGTCAGTTTCTCACAAAGATATCCAACATTGGCAGCTAGGATAGAGCACTAGGCCTGGAGTCAGGAAGAACTGAGTGGTTAAGTCACTTACTTGGAATCACATAACCAGTAAGTGTTCAAAGCAGGATGTGAACTCGGGTTTTACTGCCTCCAGTTCCAGCATTCTATCCAATACACTACCTACTAGCTATATAAATGCCTATTTTTTTGTTGTCATCCTCAATATCATTGTTGTTATTATCATTAGTGTATTTGAGAAAGACAAGCCTTTCAATCATCTTCAAATCATAGCAGAAATTGACACAGCTAGATGGAAACAAAGGTATAAAATTCTGAGATGAAAGGAATGTTAGAACAGAGAATATCAGAACCAGGAGAGACTTTATTACATAGAAAAGTTAGGCCTAGAAGGAACCTTAGAGATTACCAAGCCATTCCTTCAGTTTTACAGATGAAAAAATCAAGGTTTCAACGTGGCACTCAGATACCAAACTTTGTCAGAGAAGAGGCCATGGGCAACAGGCAGGGATAGATCTCTTGGATGCTGGTAGGAAGAGAAGGCCTTAGGCTGATAGCAGCCTGGTGAGGTACCCCTACCAAGAACAAATGTTTGGCCCAGATTCTGCAGTTGCCAGCCAAAGCTGGTATATATGGGTCATATTAGAGACTCGGCAATCACTTGTCAGAGGGTGGTATAGAGAGCGTTCTTGTTCAAAAATTCAACAATAAACATTTCTTCAGCATCCACTATGTGCAACGGAATATGCTCAGAGACTTCTGAGAACATTCCAACTCACAATATGTTATTCTGTTACAGAACCTTGGGAAGCTGTCACCTTAAAAGGTTGGGGAAAGGCCTTAGAATCAGGAAAGAAATAGAAACAAGGCGTTTATTAGAGCCAGAAGGAAAGAAGCTGTAAGTCTTTATACTTCCCTGCTGAGATGCCATGGTATTATTTTTTGAAGTGTGCAGAATGCTGTATAAATGCCAAGTATATTTTGTTTTGTTTTTGAAGCACTACCATAGGCAACTGTAGAAGATCAAATCTACATTAATATACTACTTCTCTTTCAAAAAAATCTTAAAGAATTTAAATTTTACTTGAATTTTCTATAGGATATTAACAATCTCAAGTGATCATCTCTGTCTCCCAGACAAAAAAAAAAAAAAACACCTTCCCTCAAGAGACATCTGCCAATGTCACTAAGCTCAAAGAGGGGATTTCATTTACCTCCTTCATAGAAATACTCGTTCTGAATATATTATAAGGCACTATTGCCATTTTAAATATAATTAGCTTTAAAGTTCTGGGAGGGTGGATTTAAAACTACAAATTGTTATTCATCCAAAGTGGCCCAATTTATCTTTAAACCTCTACCTGAGATAACATCCAATACATTAGAGTCCATCCTCTGGATTCTTGTGTCCCCAAATCCCAGAATTCTAGAGCTAAAAGGAAGCTAAGAGACCAACTCACTTTATAGCTAAAGAAACTGAGGCCTACAGACTGGCGAAAAGTCACACAAATAAGTAACAAGTCAAAGATTTAAAGCCAGTTTTTCCTGACTCTAAATCTCCTGCTCATTCCACTTGTGCCACATTATCTCTCAAGACCTCTTAACACAGCTTCACCTGAGAGAATAGGAACAGACTTAGAAGGTGGTGCCAAAGATGCAGTCAGCTAGTGTTGACCTTGTGAAGCATAATCATTATCTCCCAAACCTTTGGATGGTCTCTGATCATAAGACCTTGGACAGCTCACAGGATGTCCTGACATACAAGACAGCCCCAAGGTGAGGAACCACTCTGTGGGGTACCAAAATAAACCAGAAAAGCCATCCAGAAATAAAAGACCTCAGAAGCTATGTGGCTCCATCAAACTAAGGTCTCCTTCGGTCTGTTGCCTCTCTTACCCTCAAGGATAATTGACTTGTAACTATAAATAGGGGTCCAGACTGTAACAAACACCAGTCCAGAGGTTATGACTTCCTACTTTATCTGCTTCCTGCAGGCAATCTCAGAGTGGGAGAAACTGGTGTCCTCCTTAGGAATGCTACCTTCCTGGCCCCACAAGTCAATTGCCCTCCTTCTCTGATTGTGGTAACATAGCATACCACATGGACTAGCTTAGTGAAATTTCACTAATTTGAGCTAATTAAGCAGGAAACAGTAGGATGCAGAGAGAGGAGAAGAATTAGATTAGTCAAATGCAGGAATCACTGAACAACTTGTAGAAAGGAAGTTGTATTCCTTTCAAGAATATACAAAGGCTTTAATTAGGTTTACCCAAGCCCAATGTCACTAATTTTAGTTCCATGAAAACATATTAGACAAAATAACATTACAGAGTTATATTCCATAGTATCAATGTCACAAATATGTTTTCTGTCAAATTACATTTCTAGTGTTTATAACATTAAAGCAGAATCTGCTTAAAGTTTATTAACAACTTCACTGGAAAATGACATTGATTAGAATTGTATTATGGCAAAGTAGTCAGGCAATCAATCAATATCAATTTATTAAGGACCTAATATTTACTAAGTGCCTACTATGTGCCAGGATTTGTGCTAAATGCTGGGGATTTTTTAAAAAGGCAAAGGATTATCCCCGCCCTCAAGGAGCTCACTGTCTAATGGGGGAGACAAATATGCAAACTATGTATAAACAAGATATAGAGAGGAGAAATTAGAAACATCAATAGAAGGAAGGAACTAGTGTTAAGGGAGGGGGGAAGGGTCAGGAAAGTCTTCCAGTGGAAGGAGCTGGGACTTGAAGGAAGCCAGGGAACCCAAGAGGTAGAGATGAGGAAGGAGAGTGAGTATTCCAGACAGAGAGGAAGAGCCAGTGACCATACAGAGTTGGGAGATGGAATGGTTTGTTCTATGAAGAGCAAGAAAGAGATCCAAAGACTTGTTTGAATGAATAGAGGAAAACAGTTTATAAGAGTTCCATCATTTCAAGTGATCCCCATCCCATCAAGTAAAAATGCCTGAAAGGCTTTCAAGCACTTTGAAAGCACCCAATGACAATCTGACAATCTGTTCCCTGCTGTACCCTGTTGTTCTCTTTCTCCTCTCTCTCTCTCTCTCTCTCTCTCTCTCTCTCTCTCTCTCTCTCTCTCTCTCTCACACACACACACACACACACACAAAATCATAATTACATTTTTATTATTCATCTGCTTAAAAAAGCACTCTTGTCCAGAGTCTGCAGGAAACAAAGTACTGTGTTGAGAAAAACACTGGATACAGAGTCAAAGGACACACATTCGAACCTCACTTCTGTCCTTCACAACGTTTTTTTTTTTTTTTTTTTTTGGAGGGGGTAAGGCAGGGCAGTTGGGGTTAAGTGACTTGCCCAAGGTCACATAGCTACTAAGCGCCAAGTGTCTGAGGCCAGATTTGAACTCAGGTCCTCCTGACTCCAGGGCCAGAGCTCTATTCACTGTGCCACCTAGCCACCCCCATTCACAACGTATACAAGCAATTTCATTTAACCTCTCCATGTCTTAATTCACTTTCTGTAAAATGAGAGCATGGACCAGAGGATCACTAAAGTCCCTTCCAAATCTAAATGCCTCTTACTCTGGAGTCAGAGGATCTGAATTCAAATCTCACCTGTGACAATTATTATCTGTGTGACCTTTGTCAAATCACTTAACACCCATGGATCTCAGCTTCCTCATCTACATAGGGATTTAATCTAGAGAGCCTTTGCCATCCCTTCAGCTGGAGATCTATGATCTCATGATATCACTCATGCTTCCATTTGGGCTCTGTCTGAATCATCACAAATGCCAAATTTGTGGGGTCTGAACTGGTAACCCAGGAGAACATGGAAGCCTCTCTGGCCCCTACCTTATGGCTGTACTCAGGTTGGCTCCATGGACACTAGCATGATGTGAAGTACATCTTCTGGTCATTTCTTCCTGTCAGGTGAGTTCATCACATCACCGCTGCCACTGAACGTAGCACTCACTGCCAAATAACCTTTGCCAAGATTGTGACTCCCACACCAGCAAAGGAGACCCAGGAAGGGAAATTCCTCTAAGAGGAATCTATGTGCTGCTCTCCCTCCTTCTCTCTTTATTGGGACCTGGAACAGCACCAAACAGGAGCAAAAGGCAAAGCATGATCCAAATATAGTGAGGGAAAAAAAAGATGAAATGCCATTTTTATATTTTTTTCTTTCTCCAAGCTGGGGTGAATGACACCTGATTGGCAGCCCCAGTTCCCCCTATTTGCTCAAGGAAGAACAAACAGAAAGAGGCTGTTTTCCAACATTCCACAGTCTTATCAATTTCCTCCCCCCCTCCTCATCCCAGTCCTGGCAGAGAAGGAGTATTTCCATGTCAGTCAGTCAATCAGCAAGCATTTATTAAGGAAGGGCCTTCTTTGTGCCAGGCACTCTAGTAAGCCCTGAAAATATAAACACAAAAATGAAAGAGTTCCTTTTCCCAAAGAGGTTTAGCCAGGAGAGAGAAGATGTATGTATTTGAGATGCTTAATCCACAGACAAGATCCTCGGTGAGGTCAGTGGTCCAGGTCACTAAGATCACTACCAAAATAAGGAATCAATCATAAATTCAGGTCACCCAAATATTGGGGGGAAGGGACAGAAATGAGGAGCAGAGGCCCATTGTCCACATGTTATTTACTCCAAAGGTAGGTGGTTAATGTTTCTTCTTCTTTCAATGAAAATAATACTTGTACTTCCTAGTCCATAATTTGTCATGATAATAGTCCTTTAAATAAATGTTAAAGCACTACATTGGATTTAACCATGATGTCATTGGTCTTCTTCAAAAATGAAGGACAATCTACAATAATAATGCATTATATGCGATGACCCAAAAGTCTTAATGCAGATTTAAGCTAATGAAAATGTCATGGGGTAGCTAGGTGGCGCAGTAAGTAGAGCACCAGCCCTGGAGTAAGGAGGATCTGAATTCAAATCCAGCCTCAGACACTTAACACTTACTAGCCATGTGACCTTGGGCAAGTCACTTAACCCCAACTGCCCTGCCTTCCACCCTGCCAAAAAAAAAAAAAATGTCAGATAATAACATCAATAATGTTGTCTCTCCCTGCTCCCAACACAAAAACTCATCTTTTTAAACACTAATACAATTATCCCTTCCACATCCCAGGGGTTTGGGGCCCCTGGCAACCCTGCAATCTGGCAAATCTATGTAAAAAGGTTTTGGCCCTCCCTTTGTACCAGGAAAGAAGCCTTCCAGCTTGTTGTCTTTCCTTCTCTTTTTCTTGATATCATATGATACTATACTTATATTTCATTCATTTCTGAGTTTGTAAACTTTTTCTGTCATCTACTGGCCTTTGCATGTCATCTGTGGCTTCCACAAGACTCCTAAAATATTCCCATTTAATTTCTTATGCCAACCCTCAATAGGGAAATTCACAATGTGGAAGAGATAACTGCATTCTCCTAAGGATGCTATGTAACTGTTCATGAAACCCCATTTCAGATAATAAAAATGACAGGTGACCCAACAGGCAGTTCTTCCCCTTTTCTTGGCCCCTTGCTATCTTTCCAATCTTCTTGCACCTTACAACTGCTTCTCACACATCCCAGCTTCCCAGGTACTATGCTATCCATGGACACCAGCCTCTTTACTGTTCCCCAGACAAGACACTCCATCTCCCAACTCCTTGTAATTATCACTGATGGTCCCTCATACCTAGAAATCCCTCCCTCCTCATCTACATGTCCTAGCTTCCCTGATTTTCTTAAGTTTCAACCAAAGTCTCACCCTTTGCAAGAAATCTTTCCCGTACCTTCCCTTTGTTGATGATACCCAATTTGTCACATATCTCCTGTTTGTACATAGTTGCTTGCATGTACTCTCCTCCATTGGATTGTGGACCTTTTTTTTGCTTCTTTTTTTCTTTTTGGAGGAGGGAAGGTAGGGCAATTGGGGTTAAGTGACTTGCCCAAGGTCACAGCACTAGAGTTAAGTGTCTGAGGCCAGATTTGAACTCAGGTCCTCTAAATCCAGGGCCAGTGCTCTATTCACTGCACCACCTAGCCGCCCCAGACTGTGAGTTTCTTGAGAATGGAACCTACCTTTTTACCTTTTTTGTATCCCCAGAACTTAGCATAGTGCCTGGCACATGGTATGAGCTTAGAAGCTTGTTGACTGATACATTAGCTGCACCACTTAGCTGTCCTAGATGCCTAGAATTTCCATTATTTCAGTAATTTTTGTTTTTGAAGTAATAAAGTACAGTCATGTTACACCCTACCTTTTTATTGAAATGCAACAGGATCTATTTCTCTGATGACAAAGGTGGTATTCTTTTAAAGCTAGAAAAGCACAAGCAGAGGTAGATTGACATAATGCCAAGAGATATAGGTAGAGGACAAAGGATCTGCAGAGTCAAACCAGGAGCTGGGGACAAAGGAGTCAAAGCTGAAGACCTTGCAACATCAAAGAGAGACCCAGGTGAGCTTCTGCTACAATTGCTGCCTAGGAGCTTTTGCTACCCTTTGTGCTGAAACAATCTAAGACGGTCTGCTCAGCGCCAGCTCTTTTGTCCTCAAAGAAGCCTATCCCCCATCTGAAAGGGAGCTGTCCCTAACAGGTTGCACTAAATGGCCTCTGGAGTCCCTTCCAGCCTTAAGACTATGATTCCATAATGCTATCAATCACAGTGCCCACATAAGTAAAAAGAGAATAATGAGAAGGCAGTACAGCATGAAAAGTCTTAGTTCTGGAGTCAGAGGCCCTGGGTTCAACTCTTCCCCTGATGTTAGTTTTGTGACTTTGGGCTAGTTACTTAACTTTGGTTTCCTCATCTGTAAAATAAAAGGATTTGGCTAGATAACCTTTGGGGTCCTTTCCAGGTCTAGTGTCCTATAGTGTCCCTGTAAATACTTGATATACTTCACTGTGAGTCCCAAAATAGATAATATAAATAAAGGTTTGACTAGGGAGCAAACTTGTGATTTCAGTGGGATAGGAAACTCCCAGGTAAAAACTCCTTATACCAATGTAGAGCTGTGCCTACTCTGTAACATACAGTCTTACAGAGTTGCCTAGGGCAGCTAGGTGAATAGAGCACCAGACCTAGTGCCAGAAAGATCTGGGTTCAAATCTATCCTCAAACACTTACAAGAGCCGTGTAACCCTGGAAAGTCACTTCGCCTTGTTTGCCTCAGTTTCCTCCTCTGTGAAATGAGATGAAGAAAGAAATGCAAAACATTCCAGTAATTTGTAATGGCAAGCACAGAAGTGGTTCACACTTCCATTCAACTACTTCTGTACTTGCCATTACATAGCTCTGCCAAGAAAATTCCAAATGGAGTCATGAAGAGTCAGACATGACTGAAAACAACTGAAAACAGTAAACTAAAGGACTGACTTGTCTAGAGTCCCGCAGTCAGTCTACATGAGAGGTAGGGCTTGAACTTAGGTCTTCCTGGAATCTAGGCTGGTTCTTTATCTACTATGCCATAGTGCCCATACCTAAAAAGGACAGCTATTCCTACTACTACTACTACTACTACTACTACTACTACTACTACTACTACTACTTCTACTTCTACTACTACTACTACTACTACTACTACTACTACTACTACTACTACCACCACCATCACCACCACCACCGCCACCACCACCACCACCACCACTGCTGCTGCTGCTATTACTACTAGTAATACTACTATTACTAGTACCACTACTACTCCTGCTCCTACTACTACTATTGCTGCTGCTACAACTAATTATAATGATAACAATTATAACAACAACAACAACACTGTGCTTTGCTGGGAATTTCATCTAATCATGATATTAAAATATTTTAATGGGCTTCAAAGTGATTATTCGTTCACCTTCCACTGAATGGACTCATGCTTTAACCATTCCTATTAAACATACACGACTAGAAGTATACCCAGCTTCAAGAATGGCCACTAGACATAATCATTATTACTAATATTTACAATAATAAAGTACCTGGTTACTTGAATACAGTGATCTACAGTTTACAAGACACTTGCCTGCTAGTAACCATATAAAATAGGATAAATGTTATTATTCCCATTTAGCAGATGAGAAAACAATGGGTCAGAGAAGCTGTGACTCATCCATGGACATGGGGCAAGTAAGTGGAAGAGTCAGGATTTAATCTCAGTCTTGTGACTCAAAGTCTAGTGTTCTTTCCACTATATCATGGAAAACCAACAATAGATTTTTTAAAACAGGGTGATTAGTCATATTATAAATCACTTGGATCATCGTAAGATTCCTTTGACAGTAGGTACCTATGACTTTGTGCATCACTTAATGGGATTTTAAAAGGCTGGTAACTTTGAAAGCTGATTTTTCCATGAAGAAAATGTGCCTGAAAAATCTGACAACTGCCAATTCAATTTAATGAAATTTAACAAGTAATTATTAAGGCCTTATCATGTGCCAGTCACTAGGTGAAAGACTAGAGTAGGTGCAATGTTTAGAAAGGCATGTTGTCTTCCCTCAGAGAATTTTCAATCTAGTAGGTGCATATAACATCTAGAGAAATAATTCTAATACAAAATTATACATATGTGCATTAAGCAAAGTGTTTAACTGGGATCCAAGAGATGAAAGCTCACTAGTGTCTAGGAACATTAGGAAGGCCAATCCAGCAGTTTACACTTCACTCAGGGCAAACCTCAGCCCCTGGAAGTCATGTCTTTGCTCAGGCCCTCTCAAGTTGTCTTAGGAGGGCAACTGCTTTATTTAATTTTATTTAATTTTTGCTGCCTAACATTCATTTTGTAGAAAAGTTCTGTCTGCTTGTGCAGGAAATTTGGAGAACCTGGACATTTCTGTCTTCCTCTGCCATCTTCCCAGAATGCCCCATCTCTGAGAGGTGAGTTTCTAAGGATGTATGGGTATCCCCAAATTGAGGAACAGCACTGTCAAAGGCCTGGACATAGAGTGACATGTACAGTATGTCTATACTCCAGTCTGACAATAGTGTGGAGAACATACAGGAAGGTACTTATGACACAAGACTGGAAAATGTTTGTTGACTAAGAGCTAGAGTAGTGTCAAGCCCTGAACACCAAGTCAAGGAATTTGGATTTTATTTTATTTATAATGGAGAGACATTAAAGAGCTCAAGCCCAAGGTCACACGGCTAGGTTTTTGTGTGTTAAGTGTCTGAGTCTGGATCCGAACTCAGGTCCTTCTGACTCCAGGGCCGACGCTCTACTCACTGCGCCACCGAGCCGCCCCTAGATCATAAATTTTAAACTAGAATGTAGAGACCATCAAGCTCAGCTGCCTCATGTTACAGATGAAGAAACTGAGGCAGAGATAGGATAAATGACTTGTCTGTGGTTCTACAGCCAATAAGTACATTAAGCAGGATTTGAGCCCAGGTCTTCCTGATCCTAAGTCCAAAGTTCTATCTACTATTCCAAGCTGCTCCTCAATTGATCAACCAACAGGCGTTTAGCAAGCATCTATTATGTGGCAAGTGCTGAGGTTACAAAGACAAAAATGAAACAGACTCCCTGACTGGTCAGCTCCCTGCCCTCAGGAAGCTTAAATTCTTTTGGGAGTCACAATGCATACACATATAAATATGTATGTGTGTATTCATATATATGTATATGTATGTGTGTATATATGTATTATGTGTATATATATGTATGTGCATATATGTGTATGTGTGTATATAATATACACTCATACACATACATATATATGTGCATATATATGAATATTGAAGTTCTTCAGGATGATGGGAGGAGATGTGATAGTGAATTATATATAGTATAGTTACCAGTTGGGAAGTTACCCAGAATCACCTGCAGGGGTGGAGAACCTGCAACCTCTAAGCCAAATGTGGCCTTCTGGTCCTTGGATGTGACCTTTTGATTAACTCCCAAGTTTTTTAGAACAAATCCTTTTATTAAGGGGATTTGTTCTTCAAAGTTTAAATTCAGTCAAAGGGCTGTACTCGAGGACCTAGAGGGCCACCTATGTCCTCAAGGCCACAGGTCCCCACCCCTGACTAGAGTTAACAGATAACAGTAACAAGCATAGGAAGAAAATAGTATAAATGGAATATGAGGGCTTTCACAATAGACCCTGCTGCATGGCTTAAGTTTGAAGGTTGTCTCAGAAAAGATAAGTCACACACAGTCTGGGAGCAGATTTATTGGTGTCTATACCTGGCCAAGAAGTGTTTAGTGAATTCCTGTTTGGGTTGATGTATGGCATAAAAGATATTGCTTCTCTGTCACAGACAGTGCCAGCATCCTGTTAATTAGACTTAGCAAGACTTGATTTATGTATGGATCCATCCTGAAAAAAGAAAGGAAAGAGTCCACCTCTACTCATTGACCTAGACATTGTTGCATGTACCAGATAAGCTTACGAAACCAGAGGCTTATAAAACATTCAACCCCCTACTGAATGACAGCACAGACTAATTTTCCAGAGTTACCCATAGGGACATTTTGTCCTTTAGTAAGATTATAAGAGAGGTGAGAAACATGGGAAAATTGAGGCTTTGTCACGAATGGTATAGAATCTTATGTGTTAGTATAACCTAATGCTTACACTAGACCCAAGAATGCTAGAGCCTGATAAGGCTCAATTTAATATATATTTCTCTACCATCTTCATTAAATGATTGTACCATTATAGTAAGTAGGTAACAACTTCTTTCACCCAAACCCAGAACCAGAGCAGTTGGAACAATATAATTTCAAAGGAAGAAAGACCAAAAAGGAATGGTTATAGAGAAATGGCCTAGAACTGGCATTAGGGAGCAAGAAGTGTGCTCTGTAAATTCTAGGAGAGTGGGGGGGATAAAGGGGGAGTAATGACTGCCAAAAGAGAAAGCAAGGAATATGACATCATCAGGCCAAAATGAGAATTCCCCTGAACCTTATAGTAGAACATATGGGAGGAAAAGTTTAAAAACACAAGGGAGCTTGTTGACAATGGAACAGGGTCCCAGAGTGAATGAGAAAGTTGGCTAGGAAAAGGGTAGAGTTGGAATGAGCTCAGGATATGCAAGTATGCTGTGATAACTAGGGAGGAAGATTCAGGAGGAAGTAGTAGGGGCAAACATTGAAGTTGGTGAGAGTATATGGCTGGGATTAGACTAGATGACCTCCTAGGCCCCTTCCCACTCTGAGATTCTATGAGGAACCAGTATGACAGATTATGGTGCACTGATGGAAAGGAAGAAAAATGGATCAGGTGGCAAAATCTAGGCAAAAGAGAAGCTGGGGATGAGTCATTCCCAAAGTTCCATCCTTTTCCTCATCTTTGTTTTCACAGAAGAGAATGGACCTTCTCCACATGGTTTAAGAGTTAGTCATCTGGGCCCCACAAGAAAACCGACATACCCCTATATATCATCCCAACTGACAGACCTTGCCTTGTCAGAGAACAAAAGCGAGGGTATAAACAACCACTATGTGTCACTTAGTGACTCATGGCTATTTGGATTTATGTTAGGACCTCAGAACTTTTATTCTGAGACCCCAAAGTCTCTCAGCCCAGAGATGTCCTTCAAGCTCTGAATCTGGCTGAGCAAAGAATCATACAATCTAACGAATAGGTTCATAAGAGCATAGGTCTAGAAATAGAAGGGAGGTCAGAGGTCATCTAGTCTCAGACACACCTCCATTTTATAGCTGAGGAAACAGCTTTAGAGTGGCTAAGTGATTTGCCCAAGGTCACAGAGGTATTCAGCAGAGTGGGGGGTGGGGTTCTCAAGCTGTGTCCCCCAGAATCCAGTCACTCCACACAATGTGAAGAGAAATGTTCTATGGCTATTTCAAAGTGAGTGATATTTTTTCCTCTAAAACATTCAATATATCAGAACCTTATATGGCTTGATGGGTTACAGGAAATTTTTCTATATGAAAATAAGTTTAATTAACTATGTTTAAATCTAAAATGTTCCCAACTTTCCATTATTTGGAGAAACATTCCATACCCCCAGGGGAGAGGAGGGGAGGGGAGGGCAAGGGAATGGAAGGGGTTTCTCTTCTATAAAATGGGAAGAGTTGTGCCTATTGTATCTACCCACAAAGGATTGTTAAGGGGTTTTAATAACAGATCCAGAGGTGGGGGAATTTCATGGAGTTCAGTTCCCTTATTTTATGGATGAGCAAATTGAGTTCCAGAGAGCATGTATCTTATCCAAGGCTACACAGGCAGTAATATGTATCATTTCAGTCATGTCCACCTCTTCATGACCCCGTTTTAGATTTTCTTGGCAGAGATACTAGAGTGGTTTGCCATTTCCTTCTCCAGCTCATTTTACAGATGAGGAAACTGAGGCAAACAGGGTTAAGTGACTTGTCCAGGGTCACACAGCTAGCAAATGTCTGAGGCCGGATTTGAACTCAAGAGGATGAGTCTTCCTGACTTCAGGCCCAGCCCTCTATCCACTGTACCATATATCCTCTGACTCCAAAGCCAACCATCCTTTTACTATACTATATAAAGTATTATATAAATGTCAGTTATTACTCATATCATCTTCTATTGGTGTTAAAAAACGTGTAAATCAGGGAAACACCTGAGGTATTTGTCAATATCATCCTTCAGAGAGTACAGACCAAAGAAGGGTTCCCTCTAAGTAATGAGGCTCTCCAAATGTTCCATATTTGCACATTATACACAGAGCTGAAAAGGAACACAGAGGCCCTGTCATTTTATAAATGATATTACAGTAAAGAATCACAGAATCTTAGAATTAACAAGGACTTCAATGACTATCTCTAGTCAAACCCATACCTGAACAGGATCTACATTTTCTGGTTGTTATCTCCCCATTAGAATGTAAACTCCTTTCAAAAAAACATCGTTTCATTCTTTGTATTTGTGACCCCAAAGAATACCTCAATGCTGTTGTTGTACAGTCATTTTTCAGTCCTGTCTAACTCTTCATGACCCCATTTGGGGTTTTCTTGGCAAGTTATTGGAGTGGTTTGCCATTTCCTTCTGCACTTCATTTTACAGATGAGGAAACTGAGGCAAACAGGGATAAGTGACTTGTCCAGAGTCACACAGCTACTAAGTGTCTGAAGCCAGATTTGAACTCAGAAAGATGAGTCTTCCTGACTCTAAGTCTGATGATCTATCTACTGCATCAACTAGCTGCCCAATCTAGCTCTATGCTAGGATCTTAATAAAGACTTGTTGATTAATTCATTTTTCCCCTCACACAGCTGTGTGCAACAGATGAGACAATGTATATGAAATTTCTTTGGGTAGTGCCCCAACCCACCCTAACCCAGCACTGTATAAAGGTTAGCTTCCATCGCCATCACTGTAATCATAAATCTCTCTCGGTTGTACCAAGTGGATGCACCCCATCATATATGACACAGCTTCACATGGGGAATGGAGCAGTGCCAGGAAACTTACCGACACTTGATTTAGCAAAGCGGTTTGAGATGCCAAGTAGGCTTTTGGATACGTTTTCTGGTCCCTCTCTTGCAACATATTTTGTACTCCTACTTGTCATATTACTCAGTGTATGTGACAAAACAATCTGGGATTCAACTGACAATTACTTCTGTTATGCTGAGAGTTGAATTTCTTTGGCATGGATGTCTGCTGCCAGCTTCAGAAGCCCTTGCACAAAAGGAACCAGTGGGTGATGTTACCTCCTCCCTTCACACACACATAGGTCAACCAGAAGGGATGGTGTGAGGGCTGAGGCTAGGCAGCTAAGCTTGGATAAGTCAGCCCTTTACCTTTTCTTTATGCCCCTATGACCAAGTTACTTAAAGGACCTTCAAAAATTTGGGTGGGCCATTGAGTATCCAAGTGCTTCAAAAGCCAATTTGTGCTCAATCCAAAAGAACCTTTCAATGGAAGTTATTATTATATTTCTCCAGTCTGTCTAGAAGAGGCTAAGCCTGGGATTTTCTCCTGAGGGAACCTTGCTATTTTCTTATCACACAATATAGAATGTCATAAAATCATGGATTTGGGAGTTCAAAGAAACTTTAAAGGTCATCAGTCTACTATCTTCATCTGACAAATAAGGAAACTGAGGCTGAGAGAGGGGAAATTATTTGCTCAAGAAATAAAGTGAGAGGCATCCTAGAGTAAACAAACTCTGCCAATCTCATTGCTTCCACCTAACTCTTTTTTTATCTCTCTAGGTGGCTCAGTTGATAGAACACTGAGCCTAGAGTCAGGAAGACCCGGATTCAAATCCGGTCTCAGACACTTACTAGCTGTGTGACCCTGGGCAAGTCACTCAACCCTGTTTGCCTTGGTTTCTTCATCTGGAAAATGAACTGGAGAAGGAAACGGCAAACCACTTCAGTATCTTTGCCAAGAAAACTCCAAATGGGGTCACAGAGAGTTGGACACAGTTGAAATGACTGAACAATAGAAGACCATTATAAAAACCCCACCCAGTGTTCCTGCCAGCAAATTCTACTCACTTCAATCCCTATTGCCCATACATGATGCCAGAGAAATCTTCCAGATATAGGGGGCTGCTCACATCACTCTCCTATTCAAAAACTCTCCATGCACCTCGATCCCTACCAATTAGTGTGAATTCCTTAAGCTAACATTCAAGATTCCATATAAAAGGGTTCCAGACAATTTTCCCAGCCTTATCTCCATTACCCCTGTTCAAGAATCTCCACTGTAGTCAAAATTAATTATATAAACATTTTTTCTGCCCCCATGCCACCCTGATTCACAATGTTCCTTTGTGGCTAGGATCCCCTCCCTTCTCCCTACTCCTATCAACTCTGCCCTCCAGAAACTTACATTCTACTAATTCTTTCTAACTCTAAGTTTCTATTATTCTTTGATTTAAGACAGTAGGAACAGGAGAAAGGAAGACTGGTACAAGAGACCTCATTATCCCTGGAAGCCCCAGAGCCAAATGTCCTTAAGCAGTGGAGGAGTAGCTGATAACCATTAGGACTTCAAGGAACTGAGGTATAATGAATATCTTATGAACTTCAGCTGCATTGGGAAGAACTCCTGCCAAGCTATAGCTATAAAAAGATGATTTACAGATGGAGAAAGGGGAAAAGTATGTTTAAAGCATATCTTAAGTTAGTGTCTCCCTTTAGTTAAACAAGTAGAACTTGGTTGTAACATGGTCAAGGTCAAGCTCATGGGACACAAGTGATTTTCTCAAAGCACTGGTCTGACCATGTCATGTCTCCTCAGTAAACTCTAATAGTTCCCTACCACCTGTAGGATCAAATATTAACTCTTTGTCTGACATCTGAAGATTTTCACATCCTGATTTCTTCCTACCTTTTCAGTGTTTACATGTTACTCCCCTCCCTGGCCACACACACACACACACACACACACACACACACACACACACACACACACACACCACCTCCAGTTCCCATTTTCAAGCCTTTTCACTGTCTATCCCCATGCCTAAAATACTATAGTTCCTCCCTTTACTTCCTGGAGGTCCTGATATCCCCCAGGACTCAGTTCCTCAGTACCTACTGAAGGGACCCTTCCAGGTTCTCCAAGTTGCCAGTGCCTATCTCTCCAAGGGGGAGATATTAAATTTGAATGTTCCGTTTATACCTATATAAGTATATATTATCTCTCCCATTAAAATGTAAGCTCACTGAGGGCAGCAATTGTTTCCCTTTTGTCTATGTATGCCTAGGACTTAGCACAATATCTGGCTCATAATAGGTTCTTAATAAATGCTTATTGATTAGCTGACCATGTTGAAGGAAGGTGCTACGGCTCCTTTAATTGACTAAATCTTATTATGCAGAATCCCAAACAGGCCATGTTACACCACATTCCTTCTTCCTTGTCTTACACCTTCAAACACACACACACATACCTGAAAGTCCATTTTTAAAAATTATTCATTCAGTGCATTTATTGTAATTTCTATAAAAACACTGACATCAATCAATCATGGAATCATCGATTTCTAGCTGGAAGAAACCTCACAAGTTGTTGAGTCTGACTCCCTTGTTGCAACATGAGAAGACTGAGGCCCACAAAAGGTAAAGGTCTTGTACAGGATTCAAACCCAGGTGGGATTCAAACCCAGGCCTTCTCGGCTACCACTCCCATACCCCATTACTTCTTATTCCCTCAATCAGGAATGTGAGTGTTTTGAACAGGATTAGTCTTGTGTGAAAATTCAATTTGAACTGTCATTTTTTAAAGACTGTATTTCCCTATCTTGGCCAAGCTATTACTTGTGCCATAGTCACTCATGAGCTTGGTCCCACTACTGACTGGTATAAAAGCTTGACCTTCCATTTCTGACCTGAGCAGGTTCACCCTTCTTTAGACAGTCTGATGGCCCCCTGCTTCCAGGGGCTCACTATATTGGTACCAGACTTAGAGTGAACAACCTATCAGCTTTAGACCTATTAGCTCAGAACTCCCAAACTCAAACAATCCCCCAACCTCAGCCTACTAGGGAGTAGCAGGGACTACAGGCATGTACCACCACACTCAGGAGACGTATGTCATTTCTTATAATAACCTAACCAGCTCTATATATAAGGGTTACGTATATTTAGAGAAGTTTCTATACTCTGTTAGTTTTCTTAGAATTTTTTAGTACAACAGCTAAAACTTCTATAACATTTATTTCTATGTTTTTAAAACTCAAGGGGCTATTTTCCAAAAACTTAGACCAGCAAAATTTGCACTTAAACTTGAGCAATTCTACCTATTTCTGGCAGCAGGCAGACTGGGAAAGAGGATAATAAACAAGTACAATATAACTGCTGCCCCCCAACAACCTCAAATAAAGTCAGTATTCTTGAAAAATCTATCACAGATGGATTTGGAAGTATTTAAGGCATAGAAATTCTGAGGCAGCTAGGTGGTACAATGGATAGAGGAGCCAGGCTGGAGTTAGGAAGACCTGATTTCAAATCTGGCCTCAGATACTTATAGCTATGTGACCTTCGGTAAGTCACTTAGCCCTATTTGCCTCAGTTTCCTCATCTGTGAAGTGAGCTGGAAAAGTAAATGACCAACTTCTCCAGTATCTTGGCCAAGAAAACCCCAGATGGGGTCACAAAGAGTTACACATGACTGAAACAAATGAACAAAAAAAAAAAAGAAATTTTTTCTTTCCTTAGGAACTCAATGTTACTCTCCATGATGACTCTGATGTAGGCTTTTTCATGTTCACATTTCTCATCTGTCTAAATACTTCAAGGTCCAACTCTACTACCCTTACCAGTTCTGTGAAACTACCTTTAACTGTCCATATTGACCTCTAATCACTTTCTCTGAATGCACTTCCTACTCTTATTTTGACCCTTAGTCATATGATACAACAACAACAAAAAAATAATACAACAACATGTATTAATCACCTGTTCCATGTGGAGACCTGTGCCAGGGGCTGGAAAAATACAAAGTATATGTGGCAGTCATAATCACTATTTCCCCATTATACTCTATGGGCCTTAAGTACTGCCATTCTTAAGTCTATGAAGAAACACTGTCACTATATTAATTATCCAACAAGAAAGTGAATATGTCCACCAAATGGTGTTAAGCTTGAGCCACCAATCCCATGGCTTTCTGAATTTCTCTCTGGGACACAGAGTATGAATAACCTTCCTGATAAAAAGGAAACCTGACTAAGTCTCTCTTTTGGTTACTCCCACCAATTCTTCTTAGTATTCCTCAGTGACCAAAAGATGTTGCTTAACTTGAAAGCATCCAGATTACTCTCCCTTCACCACCAATCCTTCCACCAATCGCACACTTCACAGCAGTCTTCAGAAGCAATTTGGATTAGCTATTGCTAACTGGATTGAACAATCAATCTAGAGGATGAAATGGAATAATGCTTATGTTAGGAAATCAGCCTTTCCCAACCCCCTCTTAACTCTAGTGCCTTCCCTCTATTCATTTTTTCCTATTTATCCTATATATAGCTTATTTGTACGTATTTGTTTGTGAGCTCCTTAAGGGCAGGGAGTGTCTTTTCCCTCCTTTTGGAGCCCCCAGCACTTAACACAATGCCTGGCTCCATTTATTGTTGCTCAGTCATTGTCAGCTATATCTGACCCTTTGCAACCCATTTGGGTTGCGGGTTTTTGTTGTTGTAGGCAAAGATACTGAAATGGTTTGCCATTTTCTTATCCAGCTCATTTTACAGATGAGGGAATAGAGGCAAACTGGTTTAAGTAACTTGCCCAGGGTCACACTGCTAGTAAGTGCCTGAGGCCAGATTAGAACTCAAGAAGATGAGTCTTCCTTGACTTCAGGCCCAGCATTCTATCTACTGTGTCATCTAGCCAACAAATAGTAGGTACTTAATAAATATTTATTGACTGACTGCTGATTGTACCGTACCCCATCTGGGTTCCACTCTCTCAGTTCACTTCTAGCATAGAATTATTATATTATACTGTAAAAAGCATTGAGTTTCAAATCAGAAAGAGGATTTTGAACCTGGTTCTTCTGCTACTTACCAGCCATACAACCTTGAGCAATTCATATCAACTCTATGGACGTCAGATTCTTCGCGTATAAAATGAAAGGGGCAGAATTCATGATCTCTAAGGACTCTTTCAGCTCTAAATCCCATTTCATCCTATTAGACATCTCCCAACAAACTTATAAGGGTCTTTTGAACACTTATTTATCCCATTTTTCCACACTTTGGTGAGGAAGTATGCTGTGCATACAACTCCAAAGAGGGTATCCCAAGCATCCACAAGTCTTATGAACTGTCAATTATTTTTAATCCCAATTGAAAGAACAGCTTATTTGCAATCCTAAATCATCTTCTTTCTCTACTTAGAACAGGATGTGGAATGACTTCAAAAGGTGGAGATAGGAACTTATGATAGTAGAGGTATGTATATCCCTCGGGAAGAAAATGTCTTTAAGCCCTGGTAAATTAGAACCAATGGTAGATGGAACCTCATGAAGTGGATTGTGGCCTGTGGTGAAGATTTAGCAGATCTCAGCTGGGAATTTCCTTGGCATTGGCTCAAGGAAGCTGTAACTACTCTTCAATAAGCAACCTCCTCACTCCACCCCCAAATTCCCTATCACACACCTGGTTTACATCAAAAGTTAATTAGAAGTTTAAAAAACAGATTCAAGAAATACCTCCAAGCCCATTTCCCAACCTGATAGTTTAGTAAAGCCCTGGATTTGAAGGTAGAATACCAGAGTTCCGGGCCTTGTTCTACTGTAACTCATGGACTGTGTGACTCTGGGTAAACTGAGTCAACAGCCAGTGTATACAATGAGAGCATTTGATTAAATGGCCTCTAACATTCCTTATAGCCTGAGAAGCCTATGAATTCTGCCATCCAGTGAGGCTTGGAAGAAACTCTTTATTCTTCTTAATTCTGCACTGAGATATAGTAGAAAAGGACAAGGGGAATGGTAGGGACAGCTGATCTAAGTTCTAGTTTCCAATCTGTCCTAAACTAGCTATGTGACCTTAAGCAAGTCACTTCATCCCTGGTCTTCATTCTCAAGATTAAGATGAAAAGGGTTGGACTCACATTTCCAGTTCTATCATTCTAAGATTCTGTAAACCTAAGGAATTTCTGCAACAAGTACAACTCTGTTACTGGAACTGAATGTGCTAATGAATGCTCCTCAACTCCAGTGGCACTGTGAGCTCACTGATGTGGGTCTTCCCTTAAAGGATTCAGATCACAATCCATCCTTGCCTGCCCATCCCATGGAGCATTTGCTCATGTTCACATGTGTTTGCCACAAAGGCTCTTGCTGGGTATCTTCATGTCATCTAGACATTGGAGGACACCAAGGACATATGGGTAATTTGAATTACCTCTGTAGTGTTTAATTAACCTCTTGCCACATTGTACTACTCACCTGTAAAATGTGGCAATGGGTGCCATAAGTTCTAAGGTCCCTTCTAACTCTAACATTCTATATGTTAATGTTCCATTAAGATGGTGGTGGTAAATAGATATGAACACAACTTCTGGAAATTTAGCAAATAAATTCAATTAACATTTGATTGCCTACTATGTACATGACTCTAAGTTAAGCACTGATGGAGATACAAATGAAGTTACCTTGTATCTACATGATATCTACCTTGTATAATATATACACACATATATGTACATATATACACATATACATACATATATACATGTGCATGTGAATGTCTACCCCAAGCATGTGATGACTTCCCCTGGAAGAATAGACAGATAAGAACAATTGTTTCCAATGGCCATGGAGGTGGCTGAAGTAAATACTATGGAGTGGTTGGAGTTTGCTGGGACATCTGAGACACCAAGGCCATCCACCATATTCTGGGTCATCTACAGTCATCCAGAATTGTGCCCCACCAATGGACTTTGATGACTCTGGAAGAAAGAGTAAGGCTGATGACTTTGTGTGACTTTGCTTCACCTAAATTCAACTGATAGGCAAGTGAAGACATTGCCCACCTTGCTCAAAAATGAAGGATGAACAACATATGTATATGGAAAAGAATTAAGTTGTCTTCCCCATTAGAATGTAAGCTCCTTGAGATAAAGGACTATTTCACTATTGTCTTTGCATTCCTAGAGAGAGGCAACATGGCACTGGACTTGGAAACAGAAAGACCTGGGTTCAAATCCTGCCTCGGAAACTTATTAAGCTGTATGGCCTTTGGAAAGTCACCTAACCTCTCCATGCCTCAGTTTCCTGAGGGGGTTGGACTAGATGACTTGTAAATTTCCTTCCAGCTCAAGTCAATAATCTCATGCCCAGAGCTTACCATGGTGCTAGGCACAAAAAAGGTGCTTAAATACTTGTTGACTGACTCAGAGTTGGAAGGGAACTTAAAGGTCGTTGAGTCTGAACTCTTCCTGAATCATGAATTCTCTCAACAGCATTGTCAATAGATGGTCATCCAGCTTCTTTTCAAAATACTTTTGCCAATTGGAAATGCATTACTTTAAAAGGCAGCCCATCCCCGTGTGGGGCAGTGTTTGTTAGAAGACTACTGCTTACATTGAGCCAAAACCCATCTAATCTCCTTTTTCATCACTCCTACCCACTATTCTTAGTTCATAGAATATTAACTCAAGAATCTCAAGATCATCTAGCCTAAACCTCACCCCTTTTTACACATGGAGAAATAGGCCCAGAGAGATTAAATCACTCACCCAAGGTCACATTGTTAATTAATAAGAGGGCAAGGACCTGAACTCAGGTTTCCTGAGTCTTCCTCCACTGCTCTTCCCACCACCTCACACTGTTTCCCCAAACATACACAAAGTGCTGACTGTCAGAATGAGATTCCTGAAGAGAAACATGATAAATGTAAAGATAACACATCACTACAACCATCATCAGGAGCAAATGGACATTTTGTCCCAGAATGTACAATTAACCTTTGCCACAGACATCACAAAAAGCTGCCAAACCCTTCAGTATCCTTTGGCAAAGCCATAAACAAAGAATCCCTTCCTACAATCCTATAATTAGGTGTAATCTGGAATTTGCAATAGCTGATACTGATAATTAGTTTGTTCCAAAACTATGTGACATGATTAGTGTTTTCTGTTTGATGCTGAACACACTCACCCAAAATGAATGCTGGGAACCTCAGGTAGAGGCTAAATTTAACCTTCCTCTACAAGGGAAATGAGAATCAAATAATTACTATTTTGAATTCCCTGCAGTAACTGATTCAACAAATCTCTACTATCACTATTATGAAGGCTACATGCTCTGAAGGAAAAAAGCCTGTGGTGCAGTGGCCTGGAAAGCTCTAGCCTGGAAGCAAAAAAGCCCTCTCCCCTCCTGGAGGGCCTAGAGAATGGGGAGAAATGGGTACAATTTACTGGAATGCAGATTTTCATTTAACATAAGAATTTCCCAATAACTAGAAATTCCCAAAGTAAAATGGCTTGATAGTAAGTACCCTAATACCAGGGGTGTTCAAACGGAGGCTGTTGGTAATGTTGTAGCGGAGATTGAAATTTTAGTATGGATTTTACCAAGAAGTATGCTATTAAATATTCAACAACCAGATCCCTGGGGGGTGAAGGTTTGGGGGGAGGGAAGTATGCATAAAACACTTGTAAGTTTAATATTCATTATTACCATTTTCTTCATCAATTTCTTAAGTCTGAACAATCATCAAAACAATAAATCAAATCTTGATTCGTAGCATTTGCTGATTTCGGATTTGTGAATGTTTACATTGTAAATTTAACAATAGGTCCTCTCAAGTCATATAGATAATGAGCACTTCAGATATAACATGTGGTATCAGGGACATATTATTCATACAACTTTCAGCTTAAAAAAAATAGAAAACAGGGGCGGCTAGGTGGCATAGTGAGTAGAGCACCGGCCCTGGAGTCAGAAGGACCTGAGTTCGGATCCGGCCTCAGACACTTAACACACACAAACAAAAACCTAGTCGTGTAACCTTGGGCAAGTTACTTGACCCCAATTGCCCTCAAAAAAAAAAATAGAAAACAGATATTAAGTCCTAGTAGGACTTCAAGGAACTACATCATATCTTTTACCTAGTTTCACATCACATTTGCCAGCAATACATAGGTGACAGCAGAGGAATAAACCATTTTCCAGACATATAGACATCTGACAGAGAACCAACTGGACCATATACTAGCCGTAGAAGCCACACCGATTCAGAAAGAATAAACGGCATAGCAGAGGACAAAAGTACTGCTGAATTCCCCCAAAACTACTCCAAACAGATATAGAAAATGTATCAGGAAAAGTTCTAATTGGAAATCCAAAAAAAAACTACAGTCATTTTTCCAGCCCTAATTGGCATAGGGAGACACTGAGGATGAAGGTTATTGTTCAAAACAAGGCAGTTGGAGATGTCATATAGGAGATACATATTTCAATATGGGTTTTACTAAGGAGTATACTGGTAAATGTTTAATAATTAGATCTCTGGGGGAGAACTTTGATTCCAAGACAATAAAACTCCATGAAAATTATCATGGGTCAAGTAGAAGCTAATGACTCCATGAGACCACAAGAAATATTAAAGTCAAAAGACTGAAATAATAATAGAAAATGCAAGGTGTCTCATAGAAAAACAGCTCACATGGGAAACAGATTAAGGAGAGACAATTCAAAAATCACTGAACTGCCTCAAAGCCACGACCTCCCAAAAAGAGCCTATACATCATATTTTGAGAAATTGTTTGCTTAAAAATAAATAAATAAAAATAAAACCTCTCTAGGCATCTTAGAACCAGAAGGCAAATTAGAAATAGAAAGGATCCACTAGTCACCTCCTAAAAGAAATTTCAAAATAAAAATCCTGAGGAATATTATAGCCCAAATTCAGAGTTACTGGGTCAGTCAGTTAATAATCATTTATTAAGAGCCTATTATGTGATAGGCACTGTTAAGTGGATATAAAAAGAGGCAAAAGATAGTCCTTGCCCTCAAAGAGTGTACAATCTAATGAAGGAGGTTACAATCAAATATGTACAAACAATTTATATACAAGATAAATAGTAATAACTAAGAGAGGGGAAAGGACTAGAATTAAGAGAAGTTAGGAAAAGTTTCCTGTAGAAGATGGGATTTTTTTATTCTTCAATCATTGTCATGTCCAACTCTTTGTGACCCCATTTGGGGTTTTCTTGGCATAGATATTGGAGTGGTTTACCATTTCCTTCTCCAGCTCATTTTATCGATAAGGAAATGGAGGCAAATGGTTAAGTGACTTCCCCAGAGTCACATAGCCAGTAAATGTCTGAGGCCACATTTGAACTCCTGCCTAATCTCCATGGGATTTTAATTGAGATTTAAAGAAAGCCAGAGAAGCCAGTAGGTAGAGATAAGGAGGGAGAGCATTCCAAGCATGGGGGATAGCCAGAGAAAATACCTGGAGCTGAGGGACATGATGTTTTTTTGTTTTTGTTTTTTGAGGAACAACAAGGAGACCAGTGTCACTAGATTGAAGAGTATGTGAAGATTATTAAAAAGACTAGAAAGGTAGGAGGGGCTAGGTTATAAAGGGTTTTGACTACCAAAGAGAAGATTTTGTATTTGATCCTAGAGGTCATTGGAATTTATTGGAGAGGAGTTGGGAGGAAGATGACATGGTCAAACCTGAGCTTCAGGACTATCACTTTGGTGGCTGAATGGAGGATTGATTGGAGTGGAGAGGCATTTGAGGCATGCAGAACCATCAGCAAACTACTATAATAATACAGGTGTGAGGCATTGGGGGCCTATACCAAAGTGATGGACATGTCAGAGGGGTAAAGGGAAGATATTTGAGAGATGCTGCAAAGAGGAAATCAACAAACCTAGGATATGGGGGCAGGGGTAGGGGGAGAAAGTGAAGGGGTTCAGGATGACAACTAGGTTATGAGCCTGAAGGACTAGAAGGATAGTGTTGCCCTTGACAGTAATATCGAAAGTAGTGGAGATGGGAGGAGGGTTTGGGGAGAAAGAAAGTAGTTCAGTTTTAGACATCATTTCAAGATGCCCAAAAAGCAATTGGAGATGTGAGATTAGAGAGGTTGGGGGAGGATAGGTAGATCTGAAAACCATCAACCCAGACAATAATTAAATCCATGCGAGCTGATGAAATCACCAAATGAAGTGTTATAGAAGGAGAAGAGGACTCAGGATAGAACCTTGTGGCAAACCTGTTGTTAAAGAGCATGGTCTTAAAGAAGATACAGCAGAGGGGACTGAAAAAGAGTGGCCAGATAAATAGGAGGAGAACCAGGATGGAGTAGAGTCCTGAAAAATCTAGAGAAAAGAAAGATTCAAGGAGGAGTGGATGAAAGAAAAATCCTTCAAGCAACCAAACAGAAAGAATTCAAGGGGTAAAGTCAGATTCATACATGATTGGGCAGCCACTACTGTAAAGGAAAGGAAAGTTTGGAAAATGAGAATCTAGAAGGCAAAAGCTCTAGATCTGGAACCAAGAATAACTTACTCAGCAAAACTTGTCTTACAGGAGAAAAAAAAGACCCTTATTGAAACGGATGACTTGCGAGCATACTTGACAAAAGGACTAGAGCTACAAAGAAGGTCTGAAGTATAAACACAGAAATCAAGAAAAATATAAAAAGAAAAACATAAGGAATTATAAGGGACTAAGCAGGGATAAACTCTTTGCATTCAATATGGGGAAAATGATACATATCTACTCTTAACTCTATCATCATCAGGGGCTTAAATAAACAAATGACCTGAGAGTAGTTCTGTTATGTCTGGATAATTTTTAGAGAAGAATGTAAAGGGAAGTCAAGAAGAACATGCTATAGGGAAAAGGAATAGGAAGGGTGGGGGAAATTAACTCATATAATTGGGGTGCACAAATAAAAGTCTATACCCAAAAAAAGGAGGGAGTGGTTGACACTTGAACTTCATTTTCATCTGAACCAGTCAAAAGAGGGAAGAATACATACATGTACACATACTAAACTGACTTCAGAAATACATTTTATTTAACAAGGAAACTGTAGTAAAAGGGAGAAGGGTGAGAAAGAATTAAGAGGGAGGGTAAATTAAAGATGGACATCTAGGCTGTACAGTGGATAGAGTGTTAGGCCTGGAGTCAGGAAGACTCATTTTCCTGAGTTCAAATTTGACTTCAGATACTTACTGGCTATGTGATCTTGAGCAAGTCACTTAAACCTGTTTGCCTCAGTTTCCTCATCTGTAAAATGAACTGGAAAAGGAAATAGCAAATCTCTCGAGTATCTTTGCCAAGAAGGTCTCAAAAAGGGTCACAAAAAGTCAGACACAACTGAAAAATAACTCAACAGCAACAAAATAAAAGGAGGGATTATTTCTAAGAAAAACAAATTCTAACTAAAGCTGCACAAAATATTTATAGCAAGGTTTGGGTAATTATTTTAGGGTTTGGGTTTTTTTTTTTTTTGCAAAGATAAAGGATTAGAAACTGAGGGATGCCCATAAATTGAGAAATGGATAAACAAGTTATGGTATGTAATGTGATGGAATACCATTCTTTTGTCAGATATGAAGAAGGGGGTGGTTTCAGAGAAACCTGGCAAAACTGATATGAACTGATGGAGAATTAAGTGAGTAGAATCAGAAGAACAATTTATAGAATGATAAAAATATTGTCAAGACAAATAGCTTGAAGGACTTGGGCACTCTGATCAACCTCATTGCCAACCATGGTTATAGAGGACTTGTATGAAACATGCTACTCCCCTTCTGATGGAGAGGGAAAAGACTCATAGAGAAGATTTAGATGTATTTTTACATGGCCTATGCAAACATTTGTTTTGCTTGACTATACATGTTTGAAACAGGAGTTTTGTTTTTCTTTCTTTCAAAGGGAGGTAGAAGGCATAGAAGGCAGATTTTTGCTGATTAAAAAATAAAATTTATTTTTAAAAAAGATTAAAGAGTATGCCTGCCTGTCTAAGATAAAGTAGGAAAGTGTAAACATAAAACATGTTTTACTGTACAAGAAGGGTAGTAACTGAGGCAATTCAACAGGGACATGTTCTAATTGACTATTGAATCCCTCCCTCAGACATCACTTGTTCCCCTTGAATGTAGTCAGCCTATCTAATAAGCAACAATGTCAGGGAATCCTGGCATCTGATTGGTACTGGTGATCTGATTCTGATCTGGACACTTGCCTTAGGATCTTGGCAAAAGAAAGCTAATATTGCTTGGTAATTGTGTGGTTTTGTGGACAAAAAGTCAATAAGAAAGCTCTCTGCTCATCAGTCTTTGAATTCCCTCTTGTGTCATACTTATGTGTGAGACTGTGCCTTCCCCAAGTTGGGGGAGTTTAGTGGCTTTAGTGCACAACAGAAGTATCTTGTCTGGATAGCCTCTAAAGTCAAGACCCACTGGTCAGTGTCTGTCTGTAGACAATGGGAAGGAATCAAAGAACACTTCTAAACTAATCAGATCACTTACATAGGCAGCCACTAATGAACCTTGTCTCAGATTGAGTAAGGCTCATTTCAGTGTGTTCCTAAAACTTCTTCTTTCTCCATTCTCAAGGAAAAGCACTGGGGAAAAGAAAGAAGAATCCTCATGTGTATGTAAATTCATAGTATGTAATTCAAGCAGGTGGTTAGGATAGGCACAGTGATTATAGAGTATTGGACTTAGAATCAGGAAGACCTGAATTCAAATCCTGCCTTAGCCAATTGATAACTATATGGCTTTGGGCAAATTTCCTAATCTCTCTCAGTAAAATGAGAATAACAATAATACCTTCTTCATAGAGTTGTTGTAGCGATTAAATGAAATAACATGAATGCCACTTTGCAAACCTTAAAGAGTTAAATAATTGCTAGCTATTATTAGTTAGTGTCCAAACAAGAGTATCAAAGTATTGGTGAATTCATTAAATTTTACTTTTTTCCCTGATTTTATATGCCAGTTGTCTGCTCATTATTCTCAAATATGAGTGGTCACACTAAGCTTTAACATTAGGTAAAAGATTCAAATCCAACTCACAAAGAAAGAGTTGGAGAGGAGAAGGCTAAAAGATCAATGAAGCTTGGTATGAAATACAAGAGATGAAAGGGAGAAAAAGCTGTCATACATAGCTAGTTGTGTAAAGATCACTGACTTCTCTTATCTTATGCTAGGTGTGACATTGTTCCCCAAACACAAAGTCTGATCACAGAGTTTCCACAAGAGAGGAGAGAAACATCCAAAGTTTTTCATTTATAATCAATATTTCTTTGCAATTGATGAGTATTCAAAGGATAAGGACAAACAGTCCTCAAAAGAAGAATTGTAAACTAACAAGCATCTGAAAGAATAGATCAAATTAGTAATAGAGAAATGCAAATCAAATAAACTTGAGGTGTCTCCTCACAAACACAGCAAATTGGCAATGAGGAAGAGATAAAAAATGTCAGTGTGGAGTTATGGAAAGACAGGAACACTCAGGCACTGATAAAGTTGTGAAATAGCATACATATTCTGGAAAACAATTTAGAATTATTTAAAAAGTAGCTAAAATGTGCATGCCCTTGGACATAGAGATTCAATTGTTAAGCATATACTTCAAGTAAGTTATTGAGAAAAAGAAGAACTACTTTAAACAATCAAAATAATTATAGCAACACCATTGATAGTAGCAAAGATTTGGAAACAAAGTAGATGCCCATCAATAGGGGAATGGCTAAACAATTTGTAACACGTTAATACAATGGAATATTAATCTATTGTAAGAAACAATGAATACGTTAGATACAAAGAGGCATGAAAAGACTTCAGTGAGCTGATGCAAAGTGAAAGAAGAATCAGTAAAACAATACACAATGTCTACACCAATGTAAATGGAAAGAACAGCAACCACAAAATAAGAAAATGAATGTTGCAAAATGATAAAGAGTATGTTTGGCCCAAAAAAAGACATGAGAAGACCCCTCTATCATTGTTTTTCAGAAATCTGGGTCCGCAGTTAAGGTACATTACATATATCATTTTTTTAATGTGTTGATCTTTTGGATGACTTTTTTCTCTGCCTTTTTAAAAATAATCTGTTAAAAAGAATGACCCCGGGGCGGCTAGGTGGCACAGTAAGTAGAGCTTCAGCCCTGGAGTCAGAAGGACCTGAGTTCGGATCCGGCCTCAGACACTTAACGCACACACAAACAAAAACCTAGTCGTGTAACCTTGGGCAAGTTACTTAACCCCAATTGCCCACCAAAAGGCAAAAAAAAAAGAATGACCCCAGGGCTGGGGGGGGGGGAATGTATCAGAAAATTTAGGCAATGTAAAAACAAAAAATATCAATAAAAATTATCTTAAAAGAAAAATATATTGAAATTGTAATAATAATTATTTCATATTCCTATAGTACCTTGATATTTATATATCACCTTCTTCACAACAACTTCAATGAGACAGGTATTATAATCATTAGGGATAGGGACAGGGTCTATAATTTCTTTACTCTAGGGAACTCCCAGATGAGGAATCTCCTCTACTAATCAAGGTTAGCACTTTTTCTATAATTTATTGTCTTAAAGAGTTGCCTAGAGCAGTGGAATCAAACTCAAATAGAAATGGGGGCTACCAAATCATACATAAGGATCCTGGCTGCTGCATATTGACTTAGAAAATCACATATTAACATTATTGATGTTCTATTCTATTTGAATTTATTTTGTTAAATGTTTCCCAATTACATTTTAATCTGGTTCAGCCTTGCCCTGTGGATTATTGCCCACATGGACATGGGCTCCCAGTAACATCTGGCTTAGAATTCTGGAAGGTTGGGTGACTTCCCCAGGGTCATACAACCAATACACACATCAGATTTGGGACTTGAATCCAGTTCTTCCTGGCTCCAAGGCCAATTCTCAATCCACTTTGACATGCTGCCTCATTTTATTGGTAACATTGCAAACATTAATTCTTCTATTTTAGTTCAGTCAAGGAAACAGAAGTTCAGAGAAATTAAGGGTACCTATATATGAGTATGATTATAGATATCTAAGTATATGCATGTATGAATATACATATGTGTATATATGTGCATATCTTTGTGTGTATGTCTATATATGTATATGTGTGTGCATATACACACCTATGTATATGTGTGTGTGTATGTTTGTATCTGTGCTTAACTGTAACCTTCAGGGGCAGTGGGGGGGTGGGGTGGAGCAAGGGAGGAAAAAGAACAAAGCAAAAAGTGCAGAGCAGAGAACAAAAGAAAACTTTAAAGAAGCAAAGAAAAGATGGACAGCTCTCAACATAATACATACTATTTATTATATAGGCTTTCTTGAAATGGAAATTTATTGCTGTGTACTTTGATTCTTCTCACATGTTCTGCTGTGCACATGGCAGTGCTTTATTTTTCTTTTCTTGTTTTATATAACTTTAGTTTTAGTATTCATTTGTTTCTTTTTCTTTTATTATTTTATATTCCAGTTTAAATTTTTCAAATTTACAAAAAAAGAAAAGACAAGAGAGAAACTTGCCCAGAACCACACAACTATGAGTGTCAGAATCAGGACTTAAACTCAAGTCTTTAACCATTCCACATTCAGGGCTCTTTCTACTGTATCATCAAAGCCCCATGAAATTCCACATTCTATTTCAACCCTTTTGAACTTCCTGGGAGGAAAAGAAAGGAAGCTAGCCTTCTTGACTGACAAACAGATTTCAGACTCTGAAGCATATGATCACTAATGATAAAAGTCTATCCGGAGTAGAATATTCTCCTTTCCTTAGCAACCAGTCAGAGCTCTTCCCCTCTCCTCCCACCAAAAAAACAAACAAACAAACAAAAAAAAAAAACCACAGTTATCAAAAGGAAGGGAGATCTTTAAAATGAGCATTTGTCTTCCTGAGGTTCTACAAGTTCCTATATTAATTTGGAGCCAACTTTCCACCACTTCCCAAGTTTAGTGAGCTGTTTGGGGGTCTTTCACTATCCAGATCTCAGTCTAAAATCCTATTCGTGCCATCTCCATGTTAAGTCATTTTGGAAAACAAACAAACAAAAAAACACCTCAAGGCATATAACTCTAAAAGCAATAAGGCATTTAATTGAGATTGAATGGGAAGGTAAATAACAGGGAAATGAATCAGGTAATAAATTTTACCTCCCTCCATTCACAAAAAGGATACCAACTCCTGCACTGCTTGGGGAGTGATAATCAATTTGCCCTTTAATCACCAAAGCAGGGGGGAAAAAGATGTACTCAATTTCATCTTAACACTGATGGTGAAGTTGAAGGTGTGATATTATCTTTCTTGTCAGTTTCTCTCCTCCCACAATTGGGAAGAAGCAAGGGAGAGAAACTCTGACATTTCAAGGCTGATTTCCTTTTCACTGAAATTCTATAATGAATCATCATGCCACGTCCAGACCATCCAAACCATACAAT